>LVTN01000104.1:92763-164963 GCA_001649415.1 Musa itinerans | reverse complement strand
ATATATATATATGTAATGCTCCCAACAACGCGTACAAAGAGTCAAAAGCCGCTCGACGCATGACCGAGCAATTGGACCTTTGACGGATTCAAACACCCCTCTCATTCTTGCTCTCTGGTCAAATCTCCCACCAACACATCGACCCACAGGCCACAATCCACCAACCACGGTTATATATCATAACAACCGTTCGGACAGTAAATATCACGAATTATCGGCTCTCTATTTATTATTTAAAAAATATTAATTTTTTTTTTTTTACAAAATTATGATTTTATTAATATTTTCTTAAATTAAAAAAAATTCTATCACATAAAATGACATTAATCCAAATTTGAATTCGGTTTTCAAACCCATCAATTATTCATGAAGTCAGACAAAGGCGGTGAACATTAATAATATTCTACCCCGCCCGCTAGAGATATAAATGCAACACCCCCAAAACCTCCGGCTGTCCTGCGCCATTCAACGTGACGGCGGTGCATCCTCTCCCCGATCTATTGGGTTTCCGGCCGAATTCTCATCCTCCCATCGAGACCGGGGTTGATGCAATGCCCTGCTGATCTTGATGGGGGGTGGGTATTCCGGTGATTTACAGTGAATTGTAGGAGGCTTTTGAGTAAAATCCTATTTTGGTTCGGTTTGGTTTGATCGAGCGATGGAGGTGGCCGCGGCGCTGAGCTTGCAGTCCTGTTCCTTGATCGACTTGGACAGATCCGGAAACAAGAATGGTTGCTCCGTGAGGCTTCCGGATCGGTGGTCGGAGCAGAGAAAGGTGCAGGCGGTTAGATTTGGAGATTCAAGGAAAATTGGGGCTCCGCTTCGGTCTGGTTATCCGGAACTGAAGATTGCATGTTGCTCCAAGAAAAATACGGGTGAGTATATCTTTGAGGCTGTTTGATTTGTGCCCATTTTTTATTCAAAGATTTCTTTCATTAGAGTAACAGAAAGAAAAAAGAACCTAAATTATGTGATTTAGAATAAAAGTACTTGGTAGTTCTTTGAGCTGAGAAATCTTGTGGTTACTTGGAAGTGATCTGTAAACGATAGAAGGATTGCAATGTTTTAGGAAAAGTGGAGCGAAAAATATAGGTTTTGGGGAGTAATTTATGAGGACATGAAAGGTATATGTTATTATCCTTTGTTATCCTTCTTTGTTCTTATGGAAGTTGGAAAAGCACTTCATGATTGATTTAAAGGTCCTCTCGGATTATTCCCATACATAAGTTATGGAATTTCCGTCATCGCTACTCATATATTTGCCTGATGGTGCTCTATAAAGATATGATAGTGCTTAGATCATGTTATCGACATGCTTCGGAGGTGGGGTTTCAAGTTTCTTAATTATACATTTTCAAGAGTTAAGTTGCCTTGTTTACATCTATGGTTCTATTCAGCAACAAGTAGTAGCAAAACATCAAATTGGTGTCGAGACATGCTCGATGTTCGGCATGCTTACAAAAAAGATCCTAATGATGGTTGGTTTATTGGCAAATTTTGCAATTGAAGAAAAGACTGTTGAGTTATATATGTCTGTCAACGACATGGATGACTACTTCCATCCTGGTAAGTGTATTTTGGACAAATATGCAGGAGCCCTATATTCTAATATCAAATTGGGTATGTCTGCCTGTTGATCCTACTATTTACTGATTTACTTGTCCTGGCCTTTAAATTTAAAATCCATACCTCTCATTCAATTTGATCTTTGTTCTTCCTTTTTGTGAATTTCCAAATTTATCTGAGTTTTTATTTACCAATTTATTATTCATGTTTTAACATCGAGTTTTCAAGAACATCAAACATCTGTCAGTGAGTGTTTACCAATGATATGGACTCTGTTTTTGGATTTGAAAATTAATTCCCACAACTTTCTTTGGTCATTAGTTGTCCTTATGTTTCTTTTTTTACCATGTAGGATCGGAGAACTTCCATAACTCTGTTGATGCAGCTCTCATACTCAAGGTAGGAAATTATGCCTTTGATGGATGGTGTTATGTTGTCATTCTTAAGGAGTAAAACACAAACAAGGATAAGTAGTCAAATTGTCTGTTTCCAATGATCTGACTGATAGAAGGCATTTAATTGCAGAATAAGTCAGAAGATGTTTTTCCCTACTTGAATGGGCGTTGCATATATCTTGTTGGTGAGTATCTGATTGATGAAGATGTCAATAGTCATTTAGGTGTCTATGTTAAACAGTTGTTCTTTTGTTTCTGTGGTGACCTAACATTTGAAACTGTATTTCCACAGGAATGATGGGTTCTGGGAAGAGTACAGTAGGAAAGATCTTATCTGAAGTTCTATGCTATTCTTTTTTCGATAGGTGCGTTCCTATGATATGCAAAATAGTCATTGACTTGGTGGACTCATATGTAGGAAACTATATAATGCCTATTATAGTGCTTATGCTTCTGGGGGATAAAATTTGTGTGCTTATTGGTTTTTTCCAGTGATAAATTGGTCGAGCAGGCGGTTGGTGTATCATCTGTTGCTCAGATTTTTAAGGACCATAGCGAAGCCTTCTTCCGAGATAATGAGGTCCTTTCAACTTACCTTGTTGGCAGTTGGTTACTGAGTCTTTATTTACAGTCATTAGATAATAGAAGAGGTTAAACAATTATTGTAGTGGTGGTAGAAGAGAAGACATAAAAAAAATTAATAGAGATTATAAATAAATATTCACAATACTCTTAGGTTAACCAAAAATATGATTTTTTACATAACTCATATCTCAATGATGGAAACAGATCCAGAGCATTATGGTTTTATTGCTATAGTAGTCAATAATAAATATGTGTTTTACTATTTTATAACATCAACATCTTAAAAATAGGTCAAGTTCTGTATTTAACCTGCATTTTTCAGGAAAAGAAAGCTAGAGACTAAATCCTTATTCTTCTCTCTGGTACATGTTCAGAGTAAAGTGCTGAAGGACTTGTCATCTATGCACCGCTTGGTTGTTGCGACTGGTGGTGGTGCTGTCATTCGACCAATCAACTGGTAGGAGGCTGATGCATGTGATTGTAGGTTCACTTTCTTGGTGTCAACATGAATCACTGTGATTTATGTTTTCAGGAAGTATATGAAGCAGGGGCTAACAATCTGGTTAGATGTTCCTTTGGAAGCTCTAGCAAGGCGAATTGCTGCTGTGGGTACTGCTTCCCGCCCTCTCCTGCATCAAGAATCTGGTGATCCTTACAAAAAGGTATACTTGTCACCTACGCACCATTGATTCATGTCTTAATCATTACCTATCTCAGGTATGAATATGAGTTGGTGATGATGCTCAATCCTTTCTGGCTCATGCTAAGTGGTTCTATTTAAGATGGAATGATTAACTTAAATGTATGAATAATTTTCTCCTCTGCAGTCGTCTTGTTTGCTAAATTTTTTTTCTACTTTTACTATATTTGTTTAGCCAGCCTTGCAGATAACCAATTTGCGAAGCTTAGCTCGGTAGGAAAATTGTGTATGTTATTTGCATAGAAAGAGGTAATAGTCTAGTCAAGGTCTTCAATTTCGAATAATACTGATTGTACCGGGCGGTATATACCGATACACTGACCGTCCGCTATCGGACGGTATTATATATATATATATAGTATCATACCATACTAAGCGAATCTTGAAACTTCGATACGGTACGATATTTCAATCCTTGGGTCTAACGAGCTAACTTAAAGCTGTAGGTGTACATCAGGAAATTTGTATATGCTGCATGTATGTTATTATTGATCATGGCTTAAATGTGGCTGTTGTTCAGGCTTTTGCAAAGCTTACTACACTCTCAGAGCAAAGGGGGAAGGCATATGCCAATGCTGATGCAAGAGTATGCCTTGATGGTATGTTTGTGTTAATTAATGTGTGCTTACCCTATAGTAGCAAACATTTGAGCTCCAACAAGACTTCCCCGTATGGATCGATCAATTATTTTTTGCCTTAACATTGCTTGGATTAAATTGAGTAACTCCAAAATCTTCATTGTTCATGCAGATATTGCAGCTAAACAGGGTCATGGAGATGTTTCTGTCCTTACACCAACTGATATAGCCCTCGAGGCACGTAACTCTCCTGTTTACACTATTTTATTCGCGTCTCAAGTTTCAAAACCTTCAAAGATTCCTTAAAGAAATTTCAACTAAAACATGTCTAAAATCTCCTCGTTCTGTTCTGCAGGCGCTTATGAAGCTTGAGTGCTTCCTTACTGAAAACTCATCGGTTACCAATAGCCAATATATTCAGGGTTGAAAACCTCATCATCCCTGGATCCTATCTTAATTGCACCTTGTGCCTTTTACAACTTTTTTATCATTTTTTTAGTATTTATTCATTGAAATAAGTTGCTGCTCAGAATTGTTAAGTGAATAAAATTGCTGCAAAGAGCTTCAACGTCCAGATGTTGCGGAAATTGCCCAGCATCTAAATTGGCTTCAGTTTTGTAGGATATGGTGAAGTGCAAATTATAGTTGAAACTTTGTTCAGGTCAAGAAAAAGTTTTGGACTTTAGATTGAGCTGCAGATAACTGCAACATATATACGAAGTAGACAACAGTTTCACAGACCGAGCTGCCCTTTTATTACCCCCAAACACTACGTACATAATACATACATCATACATACTGTCTACGATGCCCTTCTGCGCAAAGCTTAGTGCACACAATATGCGTATGCATATATCGCGGTTTATGTAACACCATAGACATAGGTGGCCTCGGGAGATGTCGATGGCCTTGACATTGTGAGCGATCGATCAATTGGCTTATAGGGCATCTATGATTAGCACTTTGATCATGGAAAAATAAATTGATTAAAGCAGGAGGGCATCTATGATTAGCATTTTGATCATGAAAAAATAAATTGATTAAAGCAGGAGAATCAGACGTTAGATCGAAAAGCATTATGTTAAAAGATTGGATGTCAAGTTGGAGGATTGATCGATGTGTTGAAAGATAGACTTCGTGTCATAAGTTTGGGCATCAGATCAGAATGATCGGACATTGCACCAAGAAGATCGAATGTTGCAGGATGTCAATATGTCGATGGATCGGGCAATTTGCCAAAGGAGATGATGATGCGTCAAAGGTGAGGACAAAGTGCCGAATGAACCAATGACATGCCGAACAACATAGGATTCATGTTTGTAATCGTTTGTATCTTGATCGAAGTAGTTTAGGTCTTAATTGAGTTAGTTTTGAGTGTAACCATGCCAACTTGATTAGGAGCCAATTGGGCGTAAATCAAGGTTGATTTGGGCCTATTGGAAGGCTCATTCGATGATTTGAAGTTGGGCCAAGCGATGGAACCGCATGTAAGCTGGAAAGTATGAAATGTATTTTTCTAGAAAACCCAACGATAGTACCGCCAGGGTTAATGGTGGTACTGCCTAGTGTCAAGCGGTGGTACTGCCAGTGCACAAAGTGGTAGGCGATGGTACCGCCAGTACCTCAAAAACTCGATAATTTAAATTTTTGGCTCCATTTTTTGAAGTCACTTGGGGCCTATAAATGTCTCACTCATTCTTGCTTGGAATAAGTAAGAAAAAGAGTAGAAAGGGGAAAGAATTCTTGAGAATAAAGGTGTTGTAATCTCTCTTGCATTGTTGAGTCTCTTCCTCCTAGAGTTAAAAGTCTTCTAAGGGAGGAGTGAGGTCTAATTGTAAAAAAGATGTGTGAATGTTCTCTCCTGAGCTTATGAAAAGAAGAAAGGGTTGTAACAAAATAGTTAACCTTTACCTGTTAAAAAGAAAATCAATAGTAAAAGTTAGTGGCCTTGAGTGAAGAGGAATTGGGAGTGGATATAGGTCGGGATGACCGAACCATTATAAATTGGTTTACATTTCTTTTATGCTTTTTATTCCTATTACAAACTGATTTGCTTGCTCACTATTCTTATGCATGTTATAAGTTAAACGCATTTCTGATATGGGTTTGATCAAACAAGTTTTCAAATCCTTAATTCGATATTGCTCAAGTCCTTCATCCATCAGTATCCCTTCAGAATTGTCCCAAAGGGACACTTGTTTCAATCATGGGAGGAGAGACATCGACTCCCTATAAATCCCCGATTACCATGTGGGGTGATGCTCATTCTTTTATTTGAGCCTCTAGGGCCTTCTCAAAAGCCTTTTGCTTCGCCTCCAAGGCCTCCTTAAAAGCTTTCTCTACTATATTTTGGTTCCCTGTAGGGCGAGTCGGTCCTTGAGTCCCTCGTAGCCCCGATATTGATTTTGCAATAAAGCAGTCTTCCACCATCCTGCTCTTCTACCTCCTCAGGTCGAGATGTATATATTTTCTCGCACAAGTTCCTCCCGACTCGTAGCTACTAAAACGTCGAGGTTAGCTTCTTGTCTTTGGACAACCCAAGGGCGAAGGAGGTCTTGACCTCCCCCTCATCAGAGGAGGTAGTTCCCATGAATCTAAAGATTCTTTGAGGCTTAGAGTCTACGAAAAGCTCGCATGATTATGATTCAGTGATGAGTGTGTCACTCTTAGATCACTTGTGAACTAGGTGCTCCATCTCAGTCAAGTTTGATTTGCATGTCCCCCAACCTGATCAACATCTTTTTAATCCTATACTCGAGTTCTTTTGCCTATCGTGCGACACCCTCAAGGTGGGACTTTGTCTTTCCCTCCACCCGGTGATAATGTCTTATCTCTAATGGTGGAAGATATCACCCTCTTAGATGATGCCTAACTCATGGCGCTAAATGATAGTGTTCATCAGAGAATGCTGGCATGTCGATATTACCCTGACTCGTAAACTTTTCATTGCTTATTTTCGATTGTGCAAGGGGAAAAGTGACTACTACCTAGCTACTTGTGGGGGATTTAAAGTTAGTAGTGACCCTTCTAACCATAAGGGTTGGAAGGATTGCTTCTTTCTCATAGGTTCAGGTTGGGATTGGGGAGTTCAATCTCATATGGTCGATACACTATATAGATAATACCCCTCTCCTCTTATTGGACGAGAAGGCAAGTCAAGTAGTTCGATTAAGGGACATACTCTCTTCCTCTTAGGTCGTCCAAAAGATGAACGAGGAGTGGCTGATCGATGTGGGTCTCAGCCCAACTCCTCGGTGTATGACCTAAATACCTCGCCACTTCACCTTACTTCTCTTTTTGATCCTTTGTAGCCTTGTGATTTTGCTTCTCTACAAGCATGAATCTACACTCCTTGAAGAGAAAGGGGACTAGCTCCTTTTCGAGCATGATGGCGGCCTCTTCAACTCTGGCCATTGTTCATGAGTCATCGCTCGAGGCATCTAGCCTGACTCAGCATGGCCATTATACCAACACCGAGCCGAAGAAGAAACATAAGATCATCATGAGGAAGGTGCCCTGCCCCCAAAGGGATGAGGAAACCAAGTCAATTCTAGAGAGGGAACCAAATGAAGCGCCTCCTACCTCCACAACACTGGCACCTTTAGAGGGTCCCCAAAATTTCATGTCTTCTTCGAAAAAAAGAGAAAAAAGGAAAAGGTTGATGTTTGACTTGTGTGAGGGCAAGCCCTTGCCCTTCACGACTTTACAAATAGCCAACCTACCCCACCTAAGCCCGAATGCACTATTACAACTGAGATGGGAGGGTTTACGGGAGGGGTAGAGTGTGGGGCGAAGGTGCAATTTTAGAGTAGTATTGTTGCAAGTCCTTGTGTTCAATGGTGGCGAAGTAGATCTATTATTCCCCTTCGGAGGTTCTGATCATCACCTGCTACCGCAACAAAGTGCTAGTAAGTTAGGTCATAACTAGCCCTCTCAATATCATGTTGCCAATTTACTTGTCTTTGATTTGCAGCACCACCACTATGTAATGGCCCTTATTGACCGTGTATGGGACGTTGGCTCGATCATTCACCATCTTCGGAAAGATATCAATGGGTTAAAGGAGGGAGGAGCCCCTTTAGTTGTTGCTGAGGTGGAGGCTCGGGGGAGCAAGCTGGTGAGACAATTAGAGAAGGCCAAGCAATGCCTTGTCGACTTCATTGAGCAATTGAAGATAATCCAAAGCAATAACCATGACATAGAAGATGAGTTGCTAAAACTCATTCGGGAGTTGGATTCGATGAGGATGGGCAACTCGGAGCTTGTCAAGTAGGTCGTGAAAGCCAACAAGTAGGTCGTAGTGGCCAATGAGTGGGTCATGAGTACCACCGAGTGGTTCAAGGTCTAAAGGAAGTGTCATTTCCCTTTGTGCTATCCTTTTTGAATTGTCGAGTCAATCTACCCAACTCGCTCCTTACATCGGGCATATCCACTATACTAGTTTTTTATTTTGATAGGTCAGGGTCTCATTTTGGATGTAGATGTCCGACCGAGTTGATGTAATTCCTTTTAAAGTAATGAAGTCTTCTTTTTTTCAATTCACAACACTTGTATCTTAAGGATACACTTTACAATTGACGCCATAGGCATGATAGGCCAATGCCCGGTGCTTAAGACAGTCTCCCTGGCATGATCCCGAGGGATGTCCTAGAAGTAAAACTTCTTTTTATTTATAATGTGTCACGTCGCACCACTCCTTCTATTGTCTCGAGATAATATGTTTCATCTTGAACAACCTCAATGATTAGATATAATCCTTCACAGTTTGACATCAAATTCCCCCGAGACCTGGTGGGGTTGTTGACCTTAGCTTTACAGAGCACCAGGTCCCTTAGTCCAACTCCCCAAGGGTGAACACCTCGATCATACAACTTAGCCACCACTTTTTTATATCTCAGCGCCCTTATGTGTCCTTTTTCTTTGACCTCGATGATCATGTCAAGTTCAGCTCGAAGTCCTCCTTTGGAGGTTTCCTCATCAAAACTCTTGACCGAGTTGTTGGGAAGACTATCTCGAGTGATAAGATAGCCTCGGTGCCAAAGGCTAAGCTGAATGACGATTCTCTCGACCCGATCTTAGGTGTCGTATGGGAGGCCTACAAGATGCTTGTCAACTCATCCACCCAAGTACCCTTTGCTCTAACGATCTACTTCTTTAACCCTTCAAGAATATCTCAGTTGGTGACCTCGGCAAGATTGTTGGTCTGAGGATGGGCTATTGAGCTGAACCTCAGTTGAACCTCGTAAGATTATCAAAACTGCTTGAATCTTGTATTGTTGAATTAAATCTTGTTATTAGTGATGGAGGCCCTCGGGATTTCGAAACAAATAACGATATTCTTCCAAACAAATCCCTCGACCTATTTTTCGGTGATTGACACCAATGGCTTAGCTTTCACCTATTTCATAAAATAATCTACTATCACAATAAGAATCCTTCGTTGGCCCGAGGTTGGCGAAAAGAGTTTAGGAGGCCCATACCCCACTGGACAAAAGGCCATTTATAGTAGATCAAGCTTAAAGTGTTGTACTCGAGCAAAACCTCTAGTATATGTGACATCTTTGGGTATAGGCTATTGTATCCTTAGGCAATGTCCACATAAAACCCCTACTAAAGCACTTTCAAGGCAAGGGTAAGTCCACCGATACACTTTCCACAGAACCCCTACTAAAGCACTTTCAAGGCAAGGGTAAGTCCACCAATATGCTTTCCACAGAACCCCTACCAAAGCACTTTGAAAGCAAGGGTCAGTCCGTCGATATGCTTTCCACAAATACATTCATACACCTGGATGAGCACCCTCACTGCCTCTTAGGGTGTCAGAATGGTTAGCTTTGGAGGTCCTCCACACCTCATTTGTGGCCAAAACTATTGTCTTCCCACTGGAGCACAAGTATGACCAACACTATAATAACATCTCTCATCCTCTCATGTTCATAGGCTTCAATTGGATGCTTGCTGGATCAGATTTTTCTTGGGTAATTGAATCTCTCTTAGACTCCAAGTTATCGCAATGCCTTGCCATTACTAATCAATTACTACTTACACACCATGTGACTTAGGAAGCATATTTCCCAATCAATTTGTAGAATATGTATGCAAACGGTACCACATACATGCAGACTTCTTACAGCAAAATAATCGAGTCCAATGAGTTTGTGATCCTAAAGGACTTTCATCCACTTAGCAAATCAACACTTCAGTAATCCAACCTTATGAAAGATTAATCGTAAAAATGCATAATTTTGGAGACATCAAAGCATACAAAAATATTCAGCGAGATTACAACAGCAAAGGATCCACAACCGACCCTCATTTACTTCGACCTTTACTACGATAAAAGAAACTTGTGGGCCCTACCAGACCTTGAACCTGTCAAGGATCATCAACCCAACAACACAAGCAGATGGGAACAAAATGTTTCTTTCTTTGACCCACTTCGAACTAAAGTGGACTACAAAAAATCATAAAATGTTCGAAGATTTACTTGGAGCTCATCCAATATAAGATGAGATGCAACACAAGTGGGACTACAAAGATTATCTCTTCACAACAAACCAGCCTCAATGAGATTCCTCCTCCTCAAGGTCTCATCAACAAGCTTGAAAGTTTTCTTTACAAGTTTCTGATCCAAGGCAGTTGTCCTGTAAATCTTGAAGGCCCGGTCAACACAGTCTGGTTTGCTGTTTTGAAAGTATAGTTCCTCAAATTTCTTCTTCACAAACCTTTCAATAATAACAGATACAAAACAAGATTAGTATGCTTAACAAGAAAATAGAACTATAATAACAGAAGTTGCATATATGAATGCCGTAAGCTAATTGCACTTTGTTTCCTACACAATGGCCAAAGTAATTTATGCCCCACCTCTAAAACTTTTATTTTTCCTTTTTTCTTTTAATTTTTTAATCAATTATTGTGTCCACATTCTCATACTTGGTGCTTTCTTTTCATAATCCAACTCTCCACATATGCCCTACTTCAAGTCATCGTAAAAGCATACCCTCTCCAAAAATCTTTAATTATTCATGAGTTTCTACTAGCTGCATGTTTCTCTAAACTTCATAGCAAAATTAATTGACTGAATAACAAATTATTTGTTTAACCATGAATTCTATTATTGGAAAAATCTGTTACTTAAATGACGGCTTTTTCTATGACTATATCTTACCTCTGTCATGTTCTTATTGAAATTTATCAATTCAGAGAATATTTCTTACCAATCCAATTAAATATTAAGTGGCATGGGTAATAATAGCTAGTAGTAGCAGCCCAGCTTGTGTATCCAAGAACTTTATTTTGATTGGCCTTTTTTGCAATATTAAGACTGATAACTTGGACACATCAGAATACTCTAGACTTAACAGCATCATATTATGGTGCCCATGAACATTGCATTTAAGTTTTTGCACTGTCAAGATTGTTATTATACAGAGAAAAATTTTATGAACAAAGCATTGGTCCAACTAATACTCCATTGTAGTTGTGAATATCTAGCTAAAATATCTGGTAAAATTTCAATGTTTTCAAAGTTATTTTATCACATTGTATAGAAAAAGCAATATAATCATTTTTCTGTACAAATTAATGACAGTATTAAACCACACCTAGAGACTGTTGTGACACATCCACGAGTTTAATATATATCATATCCCTGCGACGTCGCTAAGGATTCTTCTCCCCGCGCAGATGAGGAGAAGTCGTCGACGATGCCGAAGCCTCATCTCCTCAGACGAGGGAGAGTAGCGCCAAATCTCCAAGTTCTCCTCTTCTTCTCCATCTTCTTTCTTCTCTCTCGGCTAATACCATCCGGTAGCGGGCCGTGACACCCAATTTAGGATGGTAATGGGGCGGAAACAGCCTCAATTGACAGTACCGCCCGATAGCAATCTATCCATGTACCGGTCTGCTAGCGGACCAGTACGTACCACCCGGTACGGACAGTATTATTCGAAATTAAAATCCTTGATACCTACATTGGTTTAAAATAATCCAAGAACACTGACCTGTTTTGCATCAGATACGAGTAGCACTTCATAGGAGTAGATAACAAAGTTGACAATGAGGCTATCCTTGTTTACAAGAAAGCTCCACACGACAAAGTCACCACCCATGGCATCTTCAACTTATCAAGGCATATGAGTCATAGAGCTAATGAAAAGGTTGGAATGAAAAGAAGCTGGAGAACTTTTTGTTTGGCATGGAGCTGTATTTTCAAGTAACGAAGCCAACTCAAAGACTAAGGTGTTAACAACCATGTACCTCTTTGGAGATGTCAAATCGTGGTGGAAATTTAGTATGAGGATATTGCCACATGGCCACTCTATGATCAACACTTGTGCGGACTCAGAGGGAAGTCCGAGGACAACTTCCTATTGACGAAGGTTGAAGGGGAATTGCCCTAAGAAGCAAACACTGTTATGATGGCATTTTTTCAAAAGACCAACTCTACTAAAGGTGAAAGCGACTTGGAGTCGAGCAATGATGATGAGTCATCGCAAAGACCTCACATCGAAGCAATGTGTTTGCTGCAACCACTATAAGATCAAGAGGAGTCCAAACTGCAGTCTAGGCTGAAGCAAAAGTAAATGAAGGATCATAACAGTTTGATGTATGTGGAAGCTTTATAAGAAGATGAATCGTGCAATTGATAGAAACTGAGGCCACATAACATCATTGTGAATCAAGCCATGTGGACATTAGATTGTATGGTGTTGCAACAGGATGTTTTACTAAGCTATGACAGCATTTTTTTCCTTGCCATGGACTGAAAACTGACACGGACATGAATGTAATTATCAAATTAAAACGTCAACCATATAAGGGTGAAACTTCCAGGTGACAAAAGGGGGAAACCCTCCAATATCATAACTAGAAGGTAGGCATTGAGTGTTAAGCCGAGTATTTTGCTCTTGTGCAAAGTTTTTGATAGACAATTGTCCTTTCCCTGCTATTGAGAGCCTTGTAAAACTGCTTTCATTAATCACAACAAAATCTGTGTGTCTCCCCTATGTCCAACAACTTGTGTGCAAGTGTCAATAGCCAAGGAACCATGCCCTTGTATGCATTCAATTTGGATTACTTCTTTTGTGCAGGTGTGTGATGAAGTGTTACACAGATTTGTGAAGCAATGATAACCCTATGAATCACATAACTTCTAGCTGACAACCTAGTCCTATAATCCATACAATCAAGATCCATGCTCATGAGTTTTGGCACAGTTAAGAACCAACATAAATTCCTAATAAATATGTAATTTGAATTTTGAAAATGATAAGCCTCAAAATACAAATTAAAAATTGTATATATTAATAGTATCAAAAAGATTCTGCAATAACACATCACTTGACATTGTTTGCAACAATCACTCGCAAGCATGATTTAACTTTTTGATATAGTATCAGCTAGTAGAGTAACAGTGCTAGTGGCAGAATTCACTTACTCATATGCATGTTCCACCTCTTGCTTCCCAGATCCCATGGGCTGATAATCCTTAAACCACTCACATACATTCAAGGGGACCTGCAAAAGTAAGCATATCAGAAGATAACCAAGTAACAATACCAAATTGATCTGTCAGAAGAAGGAAATTCTTACTCTATGAACCTTCTTTTCAAAGATATCAAACTTATTCAGAAACAGCATAAATGATGACTTCTGCTCAAGGTAGATTAGTTATTTAGAAAGAAAACAATCCAAGTCAACTCTACAACATTCAAAAACAAGATTATCAAAAAGCTTCATGTAGACCTCAAAGCAGGATTGTTTTAGGACCCACTCAAATAGTTCTTTGGTCTCCATCATCCGATTTTTTGTGTCATCCTCAAAAAGCATTTGATCATACCTGCAAGAGATTATTAATTTTCATATGCACTTGGTTTGCGTTTCTGCATTTAAACAAAAAGCATGACAACCAAAGCACTCGAAGGTGTGCAAAGTTAACAAGTACCAAGATGGCAAGATCTAACAATGATGACGTGCCAAACTCATGAAAGGCAGCAAGTCATAGTGTAAATTATTCAAAGCAGAAGAGTGGCAATTATAACTGTGCACAGGAATTCCAGCATAGACATTTTCATGAAAAGAACATGGAGAAACAAATAATGGGAGTTCACAGCACGATGCAATAACAAAACTTTTTTTAGTTTGAATGTATGTGAGCAGTTTTGGCCATATTTGCTGAAGTAATAACAACACAAGAAATATCAACTGAACTAGACCAGAAGGATAAGGTTGGCTCTGAGCTTGCATTGGTGGACATTTCCATTGCTAGTGGCAATAAGGATTCCAATTATATTAATATTGAGAATTTCTGCTGCTATGGGTCATTTAAGTCCATGGAGACAAAAATCTTTTAATGAAATAGAAAGAATGCATGGAGGTTTGGTTTGCTGATGTTATTCCATTAAAAAAGCTTGATGTTACAATGGGAATATAAGACCATAAAGACTTGGGAGTTTTACAAAAGATGTTCTACAACAATCATATATGAAATGTATAAGATAGATAATAATCATCCATATAATTAGCAAACATTTGTATACAGAATGTTAAAGTCAACAGTCCAAATTACACACATAATGCTACTTTTTTGACATATCTTGAAGCATTATAAAGATGATAAAGTTGTCCTACAAACATACATTAATATAAATGCAATCTAAATACACTGAAGCACCTGACACATTGGGAAGTTATTCAAAGATTTTGAGATTAAGTCTAGAGTCTCTAGACTGATCATAAAGATGATCAATTAGCGTGCAAAAGCCTTAATTTTACTATTTTCTGTTATTCTCATAGTGATTTTTCTAATTTTGGTCAGGCTTCCAGAAACCATGAATTGGACTGGTTTAACTTGGTTCAAATCTCTATAAATTTAGGTTTAATTTGGGTCAACTTTTGTTTAGCTCAGGTGCCATTTCAAGTCAGTCTTGAGTTTAAATGTATGTTTATCTTGAGTCTTTGAGTCAAATTTAGTTATTAGTTTGAATGCCTTATTTGAGTTGGGTACTAGAAGTTTAAGTAACACTGACTGCTGGATCTGAGCCAGGATGAAAAAGATGAAGTGTTGTGCTAGGCAACTAACAAGCAATATGAAATTGTTAGAACTTGAAATCTTAAACAAAGCTCAATGGTGGGAAGAGTTGCATGTAGCTGATCCCAAATAGTTGAGACATTATGCTTGTTGTGTTGTATCCAAGACTAAAAGGTTTCTAGTAGGTGTATTGCCTTCTAGAGTTTTCATCTGATAAAGATTTTTATCGGGATTGCCATATACCATCTGAAGTTTGAACTTGGAAGAAGAATTTGGAACAATTATATTCTAAAATAAGATATCAGATGACAATCTAGTCTTGCTATCAGATGCCCATTTATAGTCATTTGAATCAGATGTGCAGGGAAAAAAATCAGCAAATAAAAGGATAGCAGACTCTAGATTGCTAAGAAATTCAAAGTGAGATCAAAGTGAAAAAATTCTAGACAAATAGCCAGCTGCTGTACAGATCTCTACTGTATCAGCCTTGATATAACAAAAGAAAAAGATATTTTCAACAGTGAGATAAATAAGGAACAGATTAAGATCACAAAAGAAATTATGCATTTTTCCATACCATATACCTTCTGTAAATAGGTTTCTTTAAAATCTATAAAATGAGTCTAATAAACATATCATAATATAGTGAACCTTGATTATCCTTTTCCTTGCTTAAGAATTTCATCTGGCTTCTAGCATCCATCGTTCGTACCGTGATCTTCTATCAATATCACCCTTCAATCACTTAATGATTTAATAGTCATGATTATCCTCCACTTAAGATATTTGTCCAGCTTCTAACTCCCAACTTCACTATGATCTTCTACCTTCCTCATATTTTCTCTCTTTATAATGTTGTGCTTACATCAATTTGGTATCATAGTCATACTTGCATCAGTTGGGTATCAAAGTCATGATCAAGTAGTACAAAGGCATCATATTGGCATTCGTGAATGCATCGGTGTCAAAGTCCAACACGAACATGATATGGACATGGCAAGCATTTAAGTGTCCAAGCTTCATACGGTATGAGTTACACCTAGGAACAAAGTTAGAACCATCCAAACCTCATGCTTATCTTAATGATTTATCTTCTTAGCATTTAGTTTTGTCATTCTTGCAAATCCCTTCCACGCAAACCTCATTAACTGCTTCATGCTCCTCTTTGTTGTCCTTGTTTCTTCAGTCAATCGTTACAGTATTTGCAGCAGAAAATTGCAATAACCTACTGCTGCCTAGTTTATATATGTTTCAACTTTAATTTCTATCCAAGCACCAACATAATGTGCTGAATAAATTCTAGCAGGCCATTTAGACTTGTTTCCATGTGTTGCACTACCCACATGCTAAATATTATAACATCAATTTTCAAATCCACATCAATTGGTTTTTGGACATTTTCTTAAATCAACTGAGATTTGCTAGTATACAGATCTGAACTGTAAACTTCAAAATGAGATTACCAACAGCCTAATCTCCAACGGAATTCTTCTCCCACCTTCTATCCTGCATCAGTCATATCAGAGTTCTTGTCTGGTATTTGGCCTATATCACAATCTAACATCCTTTTATGATAAGTCATATCAGAGGACATGATTTCATGTTGCAACAGAAATCCTAGATAACATGGATGTTAAGTAAAAAGTGGTTCCCCACAATTAGGATAAAGGGTTTTACAGTGAGCAGGAACCATATATCTTTAAGGAAAATAAAAAAACACATTTTTGAAGAATTTGGAGTACAACAGAAAATCGTAACCTTACTCGCTAATTGCAGCACAGAAAATCACAGAAGTGACACCTTCAAATAGATGGATCCATTTTCTTCTCTCATTTCTCTGGCCTCCTACATCATAAAGCCTGTAAACTTCACCACTTTTTCTGCTCTCACCTACAGGACTGCAGAATAAAAGACAGAAGTAAGATGTCACTTGCACAATATTTAACATTATAGAAAACAAGCATAAAATTTTTCTAGTGTGTGTCCTTTTAATCAGGTTTGACCATATAAAAACGAGCTGCCTTGAATGACCATAGCAACAATAAGCAATTGGATTGATATGACAGAAGAATAGAATCCTTCAGTCAGAAAAGTAAAAGAGACCAAGGGAAGATGATCTGTGGCTATCTGTGCAATGCTTT
Source organism: Musa itinerans (assembly GCA_001649415.1). Lineage (NCBI taxonomy): Eukaryota > Viridiplantae > Streptophyta > Magnoliopsida > Zingiberales > Musaceae > Musa > Musa itinerans. The sequence goes on along the minus strand of LVTN01000104.1, from coordinate 147,963 downwards.
AATATAGAACTGTCCTACCATGATCCTTCCCCTATCTAGTATTGGAAACAACAAAACATAATTCAGTCCTCAAACCAACTAAACGCACATGCTACTGGTTCACTTTTCTGCACTTTATAAAAGAATATTATTTCTAGTTTGTGCTACAATGACATACAGAATAACAATTCAGTAGCCAAAATGTTGTCACTTAACTTTGGACACTTTTCAATTAAAAAAGCCTGGTATAAATGGAAAAAAAAAAAGTTAATTTATTGCTCCAATAACGAGCTCATGTTAGATGTCATTTCATAGCCATCTAAATTACATAATCACAATTCCAAATCTGAGAATAAGGTTTTTCAATGGATTGACCAACAAGACCCTATTATTTAAAGGCACAAACTGACTCAAAACTTGACTCACCCTAAACTCATCCAAATGCCAACTTAACTTGGTTTTACAAGTTGATTTAAACAATAAGGTTGACTTATTTCACAATACAGATTATACAAGAAAGATATGGAAATAGACAAATGCGCACACAAATAGCAAACCAATTGTGGATTCAAGTTGGGTTTTCATTTTTGATATTGAAAGAAAAATGTGTGCAACACTTTGGGCACAAAAACCAGACCAAGACTGAATAAGTCAATTATCAAAGTAAAGTTCAATATCCTCCTCACGCATTAACATCACCAAGTCTGGCCAGACTAAAAGAAGAGTGACAAAGATAATCAACTAATAAAGATGAATCTCAAAGAAAGCAGTTAGATAAAGGTGACCTGAATTGGATCTCTACAACACCAGTAGTTCGTACTCTGGCATGAAGAACATCTTCCTGCAGTATTAAGAGCTGATATCATAAGAGAACCGAAAAGTTCGGGCAAATATAGAGTATACAATTCAAAAGTTCAGTGAAACTTTTGTGGCACCGATACATCTAAAAGCAAACTTACTCTATGAGAACACTAAGAAAAGACAAAATTAGTTGGTTATCAAGGATGAAAGCTAAAACAAGGTCTAAAAAATAAAAGGAACAAACAGAAATCTGAAAAAATGAACTCATAAATGATGATCATCAAATATGATTTTCTCATCATAAAACATAATTGAAGTGAGTTGCAACCATCTTCAAGTCCTTGTTCAACACTACATGTTATAATTTCCCATAAGTAACTACAATATGTGAAATAGACATCATTCTTCCATTGTTCCTGATAATCCTGAAGTTCTGCCAGTACTTGCCACATAGGTTCAATACAGAAATGAATTAACTTTTGTACAACTTAGAACATCACAAAAAATTAAAACTAGTTTCTAGGTTAATTCCCTTCATATCACCAAACATGAATTACGAGAGTAAAGAATCAAACGACTTTAAATTGCTCTTTACCCATTACTTCGAAATACAAAACTTGCATTCACCTCACTCCCAGTAGTCAAATTGGATAGTAGGCAAAGGAAAAAATGAAAAATAAATTATTGTCAATTTAGAGTTATAATGTGTCTGTACTAGAAGATTGACCTTATATTTAAAAAAATGCTTGAACAGTTTCAGCAATGTTAATTGAAGCATAGAAAGAGTCTCGTTTCCATGAAGCACAATGGAGTGGGTAAAAGAAAGAAATGGTTCAAAATATTACCTTTGTTGGAATATAATTTACTTCAGAAAATCGTTCTAGATTCTCCATAAAATACTGAGCACAATCTGGGACTTGTAATATGTTCCCATGAGAATAAGTTTCCTGCAAGTGATTTCAACCATTAAAGATGCACCACAGGACCACGATAAATGAGAATCCTAGAAATTCATTAGTCATAAAAATATCAACCTGAATAGCAGTGTCATTCCATAAAGTCACAATCTCTTTTGCAATTTCTTTAGTAAGGCAAGGAGAGTCCATCCTGCTTCCAATTTCTGACAATTTTTCACCAATCTCCTGACATCAAAAGGAGCACATTATCACATATAAATGATACTATCAGTGTATAAGCTTGATAATCAAGAAATTAATTAACTAGATGTGTTGTCCATGTTCAGAGCACAGCAAAGAGAAAAATATAACTATGGAAGCTATATTTGGCATCTTTGTGGGAAAATCAACAAAACATACACAAAAATAAAAAGGCTTAGAGTTTCAAAGTAAAGGCCATGTGCCTATTTCATATAGAATTTTCATTTCATTAGCTCAGAGAAGGCACAAAAATGACAACGAATAACAATAAAGCCTCAAGTCCCAACTATATGGATATACATGTAAGCATATCCATTAAAATGCTTATTAAGCTAAACAATAATAAGAAACTTATTCAACTGCATAAAGTAAATAGGACTTGTCTCAAATTGAAGAAGTTCAGCAGAAAATTTTTCGCGGGCAAACTTTTGCCTAGTTACTCTGTGATATCTCAGAGCTGATTACAATAAATCTTTAAAATCTGAATTCATGGCACAGAAAAGTTAGCATATTGTTAAAATGATATAGAATCAAAACTTCTATGAAATGTCCTGATTGACTAACAACAACTACTTAGTCTATGTTATACATCATAAAAAGTAAAGTTAGATTACAAGTTAAAGATCCAAAAGAAACTATAAGAATGTGTTTCCAAGTATAAGCTCCTTACACAAGGCTTCACAAGTAGCAAAAACTGAAATAATTAATTATGCAGAAGACATTCCTATTTCTATAAATTCAATGTTAAAGACACTAGCAAAAGAAGGCATAAGCAAACCTTATTATCAGCGCGTACGACATACTTCAAAGAATTTGGCTCATTTTCTGCCAATTCTTTTGCTCCGTCGTACAATATCTGTTTAGAGCCAACCAATTTAGAGCATGGAATAATACATATAATCATGCAACAGAAATTTTGAGTCCAAAACTTATATAAGGCCAAACTCTTCACTCTTCACATAAGAGAAAAAAACAAACACACCCTTTATAGTAGTGCGTACTTTAATTGTCTGATACACGTTAGCATGGATAACTGATGTATAACTTCTTAGCTCCGCCTCATCAAACCCAGTTTGGAAGAGAAGCCTTATCTGTATAACAATCAAGCCCAAGAAACATGTCTCACTGCAACTCAGCAAAAAGAAAGAAGAAATTTGTAATCTGACCTGCTTAAAAATTGTAGACTTTCCTGACTCTCCAGCACCTTCAGTTCAAAAAGAGAAACAAAATTAAAAACAAGACGAAAAGAATATAACATAATGTTAAGAGTTAAAAGTTAATGTGCAGAGAAAAAAGGAAATGTTATTTTGGGCAGTGAAAAATATAAAAGATGATAAAACTTAAGTTGGTTTCATTTAACTTCTCTGATCCAATTATATACCAACAGCTGCTGCTTTCAAATGGCAAAAAGCTGTAGGAAATGGAAATGAACTTGAAGCCATCGAATTAAAAAAAATCCCAATTTAACAGCTTGAATAAGCAACCAGTTAAGAACACGGTAAAAATTTAAGTATCACTAAGGTCTGCAGTCTGCACAATCAACCAACCTTCACGATCCCCAATTTATCAATGGATTGCCGAGGGTTGGCTAGAGTCAGTCAGAAATTGGTTTCAGTCAGCTGATCCCAACCAGTATGGCTGACAAAAAATCCGGATCTTTTGATTCAAGGAGATCGAGCAGGATTGATCTCGATCCTTAATTCTATGATAGAGCATGAAGATATTGCAACCTCACAAACCTGGGTATCAAAGATAACCAAAGAACTAAGACAAGATAGGAAAATCTCCAAAGAAGGGATAGGCAAAGATGCTGTGTCTCCTGGTGCTTTACATGAAGTGATCAGAAGGAAGATTACGATGATTAAACTTAAGAAAAAGGACTTTAGATTTGTCAAATAGGAGATGCAACCCAAAACATTTAATATATTGGAACATTGAAAAAATACAGAAATATATAATCTTATCCCATATAACTGTGCCAATTTTGAACAGCATAGTTGATTAACATGGTATCTATCACTGGCAACACAAATCCAACGCAGGTTGTCAATTATTTTTATTAGCACAATGCATAAAACAAGAAGGTAACAAGTTGTCTAAATTGTTCTTCAAGAGCTGAATGCATAAAGTACGAGAATCCAACATTCAGTCCATCAAGACACTCTTTCATCAGCTCTGACAAACTTTAATCAGAATGAAATTCTACAAATAGGCATCAGGTATAGGTATCATAGTAATGTGTCAGTTACCTTGTAAATGACCATGTTGTATTAAGCATAAATTTCTCAATATGAATAGGCTGAAGAATCTATAACCTAATATTTATGTCCAATTAAAGGATTATACCACCTGATCCCATATTGGGAATCTTTAGATACTTTACATCTAACAGTCTCATTTGACACTGTAATTATCAAAGAAAATTATGATCTTTAATCACAAAAGAAATTTGACCTTAGAAGTACAAGCTTTATATCTCAACGGTCTAGATAGATCAATGTACCACATATCAAAATAATGTCACATTGATAACTCATTAGGTTTATAGGATATGGATGACATATTTTCATAGCCTGACCCTCTTAACATATATCTTCTGAACATCTATGATCCCTAATGAAACAGACTATACACAAAAGTTTAATTTACCTACATAAAGCCAGCTCAGGGCGTAACAAGGGCCTAATCAGTCATAAAACTGCCCTTCCAACCATCAAAAGAGTCTAAATAATGGTCAACCCACTTGGGGCAGCCTGCTGCCAAACATGGCAAACTACTGCAATATTTTATAGCTCCAAATTTACATTAGTTTAACATATTTCTGGCAGCTCAATTGTCTTATTCTAACAGCAGTCCAGCTTGAAGAGTAATCCTATGCAATTTAGCAGAAAGGAACCAAAAGCTGCTCAACTGATCCAGCCTTAAAAGGGAGTCAATATCTCAACACTAGGAAAAATAAAGGAGTAAAAGAGACATTTAGGCTAACTGCTCCTCAGCTAGGAAAGAAAGTCTTACATAACCATCATCCCTACGCCTTTCCTATGAGAATTAGGAAAGGTAATACAAGCTGCCTAGCCTGATGTATTTTTTATTCTTTTAGTGATTTCAAATGAGTTTTCAGTGTATTTTTAGTGGCCATCTTAAGAAGTCATTAAAATCCTATTGTAAGGTAAAGTTGTACTATCGAATAATACAAGACAAGAATTAAAATTTTGATTTGGAAATTGGTACCACAGTTTGTTGTCAACTGAACTGTCACAATATTGAGCCATATCATGTGTTGGGATGTTAGGGGTCAATATTAGATGGGAGGGGTGCCATGGAGAAGCAAGGATTCCCACATTACATTGATGAGCAGAACAATCAAAATTGTGCAAGGCAATGGATAAGAGGGAGGCATTGACAAGGCTACGACCCACAAGGAGGGGTACAAATGCCGTGGATCAGGTGTTGGCGCTGATAGTGGCTGTACCATCAGCAATTAATGGTGGTGGAAGCCAACAAATTCAATTTGGCCTGGTTTCATTTGTAATGATTTATACGTGAATCGAGATGTAGACCACCCTATTTCTAACTGATTGATCCCATTTTTTTCTTTCCTTAAGATGTAGGTGTGGATTCTTTTTTTTTTTTCTTTTAGAAAGACTCCAACCAAACCAGACTTTAGGGCTCGATTTTTTTCTCTTTAACAAGGACCAAGTCGGATGCTTTTAGGGCTCATGATTCCTCACGAGCCCCCTCTTTGCACTATAGTGCGGTTGCCGTTGTGCATACTCCCTCTCCACATTGTCGCTCACCTCATATCTGGTATTTCTCTTCACCTCTTCTTCTTCTACTCCTCTTCCTCCACCACCTTCTCCTTTTCCTTCCTCCTTTTTCCTTATTCCTTCTTACTTCTTCCTTCTCCCTTTTTCTTCCTTCCTCCTCCCTACTTCTCCCTTCTTTCTCCTTTTTATTGATCGGAGCTCTCTTCTTGTAATTTTTTTCATCTTAAGCTATGATTTCATTTTTAGCATTAGTTGTTGATTTACAAATTTTTCCTCATCTAATTTCTTGACAAGATGAAGTCGGATCTATGTGCATCTAGCATGGATTTATCTGATTCTATGTCGGATATCCTCATATTGATATATATTTACGTAAATCCAGTAAAGATCCATATGGTTTCAACCAATATACGTCCGGGATTTAACTGAGATCCATGCAGATTTAAACTTGATCTCTAGTCTAGAATTGTATAGATCTATCCCCATTTGTCTTCGACGCTAACACTAAAGAGAAGATTAATATAGGGAAGACAATTGCAAAGTAGTTCAGTTCCAATCGCATCCCTCCAGATGTAATTCAAGACCATTAATACTGAGCCATAGTGTCCACCATGTGAAAGTATGATCCCAAGTTACAATCTCTTACTTCTTATGACAAGAAGTACCCCGATAAAGAAGTTGAGAAATCCAAAACTAAAATCACAAATTTCCTATATATTATACTAGAATATTTTTCATATATCAATCAATATTTAATCAAATTCCCGATATGTGAGACATTCAAGGTTTGATGGAGACTTGGTCACTGAGATTGCAAAACATCAATGACATGAAAATTCATGTAGCTGGCCCTAAATGGTTGTTGCAAATGGTCAAGATTAGCCCAAATGATTAAATGGAATCAGGTGTTTTCTTCTGTTTTCTTCTGTTTTCTATTAAAAAACACAGTATGTTTCAGGTAATTTGCTAGAGACTATCATAGTTTTCCACGTTATGAAATCTTATTTCTCAACCATTACCTGGGACCATATTAGTACACAAATAATGTGTGACAGGTAAACTGAAATAATTACAATTAGTAAAGGTCTGGCATCAGTAAAAGTCTACCAGCTGATAGAACTCATTTTTGTGTCATTGCTGATGCATGCAATAAGAACAAGGACATGAACCACAACTGAAAAGACAAAAGATCACAACCAACACTTAGGTCTTGTGTTGCCATTTACTTAGTACATTTGTCAATGGGGAATTAATGGCAATATATTATGTATTAAGATATGCATATATATTGTTAATCATACCAAGAAGCAAAAGCTTATGGATATGCTGTTCAGCCTTTGTTTCTTGAGCAATCCGCCTATCAATGTCTGCAGCCTGAAATAAGCAAAGTAGAGAATAAACAAATTGAGAACATAACCTCCATGACATGAATTGATATTACAGCAAGCTATTGGAGGTTAAGATTTCCATCAGACTTAAGTTGTTGAATATAAGAAGTAGATGGGAAATTACTTGTACGTTCTCATCAGAATCAACCTCATTCAATGGTTGTTGTCTACTGCAGAATGAGCCCATGCTTTCTACTACAAAGTAAAGCATGGAAATCATACTATAAGCACCGCATCAACTTTCTCGAATGAACTTTGAACAAAGGATAGCCTCATTCTGAGGTCAAATGAGCTGCAAATAGACAATGGTTAGAATGTGCCATAACACATTAAAAAAGGCGAAGCTAAAGTGTAACGTGGTGAATTATTAATTAAAAATTCAACTTTAAAGAACATATACTGCTTATAAATCTGGGCATGAAAATTAATGATGTGGGAAGTTCAATAGGATACCCTTTTTAAAAAGTGCACCAAGTTATTAGAACATAGTGTGTTTATGAGGTAACTAATCATGTCATATATTCATAGATTGCTCAACATAAACAGACGTCCACAAGTAGTTCCATTAATTAAAGTGTTGTCAAAATCACTAAGAGCTAAAAGCACCAAAGTTCTCAAACACCCAAGGCGCTAAGCGGACTTCAGTGAAGCGAGGCACTAGGCAATATAAAAATTACAAAAAAATATAATTAAGGATAAATACAATCATTAAAATAAAAAAATACACGAGAGGTTGACTGAAAGCAGAGGAAGGCATAGGACGAGATCAGCTGAGAATAGGGGAAGGCCGAGAAATTGGGGGAGACAAAGGAGACCGGTTGGGGACTGAGAGCAGGGGAATTGGGTGAGGGGGACGAGGTGGTTGCCGGGTATCGCCAGGAGGAGGAGGAGAGCGAGAGGGAAAAAGAGGGAGAGCGAAGGGGCGAGAAGGTGGTTACGGCGAGAGAGTGAGCGTGCACCGCCGGGGAGTGGGGGGAATGCCGGAAGGGCGATAAGGAGAGAGAGAGAAAGGGAGGAGGAGGTGGGGCGTCGTGAGGTAAAGATCCAGCAGAGAGAGAGAAAGAGAGAACGGGGCCCTGAACCACCGCCGGAACAGAGAGACGGCGGCAGAACCGCTGGGAGAGACAGGAAGATAGCGAGGGAGTCAAAAGAAAGGGAGGTACCGCCGTCCGCGAGAAGGGAGGCACCGCCGGAGAGAAGGCCACCTTGCGCACGAATGCCGGTCGTCGATCGTCGGCCCGCCTTGCACGCGATCGGGGGGAGGAGGAGGGGGAGAGCTGGGAAGATTAGGTTTTCCTGCCAAGACGGCGCCGAGCGGCGGGTGGGGGGGTTTATGTTTTCATTAGATTTGATCAAATCAGGTGGCTCGAACCAATGACATGATCAAATCATTGAACGATCTGATCACACCAATTGACTCGAATCACGATCTGATCAAATCTAAAAATCCGATCAGATGCATCGTTCTTATTCGATATCGTTTATACGAATATGTTTGTAGCCATTTATTATTCAGTAATTGATTTATGGTTGCGTTTAATCTCTACGAATGCATCCCAATCCGACAAAAGAAGAACAGAGCCAATCATCATCTTTGTGAACTGTAGTAGTCCACCCAAATTCAATGTTGGGAAAATTGCCTAATTTTCAAGAACAACCTTATTTTTAGCATTATCCTCTATCTTGACATTGATATTCTATAATTTCCTACGGAAAAATTGACATAAAAATATTTTATAATCTCTATATCCATATGATTTCAGGCCATTAGGAATAAAAGTTACAATAAAAAAAAACTTTCAAATGAGTTTTTTCTTAGAATAATATTGAATTAATCATTAAAAACTCATGAGGCCAAACCTGAAATGGATGAGAAATGATACATCTAATCAAGGTTTGTTATACCGAAGCGTACCGCCCGGTACAGGCGGTACATACCGATCCAACATGTTATCGGTACGCGGACCACCCGTTATCAAGCGATACGTACCGATTTCGACTGCTACACTGTAGCACTATAACAGTGCACTATAGTACTATAGCACTGCTATAATGCTCGATACACCTGAGTGTACCGCTCGATACACCCGTATCATACCGTACTAAGCCGAAACACCGGTACGATACGGTATTGCGAACCTTACATCTAACTATTATGATCCCAGCACTTCTCCCAAAAAGGGACATTCGAAGTGGTGCTGAGTACTATCAGTAAACCATTCTGTAATAAAAGCATAGAAAATTTGTAGTAATCTCCAGTTTAATCTATTCATACTTAGCAGGCAAGAAATAAATGACAACAGTTGTATACTGCCATTAAAAAAACAGCTGAGATTGTTCCAAATCACCTCATTGTCAGAAGCACACCATAAATTACATGCCGATTCAAAAGAAAATTCACCTGAAGAATGCAAGAGCTTCACAAAGAAGCTTCAGAATAGAGATTAACATTGTAGAACGAGGATGACTCACAATTCAATCGTCATCTTTACAAACATCAAACACCTGAGCCAGAGGATTGGAGGATACTACATATTCAATTCAATCACTCATAACCAAATCACTATTCATTCCACACAAATGTGAAGATACAAGATTTTTTGTCATCTCAATCAGTCATAACCAAATCACTATTCATTCCACACAAATGTGAAGATACAAGATTTTTTGTCATCTCAATCAGTCATAACCAAATCACTATTCATTCCACACAAATGTGAAGATACAAAATGTTTTGTCATCCTGGCAATTTCCACTTCCTCTATCTTTTCCTATTGCTGTTGTACCAAGTTTCTCAAGCTAATTGATTTAAATTTCAAGCTCAGAAACGTGTCAGTCTGCTGATGCTTCTTTCCAAACTGCATTTGCATGTAGAGGAAAGTGCAAGCTTCCTCGGACAATATGTGTGCAACGGCGTGGTGCACAGAACAATGTCATTGATATGCTAACATGAGTACCCATAGCCGTAGAAATAAGTGCCCATCTCACTAATCCATGCCTCATACCTAACCAAGCATCATGAGCTATACCGTTCATGTATAAAAGTCCAGGAACATAATAAATATACTGACGATTAAGCAAAACAGTGCATAGAAACGTTTGACACAACTTTTGTGTGCTTTGGTTTCCCCATAAGAAACTTAAATACAATCAGAAATCTCAATTATGATAAACATGACTAAACTAGGATTACAAAGAGGTACAACAATGCTAAATTTTGGTTAATTTTTTAACACAAAGAAAAATTCTAGAAACAAGGCCTCTGTTTGAAGAGAAGCCTTGACATCTTAACTGAAACAAAATAAACATGTCTAACAAGTGAAATTTCTATATCAAGAGGCAATGCAAGAAGGTTCTTTGAGGACCCTACTTTCCTTGATAAGAAGTGTAAATCAATAAATCACACAGCACTGAACCAATCCACAGATTGAGCTATAATAAAATCAAGTGGATCATCAGCAAGTTGCTAGAGTGGAAGTTATCTATATAATTTGAGTCCACTAATATGAAAATGATTCTGCTGCAATTTGGGTTGATGATCTTGGCGGGGAACTAGAAGCAGTCACTTTTGCTACTAAATGATGCAGCATGTGGAGAATAAGCTCACCTAATCATGCTGACAGTAAATGAATCTTTCAAACTACTTGCTAATCCTATATGTGCCAACCAGAAAAGAATAATGCCACAAGTACTGTTTAATTCTGTTGACAAACCTTGTGCCACATCATAAATTGAATGGTCAAGCAGCCAAAAAAAAAAAGTTCATGTCTAGTAAGGCTTACAGGAAGAAATAATCCCTTGTTTCTACTTAAGTTATTACAAATCCTGTAGCCAACCAACAAACAGTATTGCTTATAGATCCTCATCACAGTCATCCATGAGTACAACTAAATTATTAGTGTGAGGGTCTAACAGAAGCTGTGTGATTCAAACAATTGAAGCAACCTGTAATATGTACATATATATGATTTCCAAATAGTTATGCATAAATTGTGCCTTTGTACATTATTTTATACTTAAATGACAAACCATAAACTTCTGCTATTTAGATAATCCATTTAATTCAAGAGTTAATTTAGTACAAACTGGTTCTTCAGCTAGGTCACAGTCATTCTTATTTGCTCTCAAACAGTATAACTGCTGGGATTCTGGAGCCTCCAATCATTGAAAAGGACAATTGTTCCTTTTCCACCTTTCAATTGATAAGTAGATAACAAAAAATAGGTAATTGCCGGCAAATTTAAAACTTTGCAAGCTTTCCAAAACACCAACTACTTAGTCTTACAAAAATTCTAAACTCAGAATAATTAAAAAGCACCATATCCAGCACCATCTTCTTTAGCTTCTGAGTTGCCACCAATGTTTTCACTGACATTAAACAAACTCTAGAATTCCATTATTTTCTCAGCTTGAACAACCTAATTTGAAAAAGCAACATGCTACTTTGTGGAAACTGAAAGGTTTAGAGAATGTATACAGGAAACCTAAATATTAGGAGACCTGTTGCTGCTGCTGCTGCTGCTTAGAGAGTATCATAGCAATTCATTTCACTCAGACCTAGTAAAGTTATATATAGTGACACCACATTATTTTTACATTAAGAGAAGCATTTTGAGTGAAAGAATTGACTTACCAATTTTAGGTCTGTTACAATGGCTCACTACCACAAGTTTAACTAATCTGCATCTTGTCTGATCCACGAAACAAATATATTTGAATGTACTCAGAAAGACTGAGAGCAGCTGTTTCCTTTCTCACTTGTTATTCATAATGATCCAATTCCAGTGACAAAGGAACTAACATACTAGTTATTAGTGTGGTCAAAAACATGGGTGCTGTGTTGGATGTGTCTGTACTTAGCAATTCAATTCAAGGCTCAGAACAAAGCAACTAAAACAACAATCACCAGCTGTTTAATCAAATCAGTTCTTATCAAAAAGGAAAAAATCTAAGCAGGTAGAACAAAGAGCAGATTTTATATCAGAATTTTATTTAAGTCAGGCTACATTTTAAAATAAGTACAATATGATAATTATATCCGACAGATGATTAAGCTTACATATCATGTGCTGGTTACACCGTGCTTAGCATGCGAAAATAGTATCCTGCCTCCAACCACAAAAAGGTACATAATTCATATAGCAGGTGATCCTCACTTTTACAGGATTTTTGCTACACCTCAAGAATTGAAGTACATGGTCAGCCAGTAAAAGTGAATCAGTTTGCAGGCATACTTCAGCAGTTATAGGAAATAAGACCTACAGATAGTACCTTCCTAACTACAAAAGGCAACATGCAAAACTAAAAAAGACAACACTCTCTACTAACACAAACAGTTAAAAAAGAGGACAATATCTTACTATAACATCACTAACTCCATTGGATCTCTTACCTGCTCCCCCTCCATCCTTCGACCAGTAGAATCCAGTGGGTCTCTAGACCATCTGATATCCAGTTCCAGTTCCTTCTGCCTCACCTGTAATAACATGCACTCGTTCTCCAATCTCAATCTGTCATTCTCCAGCCTCAACCTCTCAAGCTCCCAATCCTTCTTGCTCCGGAACCTCTGCCACTTGAAGTGTCGCTTCTCCAGTTCCAATGCCTCAGCCTCAACATCCACCCTCTCTTCTTCGAGCTGCAATGCACGTCTCTTAAACCACTCCCACTGCTCCCATGGTGACTTTGTTGTGTCCCGAAGTACTCCATCTATCTCAACCCTGAAGCTCTCAAAGCCCCTTTTTCCCAGTTCATAGCTCCACTCGTCATGATCCCCAATGTCATTGCCCACATCCTCGTCTTCCTCTTCATCCTCCATAAGACTACTGGGCGGGGCGAGTTGTGGGACTGGACAGACCTGCAAATTGACATCATGGCAATTCAGCATCTTCTGCCCATTGTGATAGGCGCACATCTCCCGGTAAAAAAGGTGCTTCGAGCTCAAGATCTTCCTCACATCGTCCTTAGCCTTTGGAGAGATATGGTGCATCGAATCCAGAAGGACGGGGTTCTCGACAACTTGACAGGTCGTCCCTCGTCCAAGGATCTCATTCAGACGCTTGTATCTCTTGTTGAGATCATTGAACTTGTCTTCGCACTGCTGGGGCGAGACATAGCAACCTTTCTCGAGCATCAACTTCGACACAGTCTTCCACTTGCCCTTCTTCTGGAGCGTGGCCCCGTGCTTCCTTTTTGCTGCAGACGACCCGTCAAAGGTTTCCAGAGCACCGTCATCATGATCCCCAACATATGCCACCACCGAGATCAGCAGCCGCACAATCTCGTCGGTCCACTTCATACGCTGCCAAGGCGAGGCTTTTTTGCTCCCGCCGGCGTCGGAAGCGGGCAAGGAGTGGGACTCATGGTCATTCTCGTCGCCAGCGGGAGCCGGGAAGTGGTCCTCGTCGTCGCTAGTGGCGGTGGTCCCAGAGGAGGGGGCGAAGAGCGAGCCTATCTGGTGGTCAGGGTCCAGGCCGGCGGTTGACGGCGCAGCGGCGGCGATCGAGCGGAAGTGGGGGTGGAGCTGATTGACGGAGGAGTCGAACCCGGCAGCAGATCCTGGGAACAAGGGACCGCCCAAAATCGGATTATTCATGCCCGCCCGCGTCCCGATCGGAGCCAAAAAAAACCTAGATATCCCAAGATTCGAATGATTCGGTGATGCAGCAATCGCTTAGCATAGGTAAAATGGATCAAACAAAAACGGAATGCGAGGGTTTGTACAAAGTGATGGACTTTTGAGATGAAAACGGGCGAAAAGTGAGAGTTTTGGGGAACAACTCAGGGGTGGGTTGGAGATAAAAATGGCGTCTTTAACAGATTGAGCTGCTTTTACTCGGTTACATAAACACATTAGTGGCACTCTTTTGATAGCAGTACACCTTTCCGCATGCTTTTGATAGCACCGCATAGAAATATATATATATATATATAGTGCAAACGGAGGATCGTTAAACTTCAAAGCATAGATGATTATAGTCTTATGGAGCGAGCAACGTAGTTAGGGAATTAGGAAATATTACGAGGTATTGATAACAATAAAAGGCAAGTGAGACATTAAAGACGATAAAAGATAAATGAGAGTGATTTTTGTCTATAAATAAATGACTCATCTGACTCATGATTAATTACTAATTATCTTTATAATTAGATCTCATTAATATTTCTATCCATGCATTTAAAAAATTTATATTAAAATATTTATAGTTATAAAAGTAAATTATTTAGCTTTATTTACCTCGTTGGTTTTACTGATAAAAGATATAATAATATCAAAATTTATGAATAAAAAAATAATTTTAATATTTTACTTATATTTTTTTTTCTTAGTCAACTATTATGATGGTGGCAGATAATGATACCATTAAGAGCTACGGATGGTTATTGTGATTGTGATCGATGAGAACGACATAATGGTTGACGAGAAAGATATGGGGATATCCTTGGAGACGGGTTAGGTGCACTCTTAGAGATAAAGTTGAGGGACTTCTCTGACTTCTTACGAGAGGGAAAGGAGGAAGAAAAGAGATAGTGATAATAAGAGATGAGATAAATGGAGACGAGGAAGAGGACGAGGATACTGGCCATGTCGATGCAAATGCAGAACAGTACCGCTCTTCTTTGCATCGCCCTGCATTTGTGTTGGTGCCAACATAGATGTAAAGCAGTGCTCATCCTTCTTCCCCCTTGTATCGCCCTATATTTACGTTAGTGTCGATGCAAATGTCGAGCAGCGTGCATAGATATAAAGTATTGGCATCTACTCTGTATCGTTCTGCATTTGCATCTGAGACAATGAAAATGCAGAGCGACACCAACGCAAATGTAAAGTGACTCCACTTTGCTATGCATATGTGGCTTCTACTATGCATCGTCCTGCATCTATATCGATACAGATGCAAATGTAAAGTGGTGCTCATCCTTCTTATCCCTTTCCCTAACCTCTCATACTTCTTCCCCCTTTCGCTGCATCACCCTACATTTGCATTGGTATTGATGCAAATGCAAGGTGATGCAGAACAGAAGTCATAAAATGTTGATGCTTTGTATCTGTATTAGCATCGCTTGACATTATGTCAGTGTCAATACAAATGTAGGGCAATGCATAGCAAAAGCTACATATGCTTATATATGCATCAGCATCGCTTTATATTTACATTATGCAGCCATCGTCCTCTCCCTTTACCTCACTTTCTATCATTGCTCTCTCTCATCTTCCTCTTCTGGTGCCACTTTACATCTATATCGATGTTGTGTTGCTATGCATCTACATCAATAGGATGCAAGGCTTTTATCTCACCTCCAATGTAAATGTCTTACTTAGGATAATAAAATTATCTTTTTATTCATCATTTTCATATTATTTTTACGTGTACTATTACTTGTTATATTTTTCGTCCATATAAAATGAAGACATTAGAGTAAATAAGATTAAATATTTAAAGATAATATATAATTGCCCCTCTTACTCAACCCAAAGTTAAAAATGACTTTGGTTGGATTGCAAGATCTAGTCTTTTATTGTACTAATATGGCTAGATATTATCATTGGTATATATAGGGCCAATTATCTAAAAGCTCGTTGTTTTGTTGTTAACTTGAATCAACCCATTCAATTGAATCAATTTAAGAAACCCAAAACTTAAACTGATCCAAAATAAATATTATTCAATAAAATTAACTAATGTTAATATTTATCTATTTTATATTAATAAAATAAAATAAAAATAAATAATATTAATCTTAAAATTATGAATAAAATATTATTATTTGATTACTTGTGCTAATTCATTTAAGTGAGTCTAAAAAGGAAAGGAAAGGAACCTAATATTCTTATAGAAATTAACGATAATAACAGATGGATACAGTCAACCCAACGGGTTAGAACGGTATAATTTACGAGTGACATTATTCTTATGCAAAATATGCTCATAATAGTTTCATAGGCGACATCTTTAGATCGCCGTCCATTTTCTCACAAGCGTTCGACATCGAGCATCAGCAGTTCTTTAAGAGAAATGCGGACGGCCGATTCAGTGCACGCATATCAATCCAGTACGGAACATAAGATAAGATGGAAGACGATGAGCACATAAGATAACTTGGATCTTCCCAGCCCCGATCGCACGGTTCCGAGGAGGAGCTCTCTGGTTGCTAGGGTTAGGGTTAGGTTTTTAACACGCTGGCTGTCGTTCCTTTTTTGTGATGATCGATCGCCGAGGCTGGTTTATTTGAATTTTTTGCTCTGCTCTCTGTTCCCCTTTTTTCTATCGCCAGGCCCGTCCAAGCTTATTATTGCTGGCCGAGAGGGAAAACAGTCGCCTTTGAGAGCAGATTCGAGCAGGTGAGTTACATTCTTTTGTTGTTGGGGGCAAAAAAGAGCTCATCGTTGGGTTGAAATCGTCCGGCTTTCTTTTAGTTTATATCTTTTTGCCTTTTCTTTTATGTGTATTCTTGATTACTGTACCCAAATTGAATTCTGTATCTTGTTTCTTGATGTAAAATTTGTTGTTTTGGAATAAACTAGACTTCTTTAGGGATTTATGGGATAAAGGCTTTAATTTTTTTTTTTATCATGATCAGGAATCTCCTTCTTGGTATTTAAATTGTTAGACAAAATGGGGTTTCTGGTACCTGGATTTTTTGAACTTATCTGAATGATCTATCTTAGGGTTTCGGTTTAGACTAATTAGGCATATAATTGATGGTCATTGTGGTATAGCAAACTTGAAGATGGATCACGACGAGACTGGATGCCAAGCTCCTGAGGGCCCGATCCTGTGCATCAACAACTGTGGATTCTTCGGAAGTGCGGCGACCATGAATATGTGCTCCAAGTGCCACAGGGAAATGATTCTGAAGCAGGAGCAGGCCAAGCTTGCAGCATCCTCCATTGACAATCTTGTGAATGGCAGTGGTGGTGACATCTGCAGCAGCAATGGCAAGGAGCCTGTAATCTCTGCTGTAACAGATGTGAGAATTGTCTCTGGGGAGCTAAAGGCTATTCCTTCACAATCACCAGAAGTTCTATGCTCGAGTGGTTCCGGGGAAGCAAAGGCAAAAAATGGTCCAAATAGGTGCAGCACATGCAGGAAACGGGTCGGTCTAACAGGGTTTCAATGTCGATGCGGGGATCTTTTCTGCACTACGCATCGTTATTCGGACAAGCATGGCTGCCCTTTTGACTACCAGAGAGCTGCCAGGGATGCCATTGCCAAAGCGAACCCTGTGGTTAAGGCTGAGAAGCTTGACAAGATCTAAAGAAATGGGGGAGGCCATTGAGCTCTGGTTCAGTGTTCTTGTTATCCAAGCTTTCCCTTCAGTTGGCTGCTTTGTGATGTCCGTTGTTGCTAAAATGAGTGGAGTGATACCTGGACATCAATACATAATTGTGTGAGCTGTTATTTGTGCTTGGTTGGTGGATTACATATGTTGGTTTATGATCTGATGCTTTTTACGTACCATCATGGATGTTATGCTATATTTATTTAGTGATAGTAATTATTGCCAATGTGTTGAGTTCAGTTCTATGTTTTTGGGAAGTTTTTAGCTTACGCTGCATCAGTTTTATAATTCGCTTTATTGATTGTATGGTATGGAGAAACATTTTGGATCGATTATCTGAATTGTGGTTATTGAGGAATGTCATTGGGTTTCTGGTATGTTTCGCCCTTAATTCCCGTATTTGTTTTCTTTTTGTTCTTGTGCTCTATAGTGTTCTATGCAAGTGTACCGTTAACGTTTTGCAATATGTCCATTTCTCCAAAGTGGAACGGATTTGAGGTAATTGGAACTTGGAGCTGTTCTTTTTCTGTTGTTGCATCATGGCTTTTTAGGTTTGTAAATCTATGATTTCCTCTGACCCCTGCTTTGAAGTCCTATGGTCTTGTATTGCTGGTTTTTAAATGGCCACAATATCTATATTACCAAGAAAAGATTATGACTCATGAGCATGCTATCAAAGGAGAGACTTAGTTTTAGCATATGATCTACTGGACTAAGTTTTATAATTCACTTTATTGATTGTATGGTATGGAGAAACATTTTGGATCGATGATCTGAATTGTGGTTATTGAGGAATGTCATTGGGAAGGTTGGGGTTCTGGTATGTTTCGCCCTTAATTCCCATCTCTGTTTTTTTTTTTGTTCTTGTGCTCTATAGTGTTCTATGCAAGTGTACCGTTAACGTTTTGCAATATGTCCATTTCTCCAAAGTGGAACAGATTTGAGGTAATTGGAACTTGGAGCTGTTCTTTTTCTGTTGTTGCATCATGGCTTTTTAGGTTTGTAAATCTATGATTTCCTCCGACCCCTGCTTTGAAGTCCTATGGTCTTGTATTGCTGGTTTTTAATTGGCCACAATATCTATATTATCAAGAAAAGATTATGACTCATGAGAATGCTATCAACGAAGAGACTTAGTTTTAGCATATGATCTACTGGACTAAGTTTTGGTAGATCAAAAATGGTCAAGTCATTAAGGCTTGTTACTGTTGTTGTAGTGTTTGGTTTTGTAGACAATGAATTCTTGTGCATTTTTATGATATATGGGTGGTGTTATATTCAAGTATCAGTAGAGAGGTGCAGAAGATTTAGGTTGGTTGTGGTGCTTTAAGAGTGGTTCCTTGAATCTAAGATTTAGGACTCACTGCGAACTCATGTCAGACAGCAACGATGAGAGATTCTGTTGCTCTGTTCTATAGATGTGATCTCGGCACCACAAATATGACGGATGGATGCTGTTCTATTATCTTTCAGTCAAATGAGTTTATAGATTACGACACAAACATATTTACATCTGGCTGCCGTCAGTTCTATTATCTTTCAGTCAAATGAGTTTATAGATTACGACACAAACATATTTACATCTGGCTGCCGTCGAGAAGGATGCTGTTCTATTATCTTTCAGTCAAATGAGTTTATAGATTACGAGACAAACATATTTACATCTGGCTGCCGTCGAGAATTGGGTTGCGATTTACATCTGGCTGCCGTCGAGAATTGGCTGCGCAACCCATCAACGTAACACACATCACGATCACTGGATTGCCTTGTTGGTGGATGTCGAAGTAGACGGTGTATGTCTCATCTCTCAAGCTCAGCAAAGGCTCCAGCAGAAAATTCTGGCTGACTCCCTTGGCCACGAAGCTGATAGGATGGTACTGCCTTAACCCTCCGGCAATAGGAGTGAAGCTCAGAGCCTGCCGGAAAGACATCATGTCGAGCTCCGAGTCCGATGGGCAGATCAGTTGAACCGTTTTGTTCCCGGCAGCAGCAGAGAAATACGATCCACCGATGCCACACACGAAGCATCCTCGTTGGGTGCTCGACTCCAACGACACTGTCCCATGTTTGCCATCCAACCCCTGTACTATGTTGAACATGGCATCAGTACCAGGAGCAATCGACGATGATGACACTGCAAGCCCATTGTTCGGGCCTCGATGCACCACCGTCGTGCCAGGAAGATCAAATGGCTCCAGCATAACGTAGCTCTGGACAACAGCCGCCTTCTCAGGGAACACAAATCTGAATGTTCCGTGGATAGCCGCATTAGTCCCCTCAATGGGCAGTTCTTCCATTGTCAGCGAGCCGTTGGAATTGGAGAAGACGAGCGTCTTGCCGTTGGTCTCCTGCGTGAGGCTTATCAGCTGACCACTATATGAAGCTGGAACGGCTGTGATCCAGTCAGAGATAGAGCTGGAATTCCCAGTATTAATGTCCCAGTCGCCGGTGGTCAGACCTGCAAGAAGATAAGGTCCAAAAAGAATTGCCTGGATAGATCCATATTGAAGCCGATCATCTGTCAGAAATCATGGATCAAAGTCAAGTGTCAGATCGGTTCAATCTACTCCCAATATATATATTACTGTCAGCAAAACAAATTGATTGTGCTTTCCTCTAAAAGGTTCTCAATCAGAAGCCAAAGAAGAAAACAAAAAGTGAAATAATTGCATCAAGTACATTGTGAGATTCACTATAGTTCTGTGAACTAACCCTGTATGCGCTCCATCCTTAATCTGAGAGGCAATGTGACAGTCACGATGTCATTTGCCATCCAATTTCTGGTCACAGAAATGAAATTTCCTGCCAAAACACATTGCTGTTAGAAAATTTGCAGAACAAAGGCAACCAAGTATCAAAACAAGCTACAGTTTGCAGCCTTAGATGCAAACACAAAATTGGATTTTGAACCAAGGACAAGATTGTTGACATAAGCTTATGCCCCAAACAAGGAGCTTAACCAAGTCTGAACTCTTCAAACTTTTTTTTCTCTCTATAAGAACGGTTTATTGTTCTGGCTAAGAGTAACATTGTATTTAAATTCCAAGAAAAGTATATTTTAGCCAACTTCACGATAACCAAGAAACAAAGCTAAGCAACCAACAAGATCCAGCATTCCAAGCTCAAAGTAAACTTCATAAAGTAGAATGAGACTGGAATCTACAAGTGAACATAGCACTCAGATTCCAAAAAGCCCGAGGGAGAGAAGACAGAGAACTGACAGCATAGAAATTGTCAATTCAGTGCTTGGGAAAACAGGAACAGGAATTGTAAAAATGAAGGCAGGGGACGGGAAAGATGCACTATTGCTGCTGATGGTGAACCTACAACCACTTCAACGTCAAACAGGGAAAAGAAAGATCAAAGATATCGGTCATGGAGAACAAAAACAAAGACTTATTATTAAGTTGTCCAAAATACATATCCCATTCCTTTCCAGTAGTGGATGTTGATCAATGGGGTTCAGAAATCATATAAAGTAGTAAAGTTGGACTTATTTGACCATTTATTTACTAAATTTCCATACATGAAGAAAGAGAAACCCATTTCAATAACCAGCATCTCATACAAGTCTTTGTACTTCAATATTGATCAGATTTAAAGAAATTGAAGACTTGTTTCCTGATAACTACTTCTGTACTGCTACTGGAACTGATGATACATATTGGCATTATGCTCTAAGGCTCGTATAAGTTTACATGGACAGCAATAGGCATGAAGGAAAGATATAACTGAAACCTATAAAAGCCATGAGATCTATCTCAAAGAAAAGATGGAACAAAATCATACCAGGAGATGGTAGCTGCAGATTGTTATCATTTAGAGTTGCTTTTGCACCATCTAAAGATGTCCAAGATGGTATCCTCAGGTTCAAAGTTGAAATTTGACTACTTGACTACACGTGGGCACAAGATATAAAATAAATTAGATCTTTATAAGTCTTTCAGTGGAACTAGTTCTTATGACATTAATAAAAGCCCTTGATTGATTTTTTTTTTTCTGATAGGAATGAATCCATCAAAAGAGCATTGATGTTGTGAAAAAGCTAATCTGAATACTTCTATGTATGAAGAGTATTATTATCAGTATTAAAGTTTATTGTGTAAATGATGCATAATCCATATAGAGCAAGATTGATATTTACAGGTAATCTCTGTGGATTATTCAAGTCTTGAGCTAATTTATACCCAACAGTAATTAAATTGCTTCATGGTACCTCATTAGTTGAAATCGTTATGGATACTTGCAGATAAGGATCAAAGGAATTAACAGGTTTTGTCTTCTGCTTGAGTTCAATCCCTGCAGATCTCCAAATAAAAGAACTTGATACATACTGTAGGACATAAAGGCTTGGTGTTGTTCTCTTCTCCTCAAAATAAATAGAATCTCCTAGCTTTGAAAATGATTCTATTCCTGCAAAAACAAAGAGAGAAAGAATGAATACCCATCGTATGATCTTCAAAAATATTACATCAAAAAAGGTCAGTTAAAATGTAGACAAGTTCCAAGTCGTCAGAGGCTATCAGCTGGGAATTTCCATGAATTTATGGTCATGCAGTCACTGCATAATAGATAATTATTAAGTTTACAGAAGTGGAAAGAAACAGATACAGCTTTTGATAGCTAAAAAACCAGATAGGCTCAGGAAGAACATTAC
Source organism: Musa itinerans (assembly GCA_001649415.1). NCBI lineage: Eukaryota > Viridiplantae > Streptophyta > Magnoliopsida > Zingiberales > Musaceae > Musa > Musa itinerans. The sequence goes on along the minus strand of LVTN01000104.1, from coordinate 125,933 downwards.
ACTACCTGTTCCATAACAACACCAAAATGAATCAAACTTTGTTCCCCACCCATGGTAGCTCCTTGCCTTGGAGCGTCCACGCCCCAGTGGAAGCATGTAAATCATCACTCCAGGCTCCTTCCCTCTTTGAATGCTTAGCACGCCATTCAATATTGCTCTCTCATAATAATCAGCATATGCCATTTCCTTTGTCCAACGAAATAAGTTGCGAGATACCTGCAGACAGGCATACATTTACAAAAAAGAAAATTATATACCCTGAGAAATGACACTCTATGTGAGATAAACATCTTCAAGTAAGTTTTGACACCTTGGTAACCTTTTTCTGGTCTCGATTGGAGTGAGAACCTTAGATGTTAATTAATAATTGTATATTCTGAAGAAGAGGTAGGTAATACTAGCAAAAGCAAGGTTGCTGCACCTTAAGCATGTTGTAAGTTGTGCAAGATTCTTCATTTTCTGTACCTAGTGTATCTGCTAAACGTTTTGGATCAGACCTACACATCAAAGTTAACAGAAAGACTGTAACAGAAGAAAAGAACATCTTAAATTATACCATTTCTAGAATACAGAAACCGTAAAATATTTTTCAGAAACTAAAGGTCACATATTGGCATGATATTTCAAGATTCATCATCGTATGAACAATTTGGTAAATTACCTATCAGTCAAAGTAGTAAATGGAAACAAAAGCTACCAATAATCATGTTACCAGAATTCGCCAACTGAGGTTCCTCCTGTAGCATAGCTGTGGGAAGAATTCACAACATCCATAAAAAATGCACCAATATCCTGAAAGATGAATTGAGTGTATAGCCAGATCATTCTACATTTTGGGATAAGTTCTAAAATATACTGTTCTAAAAAATGGAAGGACAGATTACACATGAGCACTTAGCAATTGTTGACTGGCTGTGACTTCTAAATGATCTGGTGTACTGGCTACACAACAATGACAAATGGCACCCCAAACAAACATAAAAGTTGCCATGTAACATCATAGAAGAAAGCAATTAAAGAAATGCTAAGAAGTAAAAGACACAACAACTGCAAGAGGTCCAGCCTGAGCGGCTGGTTTGTGCCCCTTGAAAGAACATAGTTAACACAAGGCCTCAGTCTGCAAACGATACATACCAAGTTCAAAGAGAAAGAAGATGGCATCTACTACTATTTTGATCATCTTTCATATGTCACTATCGATGTAATCAGTAGAGTGTAGCTTCAGATATTAAAAAAATAATTCCTTGTTAAAGACACAATTACCTTGTATAGTGGATCACCTGTGATCTCATATCTCATTTGTGCTCCTACAACAACTGGGATATGTGTATTTGAATGAAAACCGGAAAGGCTGTCAGCCTGCCATTAGAAATATGAAACTATTAGCTTGTTTTGCATTACAAGATTACAAAGATAATGACATTTTGTTGTTATTACAACATATTGTGCACTTTACAACAATATGTTCATCATCACATAACATTCACTTTAAGCTTCAATCACTATGTATGTTCACCAGTTTGTTGACATTGGTTGGTTTACGTTCTGTAATTAAAGCAAGTGATATAGTAGCCTATGAGATACCTTGTCAAAAGAAATTGTCATAATCTTTTGCCTGCATTGGGCATGATTGATGACACTTGAAGGGTAAGAGACAGAGAGGGAGGAGAGACCACAAAGGAGAACAATTTTGGATAAAATAAATAGCTATATATCACAAGCATCTGGTTTATTTTTTTCTCAAATTTACGTGTGTACTCTTCCCTTTTTTTTTTCTTTTACTTTTTGCCTCCCAAAAGCTTTCTTTTCTATTCTTGAACTAATGTCCTTTCATCATGTTGGCTGCCATGTTTCTTATTTTGGACATAGTAGTTCATATATTACATCCCAAGTCAAAAGAATTGATAAAATGGAGCATATTATTCTCATGAAAGCCATACAATGTTTTTAAGTTGGGAAAAGAATGTTATGGGTTGGGGTAATTGAAAGAAAGCAGCAACAGAAGAAACCACGAATCTTCTGAAAAATAATATATATTGCTAAAAAAATCAAATAATTGAACTCTATGACAATCATATTTTTTCTATCACTTCAACAATTCTGCATATAGTTTCTATTTTTTGTTGATTGTCCACCATGTGGGCAAATTTCTGGAGAGTTGTATCTATTGTCAAAAGGCCACAAGATGTGAAAGATCAAACCCGTAACTACCTTTTACTATTTGAAGTGATTGTAGTGTTGGCCAGCCAAAATGCAGATGCATAAAGTTATAAAAAAAGGGGAGGGAACTATGATCTGGGACATGAATGATTACCTGAACTGCAAGCAAACCAAGAAAACATGGTTTGTCAAAAAGATGAGCCAATACCAGATGCTTTGGATCTTTCTGCATTAGTTCCAAACAAGAAACTCTGATTTAGCTTTTTGTTCCTACAATACTCACCAAAAAGTTGTCGACAACAAGAAATTAAATACAAGTATTTTTTTCAAAAGATTCTTACTAACAAAGTATTCCAATAATGCTTGGACTGCAAGCTTCACTAGGATATCAGGTGCTCTTGAAGTAGACAATTTTTTAAACAATTTTAGATCATTGGAGAACTGGAGCAGTAAAAATATATATAATTTTATTGATATTACCATGCCACAATTGTCTAATACTTACATGTCTGCAGTAATTTTAACCACTAAAGATTCAAAACTATTTCATCTAGCTTAAGAGCCCAATTCTTACAACATTGGATAACCCATGGTTTGCCTCACTAGTCCGTACTGGTGTATCGATCAACCATCAATATGTTACATACCGAACCGTACCAATGTACCAACACACGGTACGATGAGGTGTACTGGCAAACTAGGATACACCACTTGTCTCGATCCCCTATCAAGCAGATACATACCACCCATATCGAGCAATATGCTGTGGTACGATAAACCTTGGGATAACCTCAATATTGCTACCAAAGCAATGGTACTGAAGTTTAAATTATCAGAACATTAAGCATTTATAACTTATAATAATGTCACACACCATGAATAACTAGAAGAGCTTCTTTCAAGCTAAGTTTCATATAGTTTTGTACTGACTTTATATATGAAACAACATGAAAGCAAAAGTTTAGAAGATAATCAGAAAACAAATTCAAGGAAATTTTATTTAAGAAGTTGATCCATGTGGATCATGCATTAGGATAAGAATTTAAGTAAAATAATTGCACAGAAAGCAGTCTACATAACCAAATATCAAGCATACCATGAACTGCTACATATAGTAAATTAAGTAACCTGGATATGCTAAGACATCTGCACAGATGTTATAATCATATAAACAGAACACTCTTATTGCTTTAACATAAGTATCGATTAGAAATTACTGTCAATTATATTGACCAGTAGCAAAAAATTTCTTGTATATAAAAAAACTGAAAAAAATATTAGTTTCCAATGATTGGTAAAATCAAGGTATGCAATACCGTACCATACCGGTGTTTCGAGGTTGGCTTGGTACGGTATGGTACTGTGTACCGAGCGATACACCAGGGTGTACTGAATAATATACCAGGGCGTACCGAGCGGTACACCTAATTTTAAATATTTCTTTCTCTCCACTGTAGCACTGTAGTACTGCTGTAGTGTAAAACTGTAATACTGTAGCACGTTCCGTCCGGTAGCGAGCGGTCCGCGTACCGGTATACCGTCGGACGGTACCATTCAAAATTGCATATCATGGGTAAAATAGCCAGTAATTATGAAAAATGTAAATTCCTTTTTTCTCATTTTTCAAGAAAAAAGACTTCTTTATATTTTTAATTACAATAAAGACATGTGTACATGGCGAATGTACATAGGAAGATTATATTATCCTCTGTAGTAAAAAGATGAGATAGAATGAGTTAGACATTTACCTTCAGCGGAAATGCTTTCAACAATTCAGGAGACTACTAATCCAACCAAGAAGATTCAGAACCATAGGTAATGACAAAATTATATATGGATTTTTTTATAACTTGAACCCATGAAAAGACCAATAGTGAACTTATTTTCCTACCAGAAAGGCTTCATGAAGCAAGGTGCACAATATAAATCTTCATCCGATTTTACCTAACCAAACGATGCCATTTTTCTTAATTGATCTACTAAAATTTACTTAAAGACTGCATGATAGTCTGTGTAACAATTGCTTATCACCTCATGATCATCAGATATCCTCATCACTATCATCTAGACAAGCACAGCAAGGGGTAAATCACCAACATAGAATGCAGGATGGCGAAAAGATGGTTATTTTTTTAGTCAAATTTATGAAAAAAGGTGCTTCGTGTATCCCTTCAAGGGTTTTGTATAAAATTGCAGAATTCAAAACAGTGACCAAGTGGGCAATTGTGTAGCCATATTACTAGTATGTAATTGCAATATGAAGTTCACAAGGTAATTTACCGTCACACTGTAGAGCCTATAAAGAACATCATTCATCCCACCAGTTTCTTCATTGAGAGACGACCAATGTCTTTCTATGCTGTATTTTTGTATAACATTCTTGACACGGTTCCCAAAGTAATCTGCCATCCACACCACCATTTGCAATGCTTTGACACTACCAGCTAATATATGTTGATCGAGGAGGCCAGCCATGATCTGTCAGTAGATCAGCATTAGGTTAAATATAGAAGAATAACAAATGACAATGGCAGTTAAAGATGTAGATGTCAGCAATCAATGGCAATGCATTTTATTCAAGTTATCAAGTATCAGAATCTTGATAAATTACCTTGTGAATTGTGTAATATGGAGCCCAAACACTTTTTATAGCTTCAAAACGGTCAAAAAATTCAGGAGGGAAAGCAGACAGATATCCTGTGCCTGTCTTCTTCTGGCATTCATAAAGTGCATCAATCACTGATGACATCTTTTCATATAGCGTTCTGTTGTGTGTACTAGCCCACATTTGAGCAGAAGCACTCACATAGTGCCCTGCAAAACACAGCAATCAAGATTATGACAGCATATCATCAACTCAAATTTTAGGAAGAATTCAAAGAAAAGATGGTTATATCCATAGAAATCTGGTATGCTGCACAGATATGTAATTATAAGTTTATAACCATTGTTAAGATGAGTGAACAGTCTTGTATTAGATAGTCCCAGAGGCATTGCATCCTTTCTCACTTCCCCAGACCAACTTTGATTAACTTTATAGGAAAAATTCAATAAAGTAGAATTCATCTCAGCATTACACATGCACTCCTACTACATTCTGCCTGAATCAATGAGAAATTAACATGTCACTGATCTTCAATAAATAATTGGCATATTCTTGTACAAGTGACCACATGAGAACATTAACTGTGACAACTAACATGATTACAACAACAACAATTATAAATATTTAGTTTAATGATCAATGAAAAAACAGCAAGAAGTTGGACAAACTTTAAAGTTTAAACAACTCATAAAGTGTGGCCAAGACTTACACCAAGTAAGCCTTTATAGTAAGGCATCTAGTGGTCACTTCGATGCCAAAATCAGTTCATAGGTAGACACAGTTAATTGGTCTAGGTTATCTGATTAGATATAAACCATGTAGTACAAGGCTCAGTTGTGATACATGATAAGCACTCGGATTTAAGACCAACATATTCAAGTTTCACATGTTCACACAACAAAGGAAAAGATACTTCAATTAGTCTGTTTCTCCTTGTTATAATACCAGAAGATTACAGGATAGTGGTGTGCTATACATTTAAAATGCAATATATGTTTCATAACCAACTTGACTGATTATAAAACAGGAGATTTAAGTGTTCTATTAGATTTTATTGTGGCACTGGTGCCAATTTGTAATCTCACTGTCTCATTCAACTCATTTTAGCTAAAGATCTCAATAATGTATCAGCAGTAGAAAGATTAATTAGTGTGCCATCACAACCCCAACAGAAAATTGAAGGGCAAAACACCACCATCCAAGTAGCTGAACGGTTGGCATCAGGCAGGTTTTCCCCATGAGCTAGGCACTCTTATCTTCCAGTAAACTCTATCATGTGCATTATCATGCCTACGCACATCCTGTAATACATATATATAAGGAAGGAAAAACTTTGAAGGGCAACAAATCAAGAACTAATTGAAGGGGAAGTTGAAGTGCTGTAGCTAACATTTTCCTTTTCTTTAAGCTTTAATGAGATTACAGAAGAAGACTGCTTCTTCTGACCGAGACGAAAACAGAACTATTGCACTATCGATCAAATCTAAGTAGACGTAGGAAAGTTACTGGCAAAATGCTTAGCTGATAGAGAAATTATCAAACATGGAAGCAGAGTTCATGAAATTTTGATGTCATATGATGAATCCATATCCCAGGGAGACAATGGACAGAGCAAAGACATCTAAAAAACATAATGAATGACAAACTTATAGGTTTCTAGAGAAAATGAATTCGTTTACACCAGGAACAGCAAGAACATGCTAGCGGTAGTTCAATTACCATCAGGAAGACAATTAATGTCCTCTGCCTGTAGATATTTGGAGAAACACAAAAACAACATCAGTGTGACAATTCTCTTTCAAATTTATCTAAAACAACCATTGGATGTTAAGATTCTTTATTACAAATTACTACAATTATATTACAAATTAGAAAGCTAAGATCCTTTATTAAGTGTTAAGCTCTCAATCCAAAAATAAAAAAAGAATATACTGATGCCAGCCAATCCAACAATAAAAGGATTTTCCATTATGAACAAATTGGTGAGAAAACAAGCACAAAAAGATCAATCAGTATATGAAAGAAACACCACAAGCAATTTGCAAAAAGCATGAGCGGCCAGCAACTAGAGTTATAGTTCTCCTACAAACAACTTACCCACAAAATGCCCTCTAATCTCCACATCTGGTCTCTCCCATCCTCCATAAGGTTCACCCGGAGCTGATAAACCGGCCTGTTTCCTAAAGCTCCAAACCAGTCGATCGACATCAAGAAGTAACAAGTACTCCAAATTCGTCTGCTGTGCTCGTCCATACATGGAATCCGGATCAAGACGAACGTCGTGGAGCGACACCTCGTTAAGGAAATCTTCTCCTCGCTGCCTGGCGATCACCTCGACCCGGCCGAAACCCTTCATGCTCCGGTAGAGCATCAGCCAGTCAAATTCCTCGATACCAACCTCCTTATTCAGCGCTTCTCTCCGTCCCAACTCCATCCACGCGGACTCATCCGTGGGGTTTAAGTGGTAGTCAGAGAGCGCATGCTCCTTCCAAGATTGGTTCTCGGTGGACATAAGCTGAGCACGAACAGTGTGAGAAGATAGCTCATTAGGAGTGTTGGTGCATTCCTTTGCGGAAACATTGCCATAGAGCAAGAACACTAGAAAGCAACAGATCAACTGCAGCGCCATGGATCTCTCAATTCGATGCAAAGTGAGCGACAAGGAGAATCGATGAACGGAAAGCAAAATTAAGCCACGATTCTCTTTTTCCGGGACGATCTCAGACATGGAAGAAGGCGATTGCAGAAGAGATGCGAGTGACAACACATAAAGAGAGATGAGAAGACATCCCGTAACCAACAAAAGGGGGAGAGGGAGGAGAAAGAATGGGACGACGGAAAGCGTAAAGATCAAAGGAGGAGGAGGAGAGAGGGAGGGCATTAATTTCTTTTTCTTTTCTTATTTATTATTATTGTTAGGGTTATTGGTGGGTGGTGGGGAAGGGGGGCGAGTAAAGAAAGAATCTAAATTTGAGAAAAAGGCATAACCGTCTCGTCTCATTGTTCTTCCTATTTCAATCGTCCAGAGAATAAACGGTTATGAGGATCACGCGAATCGCATTTATTTCAGAACATTGCGTGGAATAATATTTTTCTTGTATATAAATAAAGAATAACATATGATTAATTTGATTATGCAAGCAATTGAGACGGAACGGTTTATAACCTTTTTATGGATAGTGTATCACGCAAATCCCATTTCTGTGCACAGTCCTCCGTCCGATCCGTCGCTGATATTTTTCTTATATCGATCACAACGATCTGCTTATTTAAATGAGAATATCCTATAATTAATTTGATCTGCAAACAGTTAACATGGAAGTTAAGAATCAGTTATGGAGGATCTTTACAGATTGAATGGTTTGTACATTAATCTTTGAATATATATATATATTTGTCTCCGTAAACTATTTTGTGGACTCTAAAACCGCTTCTTAGATTGTTTGCAAACATGCTAATACGATGTAAAAGTCCACAAAAGATCGATTGAAAATTATTTTGTGGATGTTGAATTTTTTTTTTTTTCGATTGGAAGATAGAGTTCTTGAATCTGGATCTTGCTATATTCAAAATAAATTATTGATTATTTAGTCTTCGGAATCAAGATTTTAAATCAAATAAGATTGTTTTTACTACTGTTCTTTTATGAATTAAATTGTATAAATTCATTGTGTAACTTGACACCATGGTCCAGTTGTTAGCACAGCTCGATCCAATCCAAATGTATAAAGTCGTCCGCATGGCTTCTTGGTTGGAGAGAGGTTGCATCGGGTTAGGTCGGGATGTTGCCTCTCAAGCTAGGAGTTACCTTTTTTTTTTTTGTTGGGTTTTTACACATAGGCTAAAGTTGGGAGAGGAAATTCCGACTTAATCCCTTTGAATCTTAAGTTAGTATAGTAATATTGAGGTGAGTTTTGATGTGTTTAAGTGTTATAAGGATCGCCCTCTCATGTTGGCAAGGGGGTCGACCTTTATACCTGTCATTTGGGGTTTGTTAATGATCGTCGATTCCCCGAGCAACTGACTCGTATGTATTTTGTAATGCAGATTGACTTGCATGGTTCTATGCCATGCGATGTCACCTCGTATTGAACGATGTCATCTCATACAATTTCATTATTGTTGTCGTTTCTTTCCTATCAAGATCTAATATATATATATTAGTAGTAATATTGAGGTGAGTTTTGATGTGTTTAAGTGCTATAGGGATCACCCCCTCATGTTGGCAAGAGGGTCGACCCTTATACTTGTCATTTGGGGTTCATCAATGATCGTCGATTCCCCGAGCGACTGACTTGTATGCTCTTTGTAATGCAGATCGACTTGCATGGTTCTACGTCATGCAATGTCACCTCGTATTGAACGATGTCATCTCATACAATTTCATTATTGTTGTCGTTTCTTTCCTATCAAGATCTAATATATATATATTAGTAGTACAATAAATTATATACAAAATATTTGTATATGAAATCAAACATAAGCCATGTTGGTTATAAATGAGACTTGTTATAATTGCCATCAACAGCATAGTAGCAATTAAGATTTTGATTCCCTACCATGGTAATATATTTATCATAATTTATTTCATTCGTGGTAATATAAGTGAGATGACTAATCCATTAATTTGTCGAACATGAATCATTAATTTAAAATTTTTAAATCTAAAATAACAATAGTTAAGGGGCTAAATCAAAGTGTTACGATCCCCCCAATTTACTTTTGCTCACAGATAGCCAAATAGAATGCAAGCGAACACCAATTTACTTGTTGCCCGGAAACATACACTGATTAGTATTCCCACCTTCGCCTGCTCACCGATGCCTCCCTTTTCTTGAGAGGCTGCGCGAGGCATATGCGGTGGCGGACGAGCCAAGCGATGCGAAGCTCTTCGGGTATAAATATAGCCACTCGTGACAATAAGCAAAGCACCCGTTCGAGCATACGTTTCGTCGACGCACATATATTTGCGGTCCAAAACAATAGGTAATTGTTCGCCGTACAAACGGCTGAATGATCCCAACCCTAAGCCCAAACTTGAAGCCCAACCCAAAAGGCATCATAACACGAGGAAGCGGAAGGCTACGAGCCCAGCGGCGGCAATTGCGACGGCGCTCCGTTCCATGAACCTCCGATCCAAGCTCTCTGCCCTCCTCAAGAACGCCTGCTCTTTTGTTGGTGGCGCCGTCGCTTCTGACTCCTCCGCTGCAGCCGCCGCGCCTTCGCCGCATCCCGTCAAGCCCTTCTCCACCGCCACCGCCACCGCCACCGCCATGGCCGACGCACCTACTAAGACCCTCCGCACCCGGCTCTGCATCATCGGCAGCGGCCCCGCCGCCCACACGGCGGCGATCTACGCCGCCCGCGCGGAGCTGAAGCCTATCCTCTTCGAAGGGTGGATGGCCAACGACATCGCCGCCGGCGGGCAGCTCACCACCACCACCGACGTCGAGAATTTCCCTGGGTTCCCGGAGGGCATCATGGGTTACGAGCTCATGGACCGGTGCCGCGCCCAGTCCCTCCGCTTCGGCACTGAGATCTTCAGTGAGACTGTCACCACCGTTGACTTCGCCGTCCGTCCCTTCCGCGTGATCTCTTCCTCCACCTCCGTCGAGGCGGACGCCGTCGTCGTCGCCACCGGTGCTGTCGCCCGCCGCCTTCACTTCACCGGGGCCGACGTGTTCTGGAACCGGGGGATCTCGGCCTGTGCCGTCTGCGACGGGGCCGCGCCCATCTTTCGGAACCGCCCCATCGCCGTGGTCGGCGGCGGCGACTCCGCCATGGAGGAGGCCAACTTCCTGACAAAATACGGGTCGAGGGTCTACATCGTGCACCGCCGGGATACGTTCCGGGCGTCCAAGATCATGCAGGCGAGGACTCTCGAGAACCCCAAGATTGAGGTGCTGTGGAACTCGGAGGTGGTCGAGGCCTTCGGGGAGGCCGACGGCCCGCTTGCCGGTGTGAAGGTAAGAAACGTTGTCACCGGGGACGTGTCTGATCTCAAGGTGTCGGGACTTTTCTTTGCCATCGGGCACGAGCCTGCCACCAAGTTCCTTGGGGGGCAGCTGGAGCTGGACTCCGATGGTTATGTCATCACCAAGCCCGGGACAACACACACCAGCGTGAAGGGTGTCTTTGCCGCAGGGGATGTGCAGGACAAGAAGTACCGGCAGGCTATCACCGCTGCAGGATCCGGTGAGCGACTGACTGTTTTAATATCTGTTGATGATCTTGCTTTCAGAAAATACCCTTCAAAAAATGATTTCTCAGTACAAAAATATAACGGCAAAGGAATTCCTGCAATGAGGCTATTATTGATAGTTGATAGTCACTTTATGGGATGTGGAAGTACTCGAGTTTGATTTTATGTTCATGTCACAACTGCTTTGTTTATTGTTCCGTGGTAAATTTAGGATTTATTTTAGTGGGAGCTTTTATTAGGTTGAGTGGTAGAATGACATAACTTTGTGCAGATTAACTTGGTTCTTAATCGTTGATGTTCCAGTCTCTTGCTCGTTTCATTATTTCATTGTTGTGCGTAATTTTATCATTACATTAACTAAAGCATAGTGCAATTATAGATTTAATTGACACTAAGAAAATGATGAGTGTTGCATTTCTGAGATAATATTCATAAGCTTAACTGTGAGCTGCCGTCCTTACTGTTTGACGTAGGATTTAGAGATTGTCATTTGTCTTGCACTATTGAGATGGTATTCGTAAGTTTAACTATGAGTTATTGTCCTTACCATTGGTGTTAGAATTATTAATAATTTGTCAATCGCCCAGATGAATGGCTGACCTTAATAATTTTGACTAAATGTCTCTGAAAGCAAACTAATATAGATATAATTCTCAGAGTTCTCTTTTGAGAAATGGTTAGTTTGGAAAAATGAACACTAGAGTTATCATTTACTTTTCCTATACAGTTAGATAGGATGCAATAAATACATTCAGTTCTTCTTTTTTTTTCAATTTTTTGTAATTTTCTTTTCCGTTTCCACAAATATCTAGATACGGTGTGTGTTTCACCAAAAGAAAAGGGATCTTTCATTATTGGTTGTGTTGCGTATAAAGCCAACCAAGGACCATTCCATGTGAGCTTCTGACTAGCGTCGGTCATATTATACAATGAACGCATACAAAAATCTAAAAATACTTCACACTTTATTGCATTTATTACAAGCACCTTGTATCTAACTTAAAAGAAATATGTTGAAATTTTGTCATTTGAGTAAGTTTGTCTTTTGCTAACAGTATGACATGAGAGCCACAGTTAATATTTTAAACGTAGGGGTTTACCTTCACGTGAGCTTCATCTTTGTTCCTTTATCTATATGGAACATCATTAGCTGAAGAAAGTAAAGAGCTATTAGTTTTATTTCATTTGAAGAATTGAAGTACCCCGCTGCATAATCTGCAAAATATGACCAACCATATTGTTCCTTCTAATATTTTCCTGCCTCATGTTTCTTGGTGAAAAGAGATCTTTTGCGTATTCTTTTCTCTGCTTTATAATTGCTATAGTCCTCAACCCTCTAATTTACTAAGACCCTTCACGGTTAGAAACATCTGAAACAATTGGTCAATCACAGTCATATATGTGTACTGAAATGATTCTATCCCTCTAATCATCCCTTAAGACAAGCTGCAGTTTAGTTCTCATGAAGCTAAAACTCCACCATAGTGGCCAGAGAAAAGCTTAAGTAACAATTGGTCCTAGCCTCTCAGTTTGGCTCCTTGCTATTTTTTTTTTCATGTAACTCAATTTTAATTTAGTTCTTTTTGAAATTTTAAATCCATTTTCTGTGAGAAGGTTTTATGATTAAGCTGGAGGTTGGCTAATTGGTTAATCATTTGATCTCTTGCATGAATCTGTCAAACACATTTCCCATTTTTTAGCTTATGTCTAATTTTGCATAGCAGGAGATGGCTCACAGTATCTTCCTGAAAAATGGAAATAACCTGTTCACCATGTGGTAAGGCTTAAACTTTCCTTCCTCTGAAGGAGATTAAAGCCTAACCAAAGTAAGCACTCTTAGATAGATTGTTGACTTTCCTGGTACTGGTGTTGAATGGTATCTCTCTATAAATTATTAGTATCTTTTTCTTCTTTATAAAGTTCTGCACTTTTGTCTCTCTTTGTAAAGCAAATCAATTGGTTGTTCTTTCTCATTTCTAGGTGTTAGTTTCTCAGTTCGAATTTTTTTTTTGTGGCCTCATGGTCATCACCACTTCCTGAGTGTTATTTAAGCTTTATCTCTTCCTAACTTTTACCTTAATATAGCTTAATATGAATGGTGCTTCTTATTCTCCAGCAAATATAACTCAGTGATAAAGCGAAAGCATGAAGATATAAGCTACGATAACTTGTTTCCTTTCTCTTTAGGATTTCATCAAGGTCACTTTCATTTATTTCATACTGTAAATTGAGTAGTTTGTCGAATATTAATTTTTAGAGAAATCATGATGTACCCATGTTCTATATATTGAATGTTCTGTATCTTCACTAAAATTGTCGCAGTCAATTTTCATGATTGACACATGCTGCTAATCTCGTGACACCTTGATTTGAGCTTTTCCTAAAATGTTCATTTATTAGATCATAGCTTCTCCATTTTCTTGTTCAGCTGCTGGTCAAACATTGGCCATTCAATATTAACTTGTTATTATTCACTTTATTGAACGTACCTTATCTTTCAAATTAATTTTTTGATACTTGCAATCTACATGATATGTCATTTTCTTTGAGTGAAAAAGAAAATTTTGTGTGTTGATTCTTCACAATAGTCCAGAACTTGTGGGCAAAATATTATAGCACATATTTCGAAGTGCTCTAGCTAGTTTATGCTGTACCACCAGTAAATTGGACTTTGTGGTCTTGACAGCATGTTTGCCTTGTGTTTATGTTTATATTAGGAGTTTGTAGTAAAAAATGTTGATATAAATTATTTATGTTTTCTGTCAGCTTGTGGTTATACCAAAAGTTATGAGAGCAAGAAGCAATCATTCTATGTTCTTTGATATATCTGAAATGCAGAATGGGAAGAAAATATTAGAAAATGAAATATGCAAAAGTTGAACTTTCTATCTTGATCTGATTGAACTGATATTGGTTCTCACGACAGGCCCTTTTTTTGTTTCTTCTTTCTTGTCAACACCAGAACTAACTGTTTCCTTGGGTAGCCATTCCACCAGTTACTTACAACTGATATATTGCGATCCTTGGAATGCTGTAGGATGCATGGCTGCTTTGGATGCGGAGCATTACCTGCAAGAGGTTGGAGCTCAGGAGGGAAAGACTGATTGACTATCCTTGGATGTTTCGACTGATTCTCCAAAGATTTCATCTTTGGTGGGAAAGTCAAATCTTTGAAACTCAGTATGATTCAGACTAAAGTTGCCAGGCTCTTTGTGGTAGAAGATGAACTTCTCAATTTCTGTCATCATTTAGTTGCCATTGGTTGTACTCTTGGCATGTTGTAGACAGTGAATTTACTGCAGCACAGCCCATTGATACCTTGCGATATTCTTATTGTTTAATCAAAGTCAACTTTCATGGTTATGATGAATTTTGCTTACTTCCTTACCTGACAGGTCCATCAAATATCATGCTCCCCTATTAACAGTAAAGGGAAAAAGAAAAGAATCATGCTGTTTACTTCTGTTGTAAAATTTATTTAGTCTGAGAGGTGAAGAGCTGAATGCTCATAGCAAATCCTTTTGGATATGTGCTGTGCTATCTTTTTCTCCTATTAACTTTTTATCCTGATATCTTTGTTTGACTGCAGTTGTGTCTTCAAAGCTATGGCAAATGGTGCATTCTGCCTCGCATTTCATTGTAATTGTGGTACGAAGATAGCTGTGGGTTTACTGAATCGGCTGAAACGTAGGGATCCATCGATGATAACATTGTGTTTAAGCTAATGGAATGATTCCTCTTTCTTCTTTGTAAGTCCTCTTACTCGGAGGATTTATAGTCGATCATCATTTATGTTTCATATATTTTTTTTCTTGATAATTTATCTATTGATTTTGTTTCGATCGAGATGCCTACGTAGATCATTAACAAAAATGTATGGGCAATTAATTCCAATGCCACCTCTGAGATAAAATATCTGTTATCCATTAGATTACCGATTGATTGATGCCCACTGCTATTTACATTCACTGACAATTACTAAGTTCTTATGCTTATTTAGAGGCGCATAGGCGAACTATGTTCACAAAATGAAATGTTGAGATGATACCTGTCCCCTTCTAAGATGATTTGTATGCCTTTGGGTGCATTGATGTGCCGACTATATTACCGACTTTGGGCAGTGCCGAGGAAAAGTTTCCGTAAATTCTCTTTCTTCGAATCGATTTCCTCCTTTCGGGACTCGACGAGCCGGTGAAGAAACGTTGGTGCGGGGAGCTGGGCGATGGCGATGAGGACAAAGAAGCAGGTAAACCTCTTCTACTGCTCCGAGTCCGAGGAGCTGGCCAGGAAGGTGGCCGATCAGTCCGACGCAATCCAACTCCGGACCATCTCTTGGAGGTAGACATCCTCTTCTTTTATGCCTCCGTTGGGTCTGCGGAGGAAGCGTTTCTGTGTGAAAGATAATATAGAATACTTCCTGACCCGGGTTCTATGGCTTCTGCGTTAAAGATTCGATTTTGATCTTTCTATGTGTTGGATTTGTTTGTTCGTTAAGGCCGATGGATAAACCTGGAGGTGTCTCTATCATTTTTCTTCCCCCAAAATTAGGTTTTTTTTTCATCATTCATTATCTTCTTCCTTCTTGTATAATAAATAGCCAGATCTCTGTTTTCGTTTTTTCGCGCTGAACTCTCTTTGTGATGCGGTCTCTGAAGTTCTCGGTTTTATCTGTTTCTTTCTGTGAATTGGACTGTATCGCCAATGTTAGGGCATATATATAGGCTTCTTGGTGTTGATTTTGATTTGCCGTTAAAGATAAGTTTTCTTTTTTCTTTTCCCCCTCATTTCTTATGCATTAGAACGAATATATATGCATCCGTGAGGTTGTTCATCGTTTCACCGTACCTTTCCTCTGTCTAGATGATGCTATCTCTTGAACAAGTTCTAATTTTGTAGATTTGTGGATTCTGGCAATCTTCTTTGGGAGTTTCCTCTAAGACCAATCAGATTATTGGACAGACATTCTACCTATTTGTTGGAAATTATTTGCTATATAGAAAGTAATGTATCTTAATCGGGTGTCTACATGCAAATGGGTTAACAATGCAGTTTTTTCACTTCTTTTATGGTACTATCACCAGGTGGTTAACTTAACCCTAAAATTTTCAATGTTGTGTCCCACATGGAAAATCATCGATATATTATAATAATGCTTGTAAATGCCAGCCTATTAAGCTTCTCTTCTTGGGTAAATGTATTGAAAAACTTCACTAGGAAAATAAGAGATGATTAGTAATGACAGAAGTCTCTTCTTGAAGATTACAACTTCATAGAACTGCTGTTTATTCTAGAGATTATTGAGATATAGACCGTGTAGTATTGGTCAAAATCATAGCTAGCATTACAAAGTGATTTGTTTGACTGCAGGTGCTGATTACTATCATGTTTGTGATCTTTTACCTTTTACAAAATCAAGAGAAATAATCACTCATACAGTATCTTCTTTCTGATAAATGAAGCATGTTGTACTTGCTTTAACAAAGCTATTTTTCTATTTTTCGAAAATTATTGAAAAACATCATCATGCACTAGGATTTATCATATGAAGAGGGCATTTATCAAGTTCTTCTCGTAAGAAGTTGGTGTATAGTCATCATCTTTAGCTTCAGGAAAAAATAAGAACTCTTTACTTGATAGTTTTTCTTTATTTTATTGATAAGTAGTCAATTCAAGTTTATCTTGCCAAACTGAAATTTTAACTCGGTCAATAATTGCTGCATTTTTTATGATGTTATCAGAAACTTTGATGATGGATTCCCTAACCTTTTCATCAACAATGCACATGATATTAGAGGACAGCATGTCGCATTTCTGGCCTCTTTCAGCTCACCAGGAGTCATTTTTGAGCAGATATCTGCAATTTTTGCCTTACCAAAACTCTTTATTGCTTCTTTCACCTTGGTATTACCATTCTTCCCAACCGGCTCGTTTGAACGAATGGAAGAAGAAGGAGATGTTGCTACTGCATTTACGATGGCACGGATATTGTCAATGATTCCGAAGTCTAGAGGTGGACCAACTAGTATTGTGATATATGATATACATGCTTTGCAGGTTTGTTGAAGTTATATCAAAGATTTGGTCTTCTTTTCTTGAATATCTATTATTTTTATTAATACCTTTCTGCATTGATGATCTAGTTATTTGTCCTGTCTTTCATGAGTAGCACATAACATTTATTCAAACGTGAAGTGGTTGCTCTATTGTTTTGTTGTGGGCATTAATTTTTCACTAGTTCATTATCATTGTTTGCATAAACCTTCTTTGGAGTACGCTATAGTTTCCCTCCTTGAAAGGAATGTCAAGGGTTGATGAGCTGCACTGGCTTGAAGTTTCATGTTAGAATGTTGTGTTCTGTTATGATCAAATTTTTGTAATGTTTCAGATCCTTAAGCATTGAAACACAGAACGTCAAGACGAAATATCTAGCCTGAGTTTCATGCTTTCTGATGAATGACATGCATGATCAGATGTTTTTAAAATTTTAAGGACTATGAGGCATGGGCATATTTGAAGTAAGACTCTTTTAAGTTGTTAGTACTTAGTAATAATCCTATCTTAAGCCCTTTTCTCAACAAACTTGCTATTTTTCCCATGTACTCCCTCTTTGTTCTTTCTCTGCTATTCTGATGGGTCAGGACTTCTTGTTTCTGAAATAGAATTCATCTTTTAGCAACATAAAGTTATCTGTGTGATACTGCTGTTCTATCATATGTTTTCTAACTTTAATTTCACTTATTGGAACATCTGAACCATCATGTTGGAAATATTAGGCTATAAGCAGTACTGATTTTACTACCAATTCCAAGTTTCTAACAAATTGGCTCTGAATTTGACTATATTACTCGATGTTTTTCTGCATAAAAATTATTGATCAAGAGTGTAAAATTCAATAAAAAATCCTAACCCTTTATGAAAATACAAAAACCACATCTGTTTGGTGCCTAATTATATTTGTATCCACTTGATTGATGCAGATTCTTCTTGTATGCTTTGATCCATATGTTGATAGTTTGATCTTTTAATGGTGGCAAGACATTTTCTGTAAAATTGCCTACCAATCAACACTCATAATATGTCTGAGATTTTCTTATGTCAACCTTGTAGTTGGTTGATGCAATATGTGTCTTATCTTTTTCTTGATTTCCTCAGGAAAGATTTTACTTTGGGGATGATGTCTTGCCTTGCTTTGAAACTGGTATTCCACTATTGTTGCAGCGTCTTCGCAAACTTCCTGATGCTGATAATGTATGCACTATATGTGCCCATACAACCCTTTTTAAGATTCAAGACATATGTTGTAGCAAATCTGCTGTTATTTACCTGGACTTGGTCCACTGACTCCTATGTAATTTTCATCCAAATAGGTAACTATAGCATTCCCGGATGATGGGGCCTGGAAGCGATTTCACAAGCAATTGATGCATTTTCCCATGGTAGATTGTTGGACAGAAACAGTGAATATACAAGTCATAGTTTTCATCTGTTTTCTGACTGAAAGTTCGATTTGCTGTATAACAGATTGTTTGTGCGAAGGTTCGTGAAGGTGACAAGAGAATAGTTCGAATTAAGGAAGGTAATCCTGCAGGTCGACATGTTGTTATTGTTGATGATTTGGTGCAATCTGGTGGCACTCTAATTGAATGCCAGGTAAACAACAGTGATGCAAGTCATAAATTAGACTTTTGTGGAGCATGATTTTCTCTACTTTCTTCTTGCCTATGTTTCTGATAATGAGAATTTTGTAGCTTATTAGCACCACTAAATGAATCCTTGAACTATATATTATTAGCTTTTAGTTTTATAAAGTAGCTGAATAGTGTAACTATAGTAGTGGTGCACTGGAATTTGTATACAAATTACCCCTTCAGATGATATACGAGGCAATAAATTGCTCGACACTTTTATGTATCTTGCACTGGTTTAGTAGTGCCAGTGTGAATTTATTCAGTTCCAGTACGGATGAATAACTAACTTGCTTCCTATTTCATTTTTAAGAGTCATTTCTTCTATCTGCCTTGGTATATCTGACAATTGCTAGTATATTGCCTTGATATATCTGACAAATGCTATTCAATCTAGGAAGTGATGGAGTGTAACAGGTAAAATGCTCCAGAAGCTTCTCTTTTTCATGAGAGGATTAAAGAGGAGTACACTATCCAAAACATCCTGGTATTGTCTTATTAGAATATCTCATTTCAATGTTCAACTATTGTAAAAATGTCACGATCACTTAGATAAGCAGTCTTCTGCCAGATTGCTAAGAGAGCGACAAAGGAATATCTATTGGAAAAGTTCCATTGATCATCTCATTTTTCTTGGTTACGTTGTCTAGTTTTATTCCTCCCAACATGATTATCAAATAACTTAAGAAACATACAAGTTTCAGGAAGCAAGGGTATATTGTATCATCTTCATCGAGTGAACTCTGATCATTCTCATGTCTTAGTAATCCAGAATCATATAGGGGGCTTATCTGTACCTGAAAGACTTTCACTTCATATGATGCCTGCTTCTATCCTCAAGAGGTTAGATTGAATTCTCTCCTTTTATCTATCAGTTTGGGAGAATCCAATTAATCACCTGATAGACTATCAAGCCTCTGGTCAGTCCTTCAAATTCATTTTTATCAGGGAGTGCTAAAAGGTATGATGGAGAAGGTCATGTAACCTGTGACTTCCCTCCCCTCTTTCTGGTGAGTTCCCACTCGCTGAGAAAATGGGCTTACTTTTAGGCATAGCTGTTGTTTAGTGAGCATTCAGTCAATCAGTTTTAGGTACTGGTGAAGCCTTTTTAATTTTAGTTTTTTTAGATGGAAAATAATTCCCTAATGTTGTGTTGGCAAAGAAAACAGGTTGCAGGCATATAAAAGTGATGCATGGACCTGGGTCGGGGTGCAGCGTAACTAAGAGAGCCATTCTAAGGAGAACTGAGCTAGTGAAGTGAACTACCAGGAATTATGAAATGACCCTGCTTGGGGGTTTGAGTGGTTTAGTCTTACTCTTCTTTGTCAACGGGTTTCGGGTTTCGGGTTTAGCAAACTGAATTCTATAGTATACCAGCTATTCTGGTGGTCATCAACAAAAACCCCTGTATGATCAAGTCCGTAGAGTTTTCAGATACCTTCACCGGGACTGGGCGATATGGAATTCAACTTATTCTTACAAAAGGATCTGTATCCATGCTATAGGCACTCTAGCCATAAGCTTTTTTCTGCACATCTTCTTTTTCTTTGGTCATTGGTTGTTTAGAACTGTGAGAAAGGGGTTCCCTCTTTAACATCAGATCTTGTTGTTCAAGCAGGCAGCATCTTGTCTGGGTGCTCAACTTGACTTCAGAAACTAGTAGCATCTTTTGAATATGAGATTTGGCAATTCATCCAGTCACTTCACGGTTGCCAAAGAGGCCCCAGGAAGCATCATATAATTCCAATGAAATGGCTGAGCTTAATAGGAGCAAGAGTCTTGGTGGCAACAACCAGAATGAGATATGTTGTCATGGAAATACCATGTCAGGTTCACCTATCAGAATGGGAACAGCCCAATTACCAGATCCACTTATCATCACTGGCATAACCATAGAAAAGATCATTAAGGAAGCATGAACCATTAGGGATGGAAGCTCATTAGGGATCATTAGAGAATTGGAACTGACATTGATGTCTGATTCATAAAGAAAGTCAAGTTCTTGACAAACCTCGAGCGGCAGAGATGAAAAGGTCATTCATGAATCATTCCTTTCAGTTCTATCAGACATTCCTAAACCATGTATGTGGGGGAGATGTGACCCATTTAACAGCCCCATAAGGCAGATGACTTTTGAATGTCAGCTAATCTATAGCTCTTTACCCATGCAACATAAGAACTAAACTAATTTTCTTTGACTAACTAAACTAGTGTTATACTGTAACTTAGAACCTAAGACAAAAGAAGAGCAAGGATCATCTTTCATCAACTCATGTTTTGTACATTATGGTTATGTAGTATGTACTGTCATATCGTACTTATTCTTTGAAAAGTTAACATCAGGAATCTTTTAGCCACCAGGTTAAGCACAATTGTCAATTCTGTTAATTTCATGCTTCTCGAGTAAACATGAATATATCATATAGACACATGCTATGTTCATTTAAATGTTAATTTTTTTTACATCTGAAGAGCCAAGAAATGAGCTTATTTCTCTCAAGTAACTGATTCTATCTCCATTTGACCTGCTTGCATGGACTTACTAGTTCCGTTTGTTAATTCTGATCTACAGAAGGTTTTGACTGCTCATGGTGCTGGAAAAGTTAGTGCTTACGTTACACATGGTGTGTTCCCCAAGAGATCGTGGGAGCGATTTGTGCATATCAAGGCTGGTATAAACTCATTTTAGTTATTGGTTCCTTTCTTCCTAACATTTTCAGGTACTAATCATACACCATTTTCCTCAGAGAGATCCGATCATCGATTTGCAAACTTTTGGATAACTGACTCGTGTCCGCTTACCGTGAAGGCCATTGCTAATGATGCTCCTTTCGAGGTGCTTAGCCTTGCTGGCTCCATAGCCGATGCCCTGCAGGTCTAAGTTCTTGTGCACCAGCTTTGCTGGCTCTAACTCTGATGGCAGCCCTGTTAGGTCAGAGAGATGCTACTATTCCGCTCACACTCCAAGCCCACATTCCGCTCTTCTTTCAGTTCTATTCTTTTTGTTATCTTCAGTATCATAATATGATTTTTCTGCTTGTCTTCTCATCCAGCATTCCTTCCAAACCAACTTGTGTTATGTTTCGTCGCGTGCAGTGAGAAATCTTCATCAGCTAATTGCTTACAAATCTAGTTTCTGGTTGTTTGAATTGGCTATTGTTGATCATTTACTTGCGTTAGTTTGCTGAAAGAAACATTATTAATAACCTGAGAATTATCATGCTGAAAAGTGCTTGGATTGCCTCTAGAATTATCAAATGCTGTAACAGAAACAATGATGCAAGAGTAACATTTTTCAGTAAATTCTCATTATATTTTGATTGTGCAATGGTGGGCGCTTAGCCTGGCCTCAACAGAGTTTCCAAGGCGAAGTGATTTGGTAGTTTTCAGCGTAACAGTGTTTTTTATATTTACAAAAAAATCTACTTCTAAGATTTTGTAGCATCGTAGTCTTATCGATTACATCTTGAGACTGATTGTGCAATGGTGGGCGCTTAGCCTGGCCTCAAAGATTTTGTAGCATCGTAGTCTTATTGATTACATCTTGAGACTAAGGCTTGCGGCAGGTTTAGGATGTTGGATCTAACTTAGCTTCTTAGTTTTGTTATGTAACAGGGAATACACTATCAGTTAATCAGTATCCATGTGTAATTATCACCTGAAGTCTAGATTACCTTTTATGTCTGTTCGTGTGGACAAAAGTCCAAAGTAGGTTTGAGGCATGCAGTTTGGGGTTAGCCCCCTCCTCTTGTCCCTCACGTGGACAAAAGGCCAAGAGGGATTGTTAGGGGTGGTTAGCGGTTGTCTTTTCGTAGAATATTTTATAAAATATTTTTTTCCTTTATGATTAGATATAAAAGCTCGTTTTCAATACGATAATAAGTAATTCTTTTGACTATTCGCATTCGCATTTACCTTGGGTTACTAACTTGAGCATTTGAGGAAGTAGGTTAGAAAATCTCTTTCGACCTCGATATTTATGTAGGAGGTATCTCGGGAGCTCGATGTTCTCACCTCGGATAATACTGAGCATATAAGTTCATACTACGTTAGGTTA
Source organism: Musa itinerans (assembly GCA_001649415.1). Taxonomy (NCBI): domain Eukaryota; kingdom Viridiplantae; phylum Streptophyta; class Magnoliopsida; order Zingiberales; family Musaceae; genus Musa; species Musa itinerans. The sequence continues at coordinate 103,224 of LVTN01000104.1, read as the reverse complement.
ATTCAGACGTCAACGATATTTTTCCTCATCATTTTAGCGTTAGAATGAGGACTCGATATCGCAGGAATGTCATCCTCCAACCCTCTCAACAAACACTCGAGTGAGGAGGCTCTGCCCCCGATTCATAGTATTTTTACGTAGGCGAGGCAATAGCCACCCTTTTCGTATGTGGATACATCCACCTTGGCACAAATACCGATACGATACTAGTGTCTATTCAATGACCCAAGCCTCTTGCCCTTGGGAACAATCCTGAGTCGCTTGCTCGTCCTTGTTGAAGTGTTCTTGAACCTCACCCGGTATGTGCAAACGCTAATGAGCATGATACAAGCTGTCGCTCCAATTTTGCCCTAGCTAACCCAACAAACGATAGCACTAGCTCAATTGCCACTAGCACCAGCACCAATCGAGGTTTCCCCACCCAACATGGTGCCGACATCTCAAGATCACTTAAGGCTCGTTGAATTGTCAGTCAAGGGGGCACTTTGCTCCCCGATCATAGAATTTAATGGACCACACTACCATTCCACCCTACTTGATTCCAAGACCCAGTTAGCAGATTCAACGGAGGATTCCTTATGGATCTAATTATGACAGATGGACTGATACTCGGAGGAGATGCGATAAGAGTTTTAATAATCCAAAGGAGAAGTGCTGATTGATCCCACATTGAGTCGATCCCCATTCACCTAGAAATCCAAGAGAAATCAATCTCAATGAATTTTTGCCTCTCATCGTTGGAGGCATTCGATGGCAGTACTGACTCGATGGAGCACATTATCGCTTTCTATGCCCAAATGTTGTTATACGACACTTCAGATGCCCTGGTATGTTGTGCCTTCTTGACCATGTTAAGAGGTCTAACATTGGAATTGTATGTTCGTTTGAAGCCGCTCTCTATCAGTTTTTTTGCTCAGCTCACAAGGGAATTTGAACTCCACTTCCTTAGGAATGTGCATCCGAGGCCATTACCGTAAACACTTCTTAGACTTAGGCAAGGGGAGGAGAAAATACTCTCAGACTTCGTCACTCGGTTCACTAACACAATTTGAGGCATGAAAGATGCCCATCGGTCACTCGTAATATGACCTTCATAATGAGACTCAAGCCTTCTCACCTTTTTTTATCATTGGTAGAGAGGCCTCTAATGATGATACCAAAGATACTTTAGAGGGTCAATCAATATATTATTACCGATGTCATAATCTTGGCTAAATATGAGTCACAAAAGGTTGAGACAAGAGCGACTACAATCCACCCCAACTCGAGGTCACCGCAGTGAAGGAGAAACAAACGACCAGAGTTGTCTTGTCCAAGGTCTGAGCTAGCCCCTCGAATATGACTAAAACTGAAGTTTTTTTATAGATAAAATAAAAAAGGCTCCTAAAAGACCCTCAACTAATGAAGACCTCGTTGGCAAAAAGAGATAGATCCTAATATTGTCGCCTTCATCAGGATTACGACCATGACACAGAAGACTATCACGGGTTGAAAAAGTGGATTGGAGAACTCATACATTGGGATACCTTGAGTAGTTCGTCAAAAGACATTGGGAACCTTCACTCTGACCTCAGGGGCCGGTAGAGAAACATATTGACGTTATCATTGATGGGCCCATCTCGAGAGGAGACGGCTCTTTGGGATGTAAAGTCTACGTCTGAGCTACTAAGGATGGAAAACGACCCGAAGATAACCTTCGAGGAGGAGAAGATAAAGTACCTTAACCCAAATCATGACGATGCCTTAGTTGTCTCCCTAAGGATGATCAATGCTCGAGTGAAAAGGGTCATGATCGATATATGTAGCTTTGCTAATGTCCTCTACTTTGGTGCTTTCTAAAAACTAAGGCTCTTAATTAACGACCTCATCCCTATAACTTTTTTACTGACGGGGTTTACTAGCGACTCGATTTCCTTTCTCGGGATTGTGAATTTGCATGTTACATTTAGAGACGAGTCATCCTCCAAAATTATGTTGACTAGATTCATGATAGTCAATATCTCCTCGGCATACAACACAATTATAAATCGGCCCACACTAAATAGACTTAGGACGATGGTGTCGACCTACCACATGGTGATAAAGTTCCTGACAATGACTAGTATTGGAGAACTCAGAAGTAACCTGAGGAAGTCACTCTAGTACTACCTTACAACGATCTCCCTACCGAAGAAGGTCTGACCCGAGGCACTATAACTTTGAAGCCCCCTGAATGGCTAGGTAGTAATCACTTCTCCCTTTGCATAGTTGAAAACAAGTATTAAAAAGTTTGCAGGTCAAGGTAATACCTGCACACCAGCATTCTTTGATGAACACTATTAAGTAACACTACGAGTTAGACACCATCTGAGAGGGTGATTTCTTCCACCATTGGAGGCAAGATACTATCACATAGTGGAGGAAAAGACGAAGTCTCACCTCGAGGGTGTCACACAACAAGAAAAAGGATCTGAGTGTAGGGTTGAATGGATGCTAACCGAGTCGGAGGACTTACAAATCAAACTCAACTGGGATAGAATACCTTGTTTGCAAGTGATCCAGGAGTGGGACACTCACTACTGAAATATAGTCATGCGAGCTTTAAATAGACTCTAAGTCCTGAAGAACATTTGGAATCACGAGAACTATATCACTCGATGAGAGGGAGGTCGGTACCTCATCTACCCTTAGGCTATCCAAAGACGGAGTACTAATATTGATTATTTAGTATATAAGAGATTGGAAGAAACTTATGCGAGAAAGGAGAGATATCCCAATCTAAGGAGGCGAAAGAGCAAGATGGTGGAAGATTGACTTGTTGTAGAATCGATGTCGGGGCTACGAGCGACTCGAGGATCGACTTGCCCTCTAGGGAACCAGGATGAAGCAGAGAAAGTTTCTAAGGAAGCCCTGGAGGCTCAAATGAAAGAATGAGCCTTACCCCACATGGTAAGGGGGGATTTATAGGAAGAGAGTCATTCTTTCTCCTCCCATGATTGAAACAAGTATCCCTTCAGGATAATTCCGAAGGGACACCGATGGATGAAGGATTCGATTTATAGGGAGAGAACCGATCTCTCTCCTCGCACGATTAAGATAAGTATCCCTTCAGGATAATTCTGAAGGGACACTAACGGATGGAGGACTCGAATATCACCAAATTAAGGACTAGATTTATAAGGAGAGAGTCGATCTCTCTCCTCCCACGATTGAGACAAGTGTCCATTTGGGATAATTCTGAAGGGACACTAACGGATGGAGGACTTGAATATCACCAAATGAAGGATTAGATTTATAGGGAGAGAGTCGATCTCTCTCCTCCCACGATTAAGACAAGTGTCTATTTGGGATAATTCTGAAGGGACACTGATGGATGAAGGACTCACATAGCGCTAGATAAAGGAATTGAAAAGTGCTAAAATTCGTCATGACAGAGGCATAGGGTAAAATGTGCCCGAGGCACATAAGTAAAAAAAAACTTGACCTGTGTGAGCAGAAATCCATTATGACAAAGGTACAAGGAAAAATGTACATTGCATGCATGAGTTGGGAAAATCTGACCTACGTGAGAAGAAATCTGCCATGGCGGAGGCGTAGGGCAAAATGTGCTCGAGATATATAAGTCGAAAAAACCCAACCCACGTGAGAAATCCGTCACGATGGAGGCACATGGCAAAATATGCTCGAGACACATAAGCTGGGAAAACCCAACCCACGTGTGCAGAAATTCATCATGGTGGAGGCACAAGACAAAATGTATCCGAGGCGCGTGAGTTAAGAAAACCCAAACCACGTGAAAAGAAATCTACTATGGTGGAAGCATATGACCAAATGTGCTTGAAGTGCATGAGTCGAGAAAACCCGACTTGCATGAAAAAAAAATCCTACATAGCAGAGGCACAGGACAAAATGTATATGAGGCGCATGAGTCGAGAAAAACCTAACTCGCGTGAGAAAAAATCCTCTATAGCAGAGGCATAGGGTAAAATGTGCCTGAAGCGCTTGAGTCGGGAAAACCCAACTCATGTGAGGAGAAATCTGCCATAGCGGGGCGTAGGGAAAAATATGCCCGATGCGCTTAAGTTGGGAAAACTTAACTCGTGTGAGAAAAAATCTACCACGAAGGAGGCACAAGGCAAAATGCATCCGAAGCACGTGAGTAAAAAAAAACCTAACTCGCATGAGAAGAAATCTGCCATAGTGATGACATAGGGCAAAATATGCCCGAGGAATGTGACTCAGGAAAACTCGACCTGGGTGAGAAGAAACCCACCAATACAGAGGCACTAGGCAAAACGACCCACGTGAGAAGAAATCTACCATGGTCGAGACGTGAGTCAAGAAAACTCAACCCATGTGAGAACTCTACCATGGTGGAGGCGTATGACAAAATATACTGTAGGCATATAGGTCAGGAAAATTTGACTCACGTAAGCAGAAATTTGCCAAAGGCATGTGAGTTGAAAAAATTTGACCTGCGTGAGCAAAAATTTGCTACGACGGAGGCACAAGGCAAAATATGCTCGAGGTACATGAGTTAGGAAAACCCGACCAGCATGAGCAGAAATCCACCATGACGAAGACACCAAGCAAAATGTGCTTGCGGCACGTGAGTCGAGAAAACTCAACTCATATGAAAAGAAATCCATCATGACAAAGTAGGGCAAAATGTGCTCGAGATGTGTGAGTTGAAAAATCCTAACTTGCGTGAGAAAAAATCTGTCACGATGGAGGAATATGGCAAAATGTGCCCAAGATATGTGAGTTGGAAAAACCAAACCCGCATGAGGAGAAATTTGCCACAACAAAGATGCATGACAAAATATGCCAGAGGCACATGAGTCGAGAAAACCCGACCCGTATGAGAAATCCATCACGATGAAGGCACAAGGCAAAATGTGTTTGATGCGCGTAAGTCGAGAAAACATGACTTGTGTGGGAAGAAATTCACCGCAACGAAGGGCAAGACAAAATGTGCATGAGGTGCGTGAGTCAGGAAAACCCGACTCACGTGAGAAAAAAATCTACATAGAGGAGGCATAGGGCAAAAATGTGCATGAGGTGTGTGAGTCAGAAAAACATGACTCATGTGAGGAGAAATTCATCACGATAGAGGCGCATGATAAAATATGCTCAAGTGCATGAATCGAGAAAACCCGACCCGTATGAGAAATCCATCATGGCAGAGGCATAGGACAAAATGTGCCTAAGACGGGTAAGTTGGGAAAAGTCGACTTGCACGAGAAGAAATCTACCACAACTAAGGCGTAAGACAAAATGTGTCCAAGGCTCGTGAGTCGGGAAAACCCGACTCACATGAGGAGAAATCTGTCACGACAGAGGCATAAGGCAAAATATGCCCGAGACGCATAAGTTAGGAAAACCCAACCCGTTTGAAAAGAAATCCGTCACAATAGAGATTCATAATAAAATATGCCTGAAACACGTGAGCCGAGATATAGACTCAAATCTGACACCTAATATTTGTAACATAATATGTCGGTATGTTTTAACTTTATAAATTATAAATATGACATAGTTGGGAACTTAAGAAGTATGAGCAGGTAATTCCTTCAATACCAGCGCTCAAGATATAAAGATCTTGCTACACTAACTCTCCCATTAATGCTTGAAACAGTTTATCTCTCTCTCTCTCTCTCTCTCTCTCTCTCTCTCTCTCTCTTTACGTGGGATGGAGGAAGCCATGCGTTACAAATGGGATCGAAACTCCAACTAGCGGTTGGAAACCGAAGAAGGTGGGGATGGGGAGGAGAGGGTATTGCGGCCGTTTAAGCAACTCCATCGAGCCTCATTCCTTCAATTTAAGTTCATATCTCAGTTATATACGCATTTTCCTCTACTTTTATGGATGAATACACACAAAACCACTCCAAACCAGAGGACAGAGAAGAAATCTGGATTAGCAAGAGATGAAGCTTTTTCTTTTGCTACCCTTCATCTGTTGTTACTCCATCGCCGATGCCCAGTGCAGGAGTGGAGTGAGCTCCCGGACCTTCAATGTGTTGCATTACGGTGCCCGAGCCAATGGATTCAGCGACGATAGCAAGGTCGCACCACTTTTGTCTTGGGTGATCCTGCATCAACCACTCTGTCTCACACCAAATGCTTTACGATCTCTTCTTCTTCTTCTTCTTCCTTGTGTTCAATCGATTGTTCCTTGCCTCCTTGTCTCTGTGACGATGCAGGCGTTCATGGCAGCGTGGAAGGCGGCATGCGCTGCAAGCGGTAACGTCAAGCTCCGTATACCCAGAAGGAAGTACCTTGTCGGCCCCGTCAAGTTCGATGGCCCTTGCAGAAATGTTCACTCCATCACGGTTCACATGCAGGTCGAAGTGCATCCGATGACAGGCATAGTAAATGAGATCCGTCTTCCTGTTGATCTGATATGGTGTGCTGCAACAGGGGTACTTGAAGGCCTCCACCGACCTGAGCAAGTATGTCGAAGGTGACGACTGGATACAGTTTGGACATGTAGATAAGTTGACCTTGACAGGGGGAGGCACCTTCGACGGTCAAGGAGCTGTATCCTGGCCCTTCAACAAGTGCCCTAGGAAGAAGAACTGCACAGTTCTCCCCACGGTAAGCCCCTGATCTTACTCGGATGCGGCATACACCAACTGATGAAACTTGGTCGTCTTTGTTGATCGCAGTCGATTAAGTTTCTGGCCACCACCGACACTGTCGTCAGGAGAGTCAAATCCCTGAACAGCAAGTTCTTCCACGTAGCTGTAGTGGGATGCAAGAGATTCCATGGCAGTAATATAAGGATCCATGCACCTTCCAATAGCCCCAACACCGACGGAATCCACATAGAACGTAGCTCGGATGTCACCATATGTAACTCGGTGATCGCTACAGGAGATGACTGCATCTCGATAGGGCAGGGCAACGTGCATGTGCGAATCAGCAGCATCACCTGCGGTCCAGGGCATGGAATCAGGTAGTGCTCCGACGTGAAACAGAGGTATGCGAATACACAGGTAACGCTGACGACACAATCTTCTTCTTCCTCGGTGATGATTCAGTGTTGGGAGTTTGGGAAGATACCGCGATGAGGGCGATGTCAGAGGGCTGGTCGTGAGAGACAGCACCATTTCTGGGACGACAAACGGGATAAGGATCAAGACATGGCAGAACTCTCCGGGAAGCAGCTCTGCTACGAACATGACGTTCAAGAACATAAGCATGAAGGGCGTGGCCAACCCTATCATCATCGACCAGATGTACTGCCCCTACGTTTCATGCCCATCTCAGGTGCACCATACGATCTTGCTTACGGCGTTGCGATCGAGCATCTCAATTGCGATGACGTTTCTAATTGTTAGGCACCGTCTCGTGTGAAGATAAGCGACATCTTCTTTCGGGACATAAGGGGGACGTCGGCGACGCCGGTGGCGGTGACGCTCAAGTGCAGCAGAGGTGCGCCGTGCCGCAATGTCAATCTCCATAACGTGCATCTGAGGTACACCGGCGGAGCTGCGGCCACCGCCGAGTGTTGGAACGTTAAAGCAAGATACAGCGGGATTCAGATGCCGGCGCCGTGCCATTAGTGTTGGCTGGTGTGGGTCATCGTTCCGCCTCCCGAGAAAGCATAGGCTGCTGCAACAGTTCTTGGCAGATGGATCAGTGAGCGAGCGAGCTCTGTTCAAGTAGTGTGCATCTCAAGAGGTGGCTTTAGCTAAGTCGCCCTCTCCAAGCTGTACATTTTACCTTTCGATCCGTCATGGTGCGGTATCAGTCTTCGATGTTACATGGACACCTATGGAGAGACATTGAAGAAGAGCTTAATCAAATGGAGCTGCAGCCATGAGTCTTCTTCAGCCCTTTCTTCCACATCAGTCTTCTTGCCTTGTCCACGTCTTGCCACCTTCCGGCACCAGCGTAGATGTTCGAGATAAGCACACTCGTCCCGCTGCCCTGAGGCTTGGATCGGGCCAGCTGATCTCCGATCCTTTCTGCGAGCGCAACATCGCCATGGATGTCACACCCGCTTAACAAGCTGCTCCAGATCGTGCTGCTCGGCGCGATGGGCATCGACCGAACTATTCTCTCCGCCTCCGCTAAGCGCCCAGCTCGACTCAAGAGGTCCACCACGCACCCGTAGTGTTCCATCCTCGGCTCCATGCCGTAAAGCTTCTCCATGGCCTCCAAGAACTTGCGGCCTTCGTCGACCATTCCTGCATGGCTGCAGGCGGTGAGAAGGCCTGTGAAGGTAATGTCGTCGGGAGCAACGCCGTGCTGCGTCATTTCCACGAACAGGTCGATGGCTTCCTTGCCGTGACCGTGCGTGGCCAGCCCCAGGATCATGCTGGTCCATGCCATCACATCCTTCCTCCCTTCCAGACTTGCAAAGATTTGAAGCGCGCTTTGTGCGTCCCCGGTCTTGGCATACATGTCCACGAGGGAAGTACCGATGGCGACATCCCCGCTGCCGATCGTCTTCTCCACGCACGCGTGGATCTCCTGGCCTAAACGCAGTGCTCCTATGTCAGCACAAGCACCCAACAAGCTCAGCAAGGTGACCTTGTCTGGTTTCAGGCCGGCGTCGCGCATCTCTTTGAAGAGCTGTAGCACCTCATTCGGCCGGCCGTACTGGTTATATCCGTTAATCATCGAATTCCAAGAGACCTCATTCTTCACAGTCATTTTGTCGAAAAGATGGCGTGCGGTTTTCAAGCTGCCACAGCGTGCATACATGTCCAAAAGGGCCGTGGCAAGAACAAGGTTGGATGGGATTGAATCCGCTCCCGCCCTACGGAGTCGAGCATGGATCCGTCTTCCGGTCTCCAGATCCCTGCTCTGAGCACACGCCACCAGGACATGCACCATGGTAACCTCATTCGGCTCCACGCCTTCGAGCTCCATCTCGCTGAACAGGCGTATTGCTTCTCCGGCCCGATCGTTCTCGGCGTAACCTGCGATCATCGTTGTCCAGGTAACGATGTTCCGATTCACGGCGTTCCGGAACAACGACGTCGCCGACGGTATATCGCCGCAGGAGACGTACATGTGGATCAGAGTGCTGGAAACGTACACATCCGCTTCGTACCCGGCTTTCACCACGCGGCCATGGACGCACCGACCGAACGAGGGGTCGGGGATCCGGGAGCAAGCTTTGAGCGCGAAGGGGAACGTGAAGTGGTCCGGGGAGCGGCCGTGGCGTAGCATGTCGGCGTACAGGGCGAGAGCAGCCTCTGGCTCATCACCGTCGGAGAGGCCGCGAATCATGGAGTTCCACATGTAGGTGGTGGGCGCGGGAACCCCGGCGAAGAGGGCGCGGGCGTAGGCGATGTCCCTGTGCCGAGAGTCGACAAAGAAGTCGATGAGGCGGCTCAGGGGGACGACGTCGTGAACGAGGGCGGTGGCGACCATGAGGCCATGGAGCTGCCTCAGCTGCCGCACGCTTCTGCATGCTTCTATCAGTGAAAGCAAGTCCTGTTTCTGCATCATCGATACAGGAGGGGAGAGAAGAGGAGAAATATATATTATGAACAAAATGGGAAAGTGATAGTTGCAAAAGAGAGCGATTTCCCTTAAAAGATTTCTTTCTCTTTTTTTTCAAAAGATGTTTCTCTTTTCAATTTTTTTCATCATTTTATAGTATTTTTATTGAGGTATTAAAAATATTATAAAATTATTAAAAAAATACTATAAGTGATATCATAGTTAGATCATCATGATATTATATATTTGGGCTTATAGTTGATTTGAATGAGCATAGAAGTTCATTTGGATTATTTATAATATTTTAAAATATTTTTTATAGTATTTTATTATAATGATCAAAATAAATAATAAACCAAGTTTCAATCAGTATTATTTCTAAACTATTATAAATATCTATTTATATACTAACACAATATATTAAATAGTTTCTAATGTGTTCTGATTTCATTTGGCTCACTCATAATATTTTTCAAAGAATGATGATAAAATAATAATAAAAACTAATAATATTTATATATTTAAAAAAATTAATGAGCGAGTATATATTGAATATTTATAAAACTCAATGTCATTAAAGTGATAGACCAAACAAAAAATATTTTATTAAAAATTTTATCAAAATTAATAAAATAATTCTTTCATTCAAAATAATTAAATCTAATTTTTTTCCTTAAAACTTATTCCAAAACTTTTTATGAGTATGTAAAAGGAACCTTTATGTCTCAAAACTCTTACATCGCATGTCGTAATATATATATATATATATACTCTCACATTACACGTCATAATATATACATGTATTTTCATATTGTATATTCTAATATATATACATGCACTCTCATACCACTCGTCATAATACATATATGTACTTTTACATCGCACATCATAATACATATATACACTCTCACATCACACATCATAGCATATATGTACATTGCATGTCATAATATATTTATGCACTTCTACACTGTACGTTATAGAAAATAAGAGCACTCACACACCACACGTCATCAT
>LVTN01000104.1:80171-92688 GCA_001649415.1 Musa itinerans | reverse complement strand
TGTTTATAAAATATATGCATTCTCATACCTAGCTCATGATGATCATATCATTTGAAATATATTTTTTAAAATATATTATACATATGATAATTTATATAACCACCATTTTACAATGAAATTTATACTTATTTGATTGAACTAAAAATTAATAATTCGAAAGACTATATTCATTAATGATCGAGTATACCAGAGAGTGATACACTTAACAAATTATAAGCATAATATCATGATATGTTTTAATTAACAATCATACATTTTAAATTATTAATTTATAATAATTCATATTAATAATTTATAGAAAAAGTTTAATAAAATCTCTTATAAAATATACTATACTCAACCTAAAATATCATATAAATTTCACTATCAATTTTTTAATAATTCACTATGTAAACAATTGAACTAGTTAGTATCAATCAAACCATTACATAATTATATGAAGAAAATTTATTTTATTATTCTAGTTGATCAAACGATGCAAAAATATTATAAAAATTTATAAACAATAGGAGATATATAAAACTAAATATATATTAAAATTTAACTTAAAATAGAATCATTTGGAGGCTAAACTATCCTTCTGATTTAATTACCAACACCAATTCTTTTATGCTAAAATTAGACCAAGACAATCTAAACTTATAAATCTCATATCTTGCTATATATAGGTGATATTTACTTAATTCTAAATTTTATAAAACTCCTAAGAAACTTTTTAATATATATATCATAAGGATAGAGATTAATTATATCAATTTAACTTTTTAGAAAATAAAAAATTCTAAGTATCTCGACAATCATAACTCTATATATTGATCTCAAATTAAGATCATACTAGAAGATTTAGAACTATAAAAGAATCATACAAAATATATCAAAATATTAAATTTTAATTTTAAATCTAGGTTACTCAAAAGTAACTTATAATATATAAAACTACAACTATAAGTATAGTAAGAGAGAATTGTAGTAAAATAACTACAATTTGAATTGGGTTTTTTAGCCTCTATGAGAAAAACTAAGAGAGTAACTAAAAAATAGAGAAAGAGTGATAAGTTATTATGATAGTAAAGATGTTAAGACCAAAATAAAATAGAGGTAATTAATAGGTTATCTTGAAATCTATGTTCAATCCCATTATGCCTCATTTCAAAAAAAATTTCTTATTTTACTAATATAATTCTAATATTTCAAAAACTTCAATTAAGTTTAATTTAATTTGATGAAGATGTTATTTTTTTTCTAAACTCATCATTCATTCTTACTTATATATCTCAACATTTACTATAACATTCCTTTTTTATTTATATTTCTATTTAATTTTTTATTACTTCACTCGTACCTAAGTAGCTTATAATCCTCCACATACAGAATACTTAAAACTCAAACTTTCTTATATTAATCATGGTTAAACTCATTAAAGTCTTAAAATTCACTAAGGATCGATTAAAATTCAATCATTATTTTTAATCACTATATATATATTTATTATCATAACTTAATTTCATATTCAAATCCGCTAACACCTTGGCTTGTTATACTTTGCTTAAAGTAAACATTAATGCTTATGCATTCACAAGTAATATTTTATAAAAATATTAAGAATAATATTTTTAGAAAGCATATACTTCAATCTTAAAAGTCAAACATATATATGTCATTTATTATTTTTAAGAAGCACAGACATCACAAATCATATCAAGAGTAATAAATATATATTATTTATACTTCTGATGACATGCTAGTTATAGTTCAAAGTATCTCGGGCTCGGGTAGTATAAAAATCAATATATTTTATTTAAAATTAATATAACAAACCTAAAAAATTTTAATAAAATTTATTTAAAAATTTTATGTAAATATTTTAAGTGATTTTTTAGCCTTCAAATCTATAAAATAAGGGGTTAATTGATTAAAAATCTAATCTAGCACAGTTTCAACTTTTATTGGGTTGAGATATAATTTAAGCTAAAAAATTTGGAATCTGTTACACCTCATTTCAGAATTGACTTCTAAGCATTTAAGAGGAATTTAAATATTTTTAACCTCAAACGATGGAAATACACTATTTCTGTTTTGAATTTTATTCTTTTATATATTCTAAATCTTGTTTAGACTTTTGAGTCAGATACTTAATAAGATATCTTAATTAATCATAAATATTCCATAGGCAAGGTAAAAATTTATAGCAAAAACAAATAGGATTTGGATGTCAAAAATCTTCATATTATTATAAAATAAAATAAAATTAAGAATCTCCTAAACCATCATAATATATTTGGAACAATATTATCATGATAAAATATAATTTTAATTCTATTTGTCGTATTCAATGTCCTAAGAGGGCTAATTGGAACTAAAAATTATTTTCGACTAGTTGCGAGTAGAAATTATTTTTATACGCTCAAATATTTTAAGCTGATGACGAAAGACCCACTATTATCATGAAAGATAGATTGGCTATTTGATATCCATCAGACAAAAAATTCAACAATTTTCTTCTAAAATCACTATCTTTCACTTTCTCTCCAGAGAAATGGTAGGGTTATATTAATTGTTTTGTCTGTAGAACCATTTCAATGCTTCAATGCAATATGTTTCCTCTTGAGTCCCAGGTTTTGATCTCCTCTAGTAGATAATGAGGTTTTTTAAATTATTTATGTTAATATTTTAATGAAAAAAATGAAATGTGACCATGGAAAAGTCAACAGAACTGTCATTTCGAAGTAGAACAAGAACAAGTCAAATGGAAATCTACATTCACCCAACCCAACAAGTTGGGTGGTGACAGGATTCAGGTTTAAACCTTTGCTATTTTGCTTTGTATATCCACTGTCCATTCATTCTCCGTGACGATCTACCCACCACGCTCGTTTCCATTTAGAGGCTCTCTGGAATTGTACATCCTTCAAGAAGCATATCCAGGTTTGCAAATTCGGCCGAGCACTGAATCCTACATAGATTCCTTGTCGTAATGACCTTCCCCATCTCACTGAACCATCGAAGAAAAGAAATTGTTCATGCTATTTTTGGAACATAATTATTTACTCTCACTGCTACCCCAATGCAGTTCATCCAGTTGTGTGCTAGTAAAAGGAAGAACATGATTATGTAGCTCACGTACATGAACTTGATTGTCCACAATGACGCAGTCGTTTTAGGAGCAAATATTTTCCAAGATCACAAGATTCAGTGACTTAAAAGGGTAGAACACAATCGATCTGACCTGGATTCACCATCCGTCCATCCTCTATAAACACCCATTAATCATTAAAACCCTCTCAAAACAATCTCTCTCTCTCTCTCCGTTCTCCTTGGGCTGTGTTGTCCGCTGCGATGAAGCCTCTTCAAGACATCCCCATGGATGAAGCACGTCGGAGATCTTCACTGGAGGATCTGTATGCTTGCCCCAAGTGTCCCACCAGTTTTAGCAGTGGGCGAGCGTTAGGTGGCCACCTTGCTGCTCATCGGCGCCTTGATAACATGATGGAGAAAGAAGGAACGAGGAGGAATCACTCATCCGCATTGGTCAAGAGAACCGCTGCACCCGCACGAGTGTTCCCCTATCCTTCGTCCGGTGACGGTAGGCCTGCACAGAACTTGCGGCGCGGCATTAAGAACGGTGGGTACATGCATGGTGACCCTCAGCTTCCTAGGTACTTATCACAACCTGATGCCATTTCCATTGAGACACCAACTTTGAATGTTGATGGCAAACGCATCAGCCACGACGGAGACATGAACCCTAAAGGCAAGGGCATTGCTTATTCATATTACTCTAACTCGGTGACCAACCATCATCCTTCAAATATGAATATGGAGGGGAAGGAAAGGAACACCTTTGCCGAAGCTACAGCTCCAAACCCCATGGGCACGAGCTTGCTTTTGCAGCCGGAAGTTGCTACAAGAAACATGATCTTTCATTACGATCCTCAGCCTTTCGTGAACCCGTTTGCTGCCGGTTATGGCGCGCATTCCTCGTTCATGGATCCATTTCCCCAGTTAAACTCGGTCCCTAATGGAAACGCACTGCCATCTGCATTTGACAGAGCAGAGATTAGCGGTGGCAAGCTGATATGTCATGCTTTGTCTTGTAGAGAAACCAATGACGAGAAAAGAAGGGGAATTATTCATAGAACTCTCGTCCCTCATTATGCCGGTGAAGCTTTTGACACCAATTTACTGCTTCGACGACACTACGGCGAAGCTCGCGGAGAACCACCAACACATCAGCTGCAGACCCTGGAGCTCCTAGGTGGTATGTCTCACCCCGTATCAGCTTCTTCGCCCAAGTCTGAGGCACAAAATAGGGGGCAAGCAAACCATGAGATGTTGGATTTGAGCTTGCACCTGTAGGTGTTGCAGCTGCGTTTCATTTGGTTAATGTTTCCATAATGTAGCAAAATAAATTTCGAGTCATTTAACGACGATACTGTGTTGCTTAATTTCGACTATTTATACTCGATCCATCCGGTATATCGATATTCCCATGATCGATGTAGCACAATAATGCCAAATCGAATCTATGAGTGCAAGCAGAGATGACAATAAGATGGCTAGAAGGAAACAAAATTAGTATATGAAGTTAATGATGCATCATTATGATGGTTTATATAAACTATAAATTTAGCTCACTTAATTACTTGACTGCCAAGTCATTCGAGAAATGTCATTTTTCACATGACAATCCTACTGCAGGTCACACCTCTACGGCGTCTGAAGGGTCAAGTTGGGGTCCACCGAACACTAGTTGGATTGTTGCTGGACAAGTGTTGGTGGGAGCGGATGTTTCATGTTCCACCGGGAACAGCTTATCAGCCAGAAAGCCCGGTATCCCCGATGTACGCTCGACAAGAAGACCCTGAGGATCGAACGGTCACGAGCTCCCGAGATCACCGAATCAAATCAGGACCACGTCGTGTAAATTCGCGGACCGTGCGATTCCGACAAAGTGGCGGGGTAGTTCCGTCATTCCACAAATAAAAAAAG
Source organism: Musa itinerans (assembly GCA_001649415.1). Lineage (NCBI taxonomy): Eukaryota > Viridiplantae > Streptophyta > Magnoliopsida > Zingiberales > Musaceae > Musa > Musa itinerans. The sequence goes on along the minus strand of LVTN01000104.1, from coordinate 87,699 downwards.
GAGTTCTGAAAACCGCTCGCTATAAAAGGTTTGCGTATCGATCTATCCCATTATAATCCACCCAGGAGAGAGAAGCAAAAAAAGAAGGAAAGGGGGCGAAAGCGTAAATAAAAGAAAGAAGAAAGAACTAAAAGAGAGGGAGGGCGAGAGAGAGGAGAGGAGGAGCAGCGAGAGGTGAAACCCTAGGATTCACGGCGGCGGCGGTGGTGGCGGCGATGACAGCGGCACCGTGACCGGGGAGGAGGAGGAGGAGGAGATGGCAAGATCCGGTGATACGGAGGAGAAGGAGATCTGGGGAACGTGGGAGGAGCTCCTCCTCGCCTGCGCGGTTAATCGCCACGGCACCCGGCGCTGGGAGTCCGTCGCCATGGAGATCCAGTCCCGTACATCCGTTTCCCAGCTCGTCACCCCACAAGGCTGCCGTCAGCGATACCGCGACCTCCAGCGTCGTTTCGGCGTCGGCGTCGTTAACGGCAGTGGAGACGACGACGGAGGTGACGCCGATCCCGATTCGAAAGCAGACGTTCCGTGGCTGGAGGAGCTCCGCAGGCTCCGCGTCACCGAACTCCGCCGCGAGGTCGAACGTTACGATATATCCATCGGGTAATCAGTCGGTTCGGTCATATTTATGATCGGAGTAATTTGTTTAGCGTCCTTCACTTTCCTTTTTTTGCGTTGCCGTCTGATAAATATCAGACGGTCCCAAGTGTTGGTTCGTGGATATACTTAATAAGTTGTTTTGAATATATATTTTTTTAGATCTTTACAATTGAAGGTAAGAAGTCTGCAAGAGGAGCGCGAACGGAGTTTACGGGAGGCGGGGTCCGGCGAGGAGAAGCCGGATCACGAGACGAAGAAGGAGGGTGGTCCGCTGGGATCCACGCCGGAGAGCCTTGCCGGAAATCGGATCTCCTCTGGCGGTGATTCCGGCCCTTCATGCGATCAGTCCCGCTCGAACGACCCGCAGCAGATACCCGGAGAGGACTGCCGAGAGCAGGGGAAGGCGTCGGCGTCGGTCTCGCCCGGCAGCAACGCGGCTGATCCTTCCGCCGTTGCCGACGAGAAGGCGGCCGAGGGATCGTACAACGGCAGCACGGGGAGCCCCACGGTTGGCGCGGCGGCCCGGAAGCAGGCGATGGGCGATTCGGGCGAGTCCATCGCCGAGTCGAAGCGGGGCGAGGAAGGGGAGGGGGAGAAGGAGAGCAGCGACGTGCAGAGTTCGGCCAGCCTGTCGCGGCGGCGGAGGAAGGCGACCTTCATTGGCCGTAGCGGCGGGGGCGAGGAGGCGGCCGCGGAATCACAGCCGTTGGTTGACCTCCTCGAGATCTTCCGGTCGGACAAATACGGGTCCATCTTCGAGCGCCGGCTCGAGAGCCAGGTTTGTGATCTCCTCAATTTCTCGCGTTTATTTAAGAGTATAACCTTCATATCTCATCCTCATCATTCTTAAGTAGTTATATTTGGACACAACCTTTGCGCGGGCGGTTAGGAAATTAAAGGCGGTGAGAAATTGATAAATATCGTAAAAACTCGAGCGTCGAGTCGAGGTTTAATGTCGGGGCTTTTTGACCGTTGGATGGCATATCCTGTACACGTGGGAAAACCTGGGTGATTTCGCTTTTCCACCGTTTGATTGGTGATGGAGAACAAAGTGCGAGTAGAAAAGGCGCGTCGATTGGAATCCATCGATTATTAGATCCGACTGTGGGAGCGGTCCATCGTTTCGCCATGGCGCCTCGTACGTGTCCTTTGGGTAAGTCATCAAGCCGTCTGTGTGAACGTTTACATGCGGATAAAAATATAATAATATTTGTACAAATTATAGATTAAAATATATATACAATATTTAGAGACGTTCAAATAGATATATGTAGTTAAAACCATCCGTCAATATTAACTATATATTATCAATCTTTTTATAAGTCTAACTATTATTGTCTATTTACACGAGTCAATTTTCTTATATTGGTCAACTTTGGGTTGATCTACTATTTTGCGCGATGAACAGCATAACTGATTTACTATTGGTCAAACTTCCAAGTTTGGTAAACGAAGATTGGTAGGCATTATATATTGCGGCTAAATGGCAAGTTAATGATGCTCAGATCTGGTCGCCGTGGTCGCGTCATGGCTGACGTGGCAAATTCATGTTTTAGATTTTGAAATGCTGAATGCTTCGACATTTAAGATGTTAAGTGGTTCGATGTACGTTGCGAGCAGTAAATGCGACCATTTGATGCTTAATATATTCACGGAATCTGACGTAAGCATCAACTCAAGAATTATTATTTCCTATTTTTATTGCATTATGTGTGACTTTTGTGTTTTCCTGTCTCCAGGAAAGCGTGGGATACCGCAGCCTCGTGCGGCAACACGTGGACCTGGAAATTGTCCGGGCCAAGCTGGACCGCAGAGCATCGGGGCGCTCGTATTCGACCGCAGAGTTCTTCCGGGATCTGCTGCAGCTCTGCAGCAACGCGGTCGTCTTCTTCCCCAAAGACTCGCTCGAGTCCGTCGCTGCCGTCCATCTTCGCCGGCTAGTGACCAAGGAGTTGGACGCTACCTTTCGGACGCCGAAGGAACCCACTCCGCCGCCTCCTCCTCAGCCCAAACCAGCCGCGCCGAAACCCAAACCCGAACCAGACCTCGCCGGTGCGTTGATCGACAAGACGATCTCCTCGCCGCCGCCGATCGTTTCCCGCAAGCGTAGCTCCATATCGAACAAGGTAGCTGTAGCGGCAGCGAAGAAGGAGGAGGAGGAGGAGAAGCCTGATCCTGCGAGAAAGGAGTCGGACAACGAGGAGAAGAGCCTCACTACCAAGGAAAGGACCGTCCTTTCTGGGACGACGAGAGGGTTGCGGAGCAGCAAAGTCCGGGGTGGCAAAGGGGAAGGAGGTTCGGCAGCCAAAAGGTCCAACCTTGCTCCCACTCCGGGCCTCAAATCCAAACCCGTGGACAACGTGGCGGCCGTCGAGGAGGTGGTGAAGCCAGACAAGAAAAAGCAAAGCGCGACCAGCTTCTTAAACCGTATGAAACGGAGTTCGAACGGGACGCTAATGGAAATGTTAAAGAGCTCGTCTGGAGCAGGCGGCGGCAGGGAGCAGAAGAAAGAAGCCAAAGGTGACGCCCGGAAGGACCAGAGCTCCCGTCAGCCGACTGGAGGGGGTGGCGACTCGGGGAAGAAGGTGGCAGAGGCTAGCGGCGGTTCGGGGAAAAGGAGCGTGGGGAGGCCGCCGAAGAGGGCGGCGGCTTATGTCACACCGCCTCCGGCGAAGAGGAAGAGGGAGGAGGCGGAGGCAGCGGCGCCTGCCAAGACTCCGGCGTCGACTTCGAGGAAGCGAAGACGGAGGTGAGGCCGGTGGTCTGCTGGGCGTAAATTATATGGACTTCCCCTCTTATTTTTCTCATTTTGGGGGACTGAACAGCAAAAGAAGAAAGTAAAAAGAAATGCTCTAAGCTTACGCTGTAATGTTATTAGTGGTCATTGTAATCCGCTGTAACTTAAATTTACTGGTTCCAAAAGGCTCCAAGTAATCTCATGCATCTTCTTCATGGCGATGTCATTCTCATCTGTGTTACTTACAGTAGTACTATTGATTTCCGTATGCATTAAACGTCGTCCATGTTCTTTAACCTAAAGAAGGGGGAAGATAACTTTGGTCTCGAATTGCTTGTCGGCAACGCAAGTGTGTTTTCCTGCCCTTCATTTCAGCTCCGTTGACTTTGGAGTTCCGACATGGGAAGGAAAAAAAGTCATCCTCATGGTTTAGCAACAAATAGCGATTATTAACAAGGGATGTTGATGTTGGATGAGATTCCTGTTTGTTTGAAATTTAAGACACTAGATTCTACTCGAGGATAATATTTTATTTGAGTAAACTTTCGATAAATTAAGAAAAAAATTATTTTATATTTTTTTAACTATTCGACATAAGGAGGTTACGATCCCAATCATTAATTATACTACGTTAGTATATGTTGAATATAAAATATTTAAAAAATTATTTTATCTATTCTTTAAATTATTTTCTCTAATTGAATTGATCATAAACGATCAACGGATTATCCATCCGAACTTGATCTTCTTATTGATTGACGTTAGATTGGACATTTGAAGTATCCTCGATCTTCTTTATCGATTGATGTTGGATCGAATGTTTGAAATCCTATTGATCACAACCCGTGGATTTTTTACACACATATCAAAATCAAATCGAATTAATCTTACTTATACACAGACATCCTCTCTATCAACTACTTATTTTATATTTCAACTACTTGGGAACAAAGAAAGCATCATACTAACATATTATGGGTCTTTATAATAGATTGAGCCCACACAATACTTATATAAGAAAATATCCTTATATGTGGATGACCACCCTATACATTTAATTTTTTTATGCATACGAAGGTGTTAATATATATATATATATATGATGTGACATTGATTGATATGATGTCATCATTAAAAACTAGCAACCTATCATGATTACTATATCCTAATAATAAGACACAGTTCATGTGTGTAGAAGTCTAAATGTGTCTAAGGTGCATGAGTAAAAAAAAATTAATTAATTGAAGAAAATATATTACAATGGAGGTGCAAGATCAAATGTGCTTAAGGCGCGAGTAAAGAAAACTCAACAAATGTGAAGAAAAATCTATTACAACGGAGGCCTATGACAAAATATTTCGCTTAAGGAGCATGAGTCAGGAAAACCCAATCGACGTGAAAAGAAATCCATGGAGGCGCAAAGACAAATGTGCTTGAGACGTGTGAGTTTAGAAAACCCGACTCACGCGAAGAGAAATCCACCATAGTGGTGCAAAACCAAATGTGCTCGAGGCATATGAGTCTGCAAAACTCGACCTACGAGAGAAAATCCCAAACGCTCTCATGTCGAATGAACTAAACATTGCACTTTAAACCCCTCTCGCAAAAGCCCTGAAGCATGCATTCGCGGGCGAGGAGAGAGGGGGGTTGTGCAAATTATAGGAGATACATTATCGATGAGCCACATAGTGCCTAGAAAGGGAGGAGAAGACAGAAGATTACTCTAATTTATCTATATGTATAAACAATTGCAAGTTTCTATGACCAGAACGATAATCACAGGTTTCCTTCCTATCCTTTATAAGTAGAAAGCAATCGTAAGTTTCCTTATAGTCATTTATAACCAGAAAGACAATTGCAAGTTTTTTGCATGCCTTTTACAACTAGGTATAAAAGTTTAAATTTTAACATAGAAAATGGGAGACGTCGAGAGGACTACTCACATCTGCACTCTTACACCTTAAATTACTAACTTGGACGTTACAGAAATTAAGTTGAGTAATCTCTCTCGACCTCGATCCTCATTCCGGTGGCATTCACATCGAAGGCATACGGATCCGGATTACGTCGGAATGACTAAGACTATATATATATATATATATATATAAAAAAGATAAATCGATTGAAGTTTACGAAACTACCTACCTGGCTTGAAACGCAGTGTGTGTGAGTAGGAGTCGACGAAGGCTTCCTTCCTCCGATCGCAGCTTCTAGCGTTGTCAGCGGCGGAGGTGATGATGGTAGGGATGGAGTCGGTGACGGCGTCAAGCTCCATGCCCGGCTCTTCAAGCCGGCGGAGCCCCTCGCGAGCGACCTCGTTGTCGTCCTCGTCCACCCCTACACCGTCCTTGGCGGCTTCCAGGGACTCCTCAAGGGGATCGCGACCGGCCTCGCCGAACGGGGCTTCCGGGCTGTCACCTTTGATATGAGGGGCGCCGGCCGGGCCTCCCTCTTCGGCTCTGCCGTGATCCAGGACTCCATCGCCGTCTGCAAGTGGGCCTCTAATACCCTCGCCGCTCGCGGCATCATTTTGGTTGGATCCTCCGCAGGTAATTCCCCTCTTCAAATTTCAAACATGACTGAGTTCTCCTGGTGGATTCAAAGCTTGTCGATAGATTAATTTCTCTTTTCAACTTATCCTAAGGGTTGAAGATATAAATAACAACAACAATAAAGTTCCAATTATTTGGGATCGACTGCATGGATATTTTGCCATCATTGAGATAAAAGGAGTCATATTTTTAGTTAAATTATAATGGTTGAAGATGTCTGACGATACTTGAAGGCTCAGTGCCAATTACCTGAAGATAATTAATGCAATTAGAGCTGTAGATGGTGTGAGAGACATCTCTTCATTTGCACTGTTCTTTGGCTAATTTTGTGTTTTCTAGTTTCATTCTTATACTTGGATGGAACCTTGTGAACAAACTAATTGCAAACTGTTGCTTGCTATTGTCAACCATTCTTGATCACAAACATTGGGCAGATCAAAGTATTTGCCCAAACTATAAAGCAAATTTGTAGGCCATTTTATTTCAAAAGTTTGTACCATAATTAATTTATATTTGATGCTTGTCCAAATAGTTTCTTGTTGCTAGCAAATGTTTCACACTTGTCTGTTCTTTTGTTGTTATGAATTTCACATAGATAAGTAAGATTTTTGGACTGATAGTCACCCAATTTAAAATCTTGTCGGTCAAGTAGTTTGGTTGATTTTGTTTTTCTTTATTGCTCTCAAGGATAAAAAAAATTCTAAATTTGAAGTGAAGAAAGTTTTTGTCGATTGATCTACAATTTTATTTTTCTGAATAATATCATGTATAGATTCGAGAGCAGAGAGCGGTCATCTTAAACTGCAGTCCTATAACTTTCCAACTGGTTTAGGTTTCTTTTGCTGCGAGAAATGTTACTAAATGATTGTCTGCAAATGTTCTGCCTTCTACAGTCACTTGTAGGATCTTTCATACTTTTATCTCACCTGATAATAAACGAGCAGTGAAATTGTATAGATTTAAAGTGGTGACAGTTGTTAGTTTGGCAAGTCTCATTTTAGTCCCACATTAGGAAAATCAAGTTTGATATCTCCTGTTTAAACTATAAATAAGGGCCTAGGCTTTGAAGTCAGATGCACCATAAGAAAAACCTAAGTGTTTGCTTTGGGTTTAAGTCCACACTCAGTTAAATAGTTTGGGCTTATAGTTTGGATTTTTCTTATTTAGTATTTTCGGGTGTTTTATGGCCTAGGAACATCTTCTTAAGGCATTTGTAATTGTCCCTCTTTTATAGTAGTGATTTGCTCCTCCTTCGTCCGTGGATGTAGGTCAATTGGCCGAACCACGTAAATTTGGTGTTCTTGTTTCTTTTATTTTCATTCTGGTTTATTCTCTTTATTAGGTTGTCAAATTACCCTTTGGTAATTTCTTGGGGCCAGTTCTAACAAACTGGTATCAGAGCCTGGTTTCGGGATCTTTTGGCAACGATGACAATAACAAAGATCGTTGTCGAGAAATTCGACAAAAATGTCAACTTCGGCATGTGGCAGCTCAAGATGGAAGCCATTCTGATTCAAGATGGAGTTGATTTGGCACTACAGGGAGCCGAGAACATTTCAGATGGTACGACAAAGGAAGATCTTGTAGGTATGGATAAGAAAGCCCGATCTAGCATTATTCTAAATCTCTCTGACGAGGT
>LVTN01000104.1:0-77232 GCA_001649415.1 Musa itinerans | reverse complement strand
CGGGTAAAACACATTGGCAGGCTATGAAGTGGATTCTTAGATACTTGCAAGGGACTTTAGATGCTTGTTTGGAGTTTGGAAAAAATCGTGACACTTTGGTTGGTTTCGTCGACTCTGATTATGCTGCAGATCTTGATAAACGAAGATCTTTGACAGGCTATGTTTTTTGCGTTGGTGGTTATACAGTTAGTTTGAAAGCTTCCGTACAACCTGTCGTGGCTTTATCTACTACAGAGGCAGAATATATAGCAGTGACAAAGGCAATCAAAGAAGTTTTATGGTTAAAAGGTTTGTTCGACGAATTATGTCTACATCAAGGTGTTACTACAATTTACTGTGATAGTCAAAGTGCTATTCATTTGACTAAAGACCAGATGTATCATGAGAAGACGAAACACATCGATGTGAAGTTTCATTTCTAAGGGAAATGTCCTTACTCAGAAAATTCATACGAAGGACAGTCCAGCTGATATGCTTACGAAACCTCTTCCGATTTATAAGTTCAAGCAGTGCTTGGACTTGGCTGGTATTCATTGTTGGTGATTGCCCATTAGGGCTTTTTGTGAAGAAGGTGGAGCAAGTATTGTTGGGACATGCCAAGGTGGAGATTTGTTAGTTTGGCAAGTCCCATTTTAGTCCCACATCAGAAAAATCAAGTTTGGTATCTCCTGTTTAAACTATAAATAAGGGCCTATGCTTTGAAGTCAGATGCACCACAAGAAAAACCTAAGTGTTTGCTTTGGGTTTAAGTCCACACTTAGTTAAATAGTTTGGGTTTTTTTTGTTTAGTATTTTTGGGTGTTTTATGGTCTAGGAACATCTTCCTAAGACATTTGTAATTGTCCCTCTTTTATAGTAGTGATTTGCTCCTTCTTCGTCCGTGGATATAGGTCAATTGATCAAACCACGTAAATTTGATGTTCTTGTTTCTTTTATTTTCATTCTGATTTATTGTCTTTATTAGGTTGCCAAATTATCCTTTCGTAATTTCTTAGGGTAGCTCTAACAACAGTTTTGCTGCTTAAGATTAGAGTAACTTTTTTACTGTGCATAGAGGGGGAAATTTACATATACTTTCCATATCCAGCCCATAGCATGAATCAGGGCGAGTTCATTAGTGACCGGCAAGCAGTCATAAATTTCTGTTGGAACCATACAAACATATTTTATTAACACTGTGGCATGGGCTGTAATGGTGAAGCTTGCTGGGTTACCAGGAAAAACTGGATTCACAGAGTTATTTCTTCAGGTGGAAAAAATTGTCAGGGATATTGAGGTTAGAGGAGAAGGGGTAATAAGAGGAGAGCAATTAAATGGTACATGAAGTAAAATGTGACTCGCAGGTAATGATGTAAGCTATGTAATGCATCAAGTGATTTTGTTGGACTACAAAGTATATATCAAATCCACAAAGATGCAATCATCCTGTAGTCTCATTGCATCGAGCTGATCGATAACCTTCTGCACTCAAGAAAACTCTGAGCTTCAGTCTCCTTGGAGTTTGCATGTATGCTTTTTATTGTTTAATAAGATTTCTTTTGACAGAAATATAAAAAAAAAACTTTGATTGTTTCCTGTTGTTCATATGGACCCTAATTCCTTATATGGTACTGAATTGAACATATTGGTATTATAGCACATCAGCTTTATTATCAGTATCTCTAAGTAAATTTTGTCTGCTGATCTGTTGTGGTTCTTGACCTTTCCAATCATAAAATTTTCACAAGCACAATAACACCCTGGTCCAAAGAGAGAATCTGGCACTTTGTGTAGCATTATCAAAGTTCATCCTTGATTTCAGCATCTGCATATCTCCTGTATTAATCTTCATGATATGATTTCAGCATATATGAATGCTTGTATACCAATTGGTTGGCTTTCGGTAGGTCATGATCTGTAGGGCTATGCAGATTACAAGCTTTTATTGACCTCTGTTACCTGTAACAGGTGCTCCAATTGCTGGCTGTCGATAAAATATACCAGGTTGTTGGCTATGTCAGTATTGGTTACCCTTTTGGTTTGATGGCTTCCATCCTCTTTGGGAGGCATCAGGAAGCCATCCTCAAGTAGGAGAAACGCAAGCTCTTTATCATGGGGAACAGAGATCAATTGCAAAACAAGCTTAAATCCGCAGCTGATCTGAGAAGTTGGCCATTTTCAGATGGAGGAGTTTGAGATGCTCAATCTTATATCTGATAGAGCGTATCGTGGATCTTGCCACATGGACACGACCTCCAACCAGGTCAGCAAAAATACGGAACCTCGGGGTGAAGACAGGATGCCACGTGGGACGTGCCACCACGGATTCCGAACGACGATTGTCCCCCTTCCGCATCGTCTGGAGCCACATAAGCTAGTGTCGTCCTAACAAGGGTCGTTCGGGAAAGCTCGGGACGGTGTCGCATGACGTCGTTCCACACATATCAGGTGACGGTCATTCAAAGGTATGAACTCGTCACCCAGGAAGTCGACCGCTGCACGCAGATCGTGTACGGTCGACCCTTGGGCATTAGAATAAAAGCCCTTAGCCAGCATCTAGTTAGGGGTGGAAAAAAATCTATGTAAAAGTTCAACTAACTTGATCTTTGGAGAGGCCTAAGTCAAGAAACCCCTGTCCTCCCAACCTAGGCTAGTGTGCAAGAGAAGCGACTCCGGACTGACCCCAAGTTCAATTAGCTCTCGACGAAGGCTCGATCACCGAGACGATCCTGAATATCGACAATTGGATCAAGTCGTGTTGACACCTCGATCACGGCGTAGAGGTTCACTATCATTTTGGTGCTAGAAGGAGGGTTCGACGCTTGTACCTTGGTTGAATAAACTTGCTACCGAGTCATACATCTTAGTTATGAGCCCTTGACTCTCCTACGAAAGAGAGCATTGATAAAGTCATTTAGTCCCACATTGATTGAGGAGTATGAGAATCAAGAGCTCATAAATCTATCGTGTCTTTCTTAATTGCAAAGGTGTCACATGTATTCATTAGTCATAAGGAGCAATCAATATGAAAAATCTACAACATCTAGATAAAAGTCTTCTGTAACGACTTGGTATGCACTCTGCAGGTGGTCAACGTTCCGGGTTCTTTCTTAACAAAATGTAATCTTTCTTTGAAAATCTAATAATTAATTAGTGACCAAATGAAATAGAATGGTTAACATGCATTATTCTCTGATGGCTTTTTTCAGATGTACACAACATTTTTCACCCGAACGCGAACGAGATATTATGATGGTTGCTACATTATTATCACGAATGTAAATCAAAATGATATATAGAATTGAGTATAGTGATTGTTAAATATTATATTATTTTTATTTTAAATATCTATACTTATATATTTTTAATTATATATTTTAATTTTTTTTATAAATAACTGTGTCACCGTACCCGTATTCTGTGATCGTGCTTCTTCTTGCGGTCAACGAGACTGACGGTCAAGAAAATCCCAGCACATCACGAATGACAGAGCCAGCTACCTAACAGTAGCCAAGACTTCCAATCTGAAGTCGTCGTTAGTCTCTTGCGAAAAAGACGACGGCACCCTCTCCTTCCACGAACCTTCCTTTCTTCTCTCGCCAGTCTCTTCCTTGTTTCCAGAGACCAGCAGACCTTGAAGTCATCCCATCATCATTGAATCCGTGAATTCCGCTACCGGAAAAGCTTCGGCGTCAGACGCTGCCTCCTTAGTCATAGTATGCGAATGGAAGTCTTTCACCACGGTAACCGAAGAAACACGCGCTGGAAGTCTTTGTTTGACCGGTCTCATCCTCATCGAGACAAAGAGACGTCGTCATATCGTTCCAAGCATCTCTCGGCGTCAGGCCGGCAACAGCTTCCATAAGTACTCCGCAGCACTGGCGAGATCCTGCATCAAGAACCCAGCAATAAGTGATGGCGTCCTTCTCTTCCTTCCTGCACCTTTCTGCACTCGCTCTGCTTACGTTTTCTAGCCTCTCATGTGCTCAAAGCTATAGCAACATAAGCCTGGGGTCCTCCCTCACCACCTCCGGTCCAAACACTCACTGGCTCTCCCCCTCCGGCGAGTTCGCTTTCGGATTCCGTCCTCTCGAAACAGATAGCAGCAGCTTCCTGCTCGCCGTCTGGTTCGAGAAGATCGAAAGCAAAACCGTAGCTTGGTACTCACGCCCCTATAAACCAGTGACCGCCGGGTCCAGTGTGGAGCTGACGACCGACGGGCAGCTCTTGCTCAAGGACCGAACTGGAAGTTCGCTGTGGGACCCCGGGGTCAGCAACGGCGCCTATGCCGCCATGCTCGACACTGGTAACTTCATACTTGCCGGTGCCAACGGCTCGCCCCGATGGCAGAGCTTCCAGGATCCCGCAGACACCATGTTGCCTTCCCAAGTGCTGGAGCTGGATACCAAGCTTCTGTCCCGTTTGACAGACACGGATTATTCCGAGGGAAGGTTCAAGCTCAGCATGCAAAGCGACGGCAATCTCGTGCTTTATGCGGTGGCCGTCCCGTCCAGCTTTCAGTATGATCCTTACTGGAACAGCGACAGCGTCGGTAATGGAACGGGACTCATCTTCAACCAATCTGGCAGCGTATACCTTTCTAGAAAAAGCAACACCAACATCAATATCACTTCCGTGGAGATGTCATCGTTAGAAGATTTCTACCAGAGGGCAACGCTGGATTTTGATGGAGTCTTCAGACAGTACATCCACCCCAAGAACGGCTCCAGAAATGGTGCATGGCCGTCGGATAGATGGACTATGGTGGATCTCAAGCCGACTGACATCTGCAGTTCAGCCAAGTTCGAATTGGGGAGCGGTATTTGCGGATTCAATAGCTACTGCACGACGAGCGAGAACTCGAGCGTCGTCTGCGAGTGCCCACCTCAGTATTCCTTCATGGATCCGAGCAGGAGGTATAAAGGATGCAAGCCTGACTTCCCTACCCAGAGCTGCGATGCAGACGAATCGGAGGCAGCACGACTGTATGGATTCAGGACGCTGGTCGACGTGGATTGGCCACTATCCGATTACGAGGAGTACTCGCCCATCTCGGAGGACCAGTGCAGAGAAGAATGCCTGACAGATTGTTTCTGTGCACTCGCCGTCTTCGATGCCGGTAGTGGTTCTTGCTGGAAGAAGAAGATTCCCCTGTCCAACGGGAGAAAGGCCAGCGATGTCAACAGAAGAGGGTTCCTCAAAATTCCCACAGACAATACTTCACAACCTTTCTCTTCGACGGGGGAGGAGAAGGGCAAGAGGACCTGGATTTTGCTGGGATCGTTGTTCCTTGGAGTCTCCCTATGTGTCCTCGTGATCGCGATACTTCTCGTCACCTATTGGTCCTTTGTCCACAACAAGAGGTTGCATAAGCGTCAACCTCCCTCGAGCTTGCCGACGTTGAGCCTGCGGTCTTTCACTTACATCGAGCTCGAAGAAGCCACCAATAGCTTCAGAGAGGAGCTGGGTAGTGGCGCTTCCGGCGTCGTCTACAAGGGGATCTTGAAAGACGAAGCCGGAACTTGTGTGGCGGTCAAGAAACTCGACAAGGTCTCGAGGGAAACACAGAAGGAATTCATGAACGAAGTCATATCCATTGGGCAGACCTACCATAAGAACCTGGTGCGACTGGTGGGATTCTGCTGCCAAGGGACGGATCGGCTTCTGGTGTACGAGTTCATGAGCAATGGCTCCTTGATGTCATTGCTGTCCGGGGACGTGAGGCCGAGCTGGGATCAACGCGTCCAGATCGCGCTTGGAATCGCGAGAGGCCTTCTCTACTTGCACGAGGAGTGCATCAGCCAGATCATCCACTGCGACATCAAGCCCCAGAACGTGCTTCTGGACGACAACTTGGTGCCGAGGATCTCAGATTTCGGCTTGGCCAAGCTTCTGAAGACGGACCAGACGCGAACGAAGACGGACATCAGGGGGACCAAAGGATACGTCGCACCAGAGTGGTTCAAGAACGCGGGCGTCACGGCCAAGGTCGATGTGTACAGCTTCGGCGTCATGTTGCTGGAGATCATATGCTGCAGGAGGAACGTGGATCTAGAGCTGGGAGAAGCGGAGGAGGCGATATTGACCTTCTGGGCGAACGACCGCTTCAGAGACGGGAGGCTGGACTTGCTCGTGGAAGGGGATGAGGAGGCGACGTTGGACATGAGAAGGGTGGAGAGGTTCGTGAAGGTGGCGCTTTGGTGCATCCAGGAGGAGCCGTCGATGAGGCCGACGATGCACAAGGTGGCTCAGATGCTTGATGGCACGGTGGCTGTCCCCATACCCCCTGATCCGGCCTCCTACATCAGTTCATTGCAGTGATGTATACCTTCACGGTAGATTGGCCCATAAATTGACATCTAGAGGTACATCTTTTGTCAAGAAAAGATGATCCTTGCTCATGTTTTGGTATTACAGTATGCAGGTTTCCGATTCCCTGTTCTTGCTGCTCTTTAGCTGCAGAAGGTGAGACAATTGTTAAGGAGAGGAAATCATGATCTCATGTAAACATAATTTTAATTTAAAAATATTATAAATAAATATCATTATATATATATATATATATATATATAATGTATAGGGGAAAAAATAATTAGTTTGCATAAGTGAACCACTCTTATATATATATATATATATATCCAAAAGATTGCAGAAGGTCAAGTCTGAATCAAAAGGGATTGTAGAAGATGCAGCAAATAGTTTCAATATGGCAGTGGCAGCTTGTGGGGCAGCAGAATGACACAAAACTCGTCCTTTTAGGCCCCCCACAGTGTCTCTGACTCTTCTCCACAGAAGCCAACTGGCCTCTTTCAGGTCTCTGAGTCAATGGATAAGCTGTAGAGAGAGCTGCAACGTTGCGGATGGATGAAAGGTGTCTCGAGACCACTGGGGCGTCGACCGGCTCCGGCGACGCTCTCCATGGGCTTAAGTTTGGGCAAAAGATCTACTTTGAGGATGGTGGTGGCGGCGGTGGGAGTGGGAGTGGAAGTGGAAGTGGAAGTTCCTCCAAGCCGCCGCTGGCTCCGATCAAGGAGGGCGCGGCGCCATCGCCGCCGGGGAAGAAGGGGAAGGGGGTGGCGCAGGGGGGGCAGCAGCAACCGCCTAGGTGCCAGGTGGAAGGGTGCAATGCCGATCTGACGGGGGTTAAGGCTTACTATTGTAGGCACAAAGTTTGTGGGATGCATTCGAAGGCACCCAAGGTGATTGTTGCAGGCTTGGAGCAGAGGTTCTGTCAGCAGTGTAGCAGGTCAGTCTTGCTTCCCTGGTCGGGTGTTGTGTTTCTGTAGGCGCAGTGAAAATATTGATACGTCTCGTATGTGCCCCTTCTGAATCTGATTCTAGGGTTAGGACTTGACGAAAGAGACGATCTTGGATATTAATTTTGTCAGTGGACTTATGTAAGCTTTGCTGCCCATGGATGTTGATGTAGGGTTGATTTGCCTTCTTGTGTTGGGTTTGAGGTTACATGTTCTTGTTGTCATTCATAATGGCCTTTTCCTAAAAAAAAAAAGATAACCATAAAGGACTCTAGTTTCTTTTTATATCATTTTCTTCCCTGCAAATTGTTTCATGCAGGTTGATCTTGGCATCTTTGGGGATTGTGTTTTTGCTTTCCTTTTTGTGGTGTTTTCTGGATGTTAATTTTCTCTTCATGTGGGCATTTCTTTTGTCCTCTTTAGTTTTCCCTTTGGTTAAACTACATGGCTATGTTTTTCTTGAAAGACTTTGTCTCTATTTGTTTATTAGTTGTTTGTTTGGGATGGGAATTGCCACTTCTATATATCAGACAGTAAATATGGGGTTGCATGCTAGCCTTGAACTTGATTGTAGCTTAGATTAATTATTGGGTATTCTTAATATAATTTATATTAGAGTATGCCCCTCCTCCCACTCCTAATTATTGCAATTTTTGTGGTCGCACATCTGGTTAATTGAAATATCTGTTTGCTTGATTTAACAGGACTGCTTTTACTAATTTGTTTGATCCTCTGCCATTTGGACATTGGTTATTTTGTATGTTTCTTTTTTTGTCTCTCATAGTGTATCTTTTGTTTTTTCTGGTTGCAAGTTGAAGAATGTGTTCGAAGTTGTTATGAATGTGCAAATGGGTTTATTTCCTTGGTAATTTTTTCATGCATGCATTTTTTATGATTTCCAATTATGATATCCATCTACTTTGGAAAGTTAAGTTCATTTAGTGATTGTCTATTACATTTTGCGTTTGCTTCCGAAGAAACAATCTGGATGTCTCCTCTGTGTATCTTTGTATACGATACTGTGACAATCTTTATATGTTGTTCTCATCTTAATTAGTCACTATGTGCATGAGTTGTCAGGTTACAAGCTTAGATCTTGGTTGTGGACATGCTCCATGGAAAGAAGCAATATGGTTTCTTCTTAAGCTAATTAAAGAATTTCACTTGTTACAGAACATCTCATATCTAGTGGGCAACTGTTGAGTTGATATAAAATGTGTGCGATAGGTGTATCCAGAATGGAAAATTCATATCTTGATTGATGTCTGAGCCCTTTTAAATGATGGTTCAATGTCTAAATAGATCTTTTCCTTTCATTCATTTGGCCAATTACTATTTCTGCTCTCTGATCATTGCATTTGTCAATCCCTGTTTATATTTCTGTCACATTCTATTGTGATGGTGTTCACAAGTTTTTCTAAAAGGAAAATTTTATTTACACTTTTTGTATAGCAGCCTCTATTAGAAGTAAATGGCTCCTCTTATGCCTCTGCTGCTCTCTTTGGATGAAAAGTTGAAGCTTTAGCCCATCAATTTTATAGTATTAGTGTGGAAGGGGTTTAAGTACAACTAAGCGGTATGCTGTAAGATTACAATGATTGTAGGGACCGTCCCACTTATGTGATGGGATGGTGTTATGCAAGAAAATACATCGAGTTCTCAATTGTTCTAGTAAATAATATGATTAGCTAATCTTGTGTAATTTATTTTTGGTGGAATACTTGGTGGTTCCTGTCCCCCAAGCAGCCCATGCCTATCCTGAGAAATGTCGACACTATTTTCCAGACTTCTACTGTTTGTTTTCAGCTGTAGGTTGTACAGGCTTGGTGTTTGGTAAATTAAACTGCAATTTTGCTCAACCATACAGAAGATGATTGCCTGCTTGGATTTATTAGGCCCTCTTGCAAGAGTTCTTCTAAATCTATCATCCAAATGAAACATTTATATTCTTTGATCATAAGCTAACATAATATGCATAACCCTAAAATCAATGGTAAATATTTTTAATGCATAACATGCACCTTGTTTTCTGGGATATTTAGCTTTATAGATAATGTTTGTCTTGTTATTACTATGGCTACACAATCACAGGTTTCATCTATTACCTGAATTTGACCAAGGAAAGCGCAGTTGTCGTAGACGACTTGCTGGACACAATGAACGTCGCAGGAAGCCGCCTCCTGGGACATTTGCATCATGCTATGGCCGGTTTGCATCATCCTTTCATGGTCAGAAGCTTCTTACTGTATCTGCATTTACATTTCTCTCCTTGCAGCTTTCTGATACGCTGCCATTTGTATGCTTTGTCCTCAGAAGGATCTGGTAGATTCAAAAGCTTTCTGGTGGACTTCAGTCACCCAAAGTTCTCAAGTAGTACAAGAGATGTTTGGCCAACTGCTAGTGCCGGTGATCGGGTGGTTACCAATGAATGGCATGGGGTCTTAGATGCTCCAACCCATGCGGCTCTCTTACACGGCACCCATCCCTGTTATCAGGGTCCTCTGGCAGGGAACTTCTGCTCCCCTGTGGAACTTCCACCTGTTGAAGTTCTTGCAGGGGTCTCTAACTCGAGCTGTGCTCTCTCTCTTCTGTCAACTCATTCGTGGAGCAGCAACTCTGCCAGAAACCTTTCAGTAAACCCAGCAAACAGCACTTTTGATGTGCCCCCTCCATCAACCCGTTCGGTCATCCCTCGTAATTCCACTACCGCTTCATGGGGGCTAAGAGGTCATGGAGGCATGACTATCCCACATGAAATCCAACATGAAATGGGATTAGCAGAAGAAACTGAGGCTAGCAATGCTCATTTTTCTCGTCAGGTAGGTTTTGCTCTGCATGAAAATGGGCAGTGCCTTGACCATGGCAGGTAGGGCATGTGACCATTCGGTTCCCGGCATGCATTGGTCTCTCTAGAACTTATGATCAATTTGACTGTGATGAATCGAAACTTTGTGCATGGTGATTCTGTTTCCAAAAATCTGATGGATCTTAAATCTTTTGTCCATCTATATGAAACCTATGCTACCAAGAAGCATTAGTAATGTTGTGATGTCCTTTAGCTCATGCTTTGTTACAGCTGTGCTGCTATTTTTCTTTGTAGTTCATGATAGATTTCACTGAATATTTGACGGTTTTGAACCAAACAAGCTTCCATTTTTTGCTACTGTGGAGAAGAAATAGACATGGTTGTGCAGACATCTCTTGATGGCTTCGAATTGGGGCATGCTATTCCACAGATAAAATGATTCTTCCCAACTAGACTGCAAATAACTATTCTTGGACATCATCTCCATCAGTCACACTTCTTTGGTGGGCTATTACCCATCTGTTGCAACCTATGATTCTGCTATATAAACAAGTTCACAGGGCTTTTACCTATTAGCATGTGTTGCTGATATTACAAATATGATCTATTATAAGCCTAAAGCTTCTTCAGATACACAACTTGGGTTTACATGCCATGACATCCTGGAAATTGTATTACCGAGCAGGCCTTCTGCAGAGCTCTTTTTGTTGCAGTAAAACTTTAGTGTGACTTATTTCTTTTGTTTTGTTTCCTTTCCTTTTTGTTCCTTTCTGTTGTCATCAAATCACAAGTCTTTTCTGAGAAAAAGAGTGGATATGTATAGGAAGCAGTAAATCAGTCCATGACACTTGATGAGATCAGAATCTATTGTTCTTATGTGTGCTTCAACCTCTGGTAAAGGAAATCATCAGTTTGGGTTCATGCAAATGTCAACTAAGATTGTTACTCAAAAGTTTGAAGAAGCAAAACCTCAGGAATTATTTCCATGGTGTGTTGTATGGGAAGTGATCAAACTTTGTAAAATCATGCCTCTGAGTCCAATTAAGATGATGTAGCATGATACATAGTATTGGGAATATCATCATGCTTCCAAGTAGGAGAAGCAAGTTTTCATGATTGGCCAAATCATGCAACCTTCATGTGATCCAATTGTTTCTTCTCATTTGACAACTTCATCTAACAAAACATGATGATGTGGTTCACTGGTTGTGCCATGCTGTGGCCACCAACAATTCCTTGTCAGTGAGGCCTCCATAAGTTCACCATGCATTCCTTGTGTGGTTCAGTACACCTTGTTGTTATCTTCCATGTCCAGACATTATCAATGTGCTTTCTGGTCCCTATGTCTCCTGGAACTACTCATGCCAATTGTTCCTCCTATCAGGAAGAATGATTAAGCTAGCAGTATGGTATTTCTACACCAATACAATTTATATAGACAAACTCATTGATTTCTTAGCCATATGAGACTAGTACCCAGCTTCATGAAAGTCAATAGAATTATTGATGTCCAGTTGCATGACTGCTTTAAGATTCTTATTCTTGTGTGACAAAAAGGTTTTCATAGGTAATGGAGGTTTGTGAACTGGATTCCTTCTTATCAATAGCATTGAATTCCAACTGCATTTCTTCTTGTGGGAAGATGGCAATGTTTTTGGCATTCAACATCTCAATTTCTTGCTGTGTTTCTCTTCACCAATGCAATAAAACAAATAAGCAATTTATCTGTTTTACAATACATTTAACATAGTAATATACAATTCCATGCAAATTTGAATGAAATATTAGTATCAGTTAATCAAAGGAATTTTTCTTTTTTTATCTATAAAATTAAACCTCAGAAATAGAGACTATTTCTTATCATACATAAGTCCAGAGAGTTGAAACAAGGAAAAATTTTGAAGACATGGCACAGTTATATATGATTCACCATTTATGTGATCCATTCTACAAGCTTTTGTCACAAATGAAAATAATTGAGGACATGCACAAAGATACAGATTAATAAAATGGGTCATACCAGTCTCAAAATACAAGAGATTTCTTAGTTGAATTATCACTGTCCTGAAACAAAAGAGATGACTTCTTAGGTTAATCTTATCATTATGTATGCACACATCAGAAATCAGTGCATAAGCTTACTTAGATTCTCTAGACAACTGGAATTGCCATTTCCATATAGTGAGGAGAACATGAATACAGTGGTATCTCAGATTTGTACTCTGGTAGGTAGGTTTAATCCTTCAAATAAATTGTTAGACATGCACTAGTAGCTAATCAAGAGTGGATAATGGTAATGTTTGATTATGATCAAAGCTAAATCTTCATCTAAAGACTTGGGAACTAAGAAGCAGTAAATACTTACAACTTACAAAGTGTGGCATCTACTCAGCTTTGATGAAGAATCTCTCAGTGGAGAGAACATAGTCCACTTGCTACCTTCATAAAAGTCAGAGGAGGAGGAGAAAAGTAAAGCAAAAGCAGCTCTGACTCTCTTTTGTTCAACCCATAGAAAAAGTAGTGCTGAACTTAGGAAGCTACACCATCAATTTACAGAGTTCAAATTCACATTGAAGAAGAAGCAGCAGCAGCAGCTGTCTTTGAACAGGCTGATTATTTTGTCTGCTCACAGAATGAAAGCAGAACAAGGTATTTGATTTTACACATCAACTCTAATCCCATGAATGAAATCAAATTGATAAGCTATTCTTGAAGTCTTGAAGGGCCAATTTGCTGTTCTTTAATGGGCAAAGAAGAGCTTTCTGTCAATGGAGCATATCCAATCATCCCCCATTACAACATAACCCTACAAATATGATGATCAAATGCAAGTCAACTGAGTCTTTAGAGCCACCCAATTTGTGGTCTTTGTGGTGCTGAATTCAATCACCTCACATGCATGGGAGGAAAAGAAAACAAAAAAAAGGGACAGAAGATGGATCCAAAAACAAACCAAGAAAAGCAAAAAAAAAAAAAAAACAAAGAAGAAAAAGAAAAAAAAAAAAAAAAAAAAAACAAAGAAGAAAAAGAAAAAAAAAACCCAAGTGGGTTCATTGGACCAGTAAATCAGAAATAAAAAAAAGTTTTAATAAAAAATATTTCTCTTACGAGCGGCTCTAACCCTGCTACTCTACCTGACTTGTGAGTTGCGGAAAGGAGGGGTCCAAATGTGGGTCCTACACTTTAACAACCATAATACTTGGTACGGGTTGGGGATCGCTCGACGTCGTGGAAAGAATGTTCGGAATAAAAAGTAGTTTTGGACCGTTTGGCCAACACGACTTCTTACCAGTCTTTACACTGCAGAAAGAGGTGACTAATACAGTGGGCTCCACAAGTCAAGGCGTGTAGGTATTGGGTAAACGGAACGGTGGTAGAAAAGTGTCGGCTTAAGGGGGGATGTATCTGGAATACGGTCCACTGAACTTGGTGGGCCGGCAATTAAAATGGAACCCGACTCCGTGCGGCGGCCGGTTAAAGTAACGCGATCCCCTCCTCTTCGTCGTCGTCGCCCTCGCCCTCGCCCGGCAACACCAACCTCGCTATCGTCGTCGCCTCCTTCCCATTCCTCGTAACCATCGCCTCCCCAATAGCGGAAGAAGAAGAAGTGGTAGAAGTTGGAATTGGGAGCCGACGACCGGGGACTCCTTCCTCCTGTAGAAATCCCTAACACACCTCCTCTCCACCTTCGATCCGGTAATCGCTCGACCCTTCTCGGAAATCATTTTGCTCGTTTCTTTGCCCATATGTATTGGATTTTGGGGGTTTATAAGTAATCTGATTGTCTAGTGGCTTTTGCAAGTAATATCGATCGTCGAATCGTAATGAGACGGCCTGGTTTTTCTAAAAGATAACGTCTTTTGATTGTTTTGTTTGCGAAGGAAGAGGAATCCCTGGGTTATTGTAAGGAATAAATGGATATTGTGGTTGATTGAATCGGTAAGCCCGATTGAATCTGAGATTACATGGGACTCCGTGGTGATTGAGAAAGAGGGGATTTTGGGGATATATTTGCTTCTTTCAAGATATCTATTGGAAGATGGCCTTATGGATGGAAGGGTTTATTGGGATCTGCGGTGCGTGTTGAAAAAAAAGCTGCCTCTGGTGACTCGAAATGAGGAAACCTTTCGAAATGGAATTGGAAGTTTTAGTAGTATCAGGATTTTGCGTTTAATGAAATTTCCCTAGTCGGAACTCCTTTTCATTTCCGATGCAACTTTAGACCATGTATGCTTATTTTGTTGATTATCCTGAGTTATCGTAGCTTGCTTTTGTTGGGGGGTTTTAACACTAGAATGTGGCTTGTGATGATGAAGCTGTTTTAGATGGAAAAATTGGTCTGCTAATTTGTCAAATTATTCTTCGGAACTCTTTTGTTTACTTCCCTTTGGTGGGTAAAATTTGAGTTGCTGTTTTTTGAATTCTTATGCAAAACTCTATTATGCTTACTTCCTTTTGGTGGGATACATCCTTGATAGGTTCTGAATCCGCTTCATAAAGGCATGGAGAAGAAAGGTCTTTGACTGGAGTGGATAAAAGGTTTGTTGGCCTGAGGTTACCTGAACCATGACTCATCTAGCAGAAATAGATCAGGACTTAGGTGGTGATGCGTCAGATTTTGAGGTGGATGGTGTGAAATGTGACAATCTCAATGAAAATGATGTCAGTGATGAAGAAATTGAATCAGAGGAGTTGACGAGAAGAATGTGGAAAGATAGAGTTAAACTTAAGCGAATCAAGGAACGTGAAAGGCTTGCCGCCCAGCGAGCAGCTTTGGAAACGTCTAAGCCAAAGCAACCATCTGAACAGGCTCTTAGAAAAAAGATGTCCAGAGCACAAGATGGGATTCTGAAGTACATGTTGAAGCTGATGGAGGTGTGTAATGTCCGTGGGTTTGTATATGGAATCATTCCTGAGAAGGGAAAGCCTGTAAGTGGTGCTTCAGACAATATCAGAGCTTGGTGGAAGGAGAAAGTGAAGTTTGATAAGAATGGGCCGTCTGCCATTGCTAAATATGAGGCAGAGAATTTTGCTGCCGATAAAGCACAGAACAGTGGAAGCAAAAATCAATGTAGCCTTGTGGATCTCCAAGATGCTACACTGGGATCTCTTCTGTCATCATTAATGCAACACTGTGATCCCCCACAAAGAAAATTCCCGCTGGAGAAGGGTGTTCCCCCGCCTTGGTGGCCTTCTGGAAAGGAAGACTGGTGGATAGGTTTGGGCTTACCCAAGGGTCAAGCCCCCCCATATAAGAAGCCACATGACCTGAAGAAGGTGTGGAAGGTTGGGGTACTAACAGGTGTGATAAAACACATGTCTCCCAATATTGGAAAGATCAAAACCCATGTGCGAAAGTCGAAGTGCTTGCAGGATAAGATGAGTGCCAAAGAGAGTTCCATTTGGTTGGGAGTTTTGAATAGAGAAGAAATGATTGTCAATCAACTTAGCAGTGATAATGGGATGTCTGATGTAACACAGGATAGTGGTCATAGGGAGCGTCGAGAGGACACAAACAGTTGTAGCGACGAATATGATGTTGATGGCCTTGAAGATGCTCGTGGATCGACTTCATGCAAAGATGATGCAAAAAATCTGCAGGTTGAGACGCTACCTTGTGCAGTGACTTCAAGGGAGGAAGGCCCAGCTGTAAATTCCAACCAACTTTGTCAAGGCAAGGAGCAAACAAGTGAACAGCCGAAGCAAAAAAGACCTCGTTTAAGTGTTACATCTGCTGACAGGCAGACAGCTGAAACTCAGAATGAGCACATACCAAAGGAGACGAGAAATGCTATTCCAGATATGAACGACACAGACATGTCTATGTTGGTTCATCACGCACCAAGTGTCAGCCATGAGACCCATATGAATCCGAATTCAAGGCACCAAGGGAGAGATCTCCAAAACCAAAACCTTGAACCACAATATGCCATTAGCAACTTTGCAAGCATCCCTTCTATTAATGTTGCTGCAGGGAACATGTTTACTGATGACCAACCATTACAGTATCCAGAAGTTGGGAATAGTGAGTTGGAATTTGCTACCACAATTGACACAGGGTCCAACTATGGATTTTATAAGTTATCAGGGGGCTCCGGTATCTTGCAGGATAAGCAGCAACACCCTATGTTTGTTCCTGGTCATTCGGTAAGGTCTGACGATAGCATAATTCCTGTCGGGAATAATTCTTATGACCATGTGACGACACCAAATGTGAATTCACATACAATCACTGGAGACATGCATCTATTCGTAGATGGATCATTTTACACTGAACCAGATAGGTTTGATAGCAGTTCCTTTGGATTGCCATTAGATTTAATTGGGATCAGCAGCCCAATACCTGATATTGGTGACATATTGCATGATGATGACATTATGGAGTATTTGGGAACATAATTAAGTAAAATTCTTGTCATTACATTTTCCTTTAGTCTTCTTCGCTTAGATTGCTAATCTATGTTCGTCTATCTGACAATCTATCTCACAAGATAAGGTCCCTAAACGTCTTGACAATGGTTGGTCTCTTCACTTTCTTGTTCACGGAGAATGATTTATTGTAGGTGACAGCACAAATGGTAACATGCTGGATGTGACATTCTTTCTCATTGTTCTAGACATCATCATGACTTTTTTGAGTAATGATTGTCTGTTCACTCTTAGAATGAGGATTTAATCTGATGCTACACCGGAAGCACTTGAAGGTTACAGATGCAAAAATGCTTCTTTTCTCGTGCCTGTGCTGCCCGTGAGTTTTTGTATTTATCCT
This sequence comes from Musa itinerans, assembly GCA_001649415.1. Lineage (NCBI taxonomy): Eukaryota > Viridiplantae > Streptophyta > Magnoliopsida > Zingiberales > Musaceae > Musa > Musa itinerans. The sequence continues at coordinate 60,422 of LVTN01000104.1, read as the reverse complement.
TCAAAATTTTAATTTAGCATGCTTATGTATCCTGGTAAAACCTAGAAAATTCATGTAGACAGTATATGTAGTCAACTAATCACTTATAGTCGACTATCATTTTAGTTGTTTGTTAAAATTGTAATCGGTGTTAATATTCTTTAAAAATGCTACCTTCGTAAAAGTTAGTATGTTTATATGTATGAAGTTTATTAGTTAATGTTGATCATAGCTGTATGAAGTTTATTAGTTAATGTTGATCATAGCTAGAGGTGCTTAACCTGCTTCTTTGGATCGATGTTTCTGGGAGGAGGTCATGTTGTTGCTGTATTAAAGTCTTTATGGATAATACATTTTTAAGGATGGATATGTACATGTTCCTATAGAAATTACTAATGGATCTCTATCACTTTGGATGGGTTGGATGATAATATATCGATAATCAAGATCTAAAATATATCATTTTGGATGGTGTTATCAAAAAAAGTTATTGATATCTTAATCAGCCTGATGTGGTTTGGATCTATATGCGTAGGGTTGTTTGATATGCTTCCGAGGTATCACTTGTACGAAGGCTAAGATCAGAAGAGGTTTCTCGACCTGGTCCTTTTGATTTCCAAATTAGTAATATGTAGTGTATGAGTACAAATACGAGTGGTTAAGAAAAGTATTATCCCTCTTCTTTATGTTAAAGGTGAGCTTTTATATCTTGTTATAAAGGGGTAGAATATTTCATAGAATATTATGTGGGGAGGTAGCCTTTGACCATCTCCAATAGTCTTCCCTTAGCCTCTTGTCCATATAGGCGACAAGGGAGGTAGCTTGTAATCCTCTCCCTTTGACTCTTATCCACATGGATAGATGGGTGAAGAGTGACTTTTGTCTTCCCCTTCTACATGAGACATCACATAGTGGTTACGTGTTGGATGATGATTAGCTAATGGTGTACTCCCCATCATTTGTCTCCCCCCAAAGACATGTTTCGGGGCTTTTGCGAGAGGGATTCGAAGCGTAGCGTTTAGTTCATCTAACATATCAAGCTTATACCTCTTTGATCCATTGTCGACCTGGTGGTATGTTTAGTTCATTCGACATGAGTTCGTTCGACATGTTCGTTCGGGATTGCACCCCCCAGGCACTGTTAATGGCCCTCCATTATCGACCTACCCCTTATATTGTCAAGGGATGCACATTGGTTGAACGGGGTCAGGTTTTCCAACCTTCTCGTCTTCCAATGTAGGTGAGTATTGGGCTTCTCGACCTCTCATATTTTGAGCATCAGTGATCTCGATATCCATACCTTGGGCGGCGATGGGGATCGAGATTCTTGATCCATTATCTTGGGCGGAGGCGATCCCGATCTCCACGCCTTGGACAAAGACGGGGATCGGGCTTCTTGATCCATCGTCTCGGGCGGAGGCGATCTTGATCTCCACGACTTAGGTGGAGATAGGGGTTGGGCCCGACCTCCATGCCTCAAGCAAAGGCGAGAGTAGCACCTCCCAACCTCCATGCCTTGGGCGGAGGCGAGGGTTAGGCCTTCCAACCTCCATGCCTTGGGCGAAGATAGGGGTCATGCTTCCCGACCTTCACACCTCGGGTGAAGGTAGGGATCGGGCCTCCCAACCTCCATAGTGTGACGATGACCACAGGCGAGAAGTCAGCTTTCTCGACCTCCGTGCCTTGGGCAGAGGAGCGGGTCGGGCTTCTCGACCTCCATAGTGCGATTGTGGTCGTAGGCGAGGAGAGGATCGTTATTGGTAATGGTCCATTGTTGACCTACCCCTCCTCTTATGCTCACCATTGAGGTGGGCTATGAGAGGAGCCAAGACGAGTTGTAGGTGGTGCGGAGGTAGGTTCCCTCACTACTCATCCCTGAGGAACCCATATTGGGCAATGGGTATGCAGCGGGGAAGTTGCATAGCCCCATCGCCAACCTGCCCCCTTCTCCTACTTACCATCGAGGTAGGCTGCGAGAGGAGTTGTGGCGAGCTATAAAGGTGGTGCGGAGGTGGGTTTCCCGACCTCTATGCCTCAAGTGGAGGCGTGGATTGGGTTTCCCTACCTCCATGCCTTGGGCGGAGGTCGCCTTCCGACCTCTACGCCTCATTCGGAGAAGGGGATCAAGCCTCCCAACCTTGATGCCTAGGGTGAAGGAAGGGGTCGGGCTTCCCGACCTCCGCGCATTGGGCGGAGAAGGGGATAAAGCCTCCCGACCTTGACGCCTCGAGCGAAAGAAGGGGTTGGGCTTCCCGACCTCTACAACGTGACAATGAGAGGGTCGAGTTTCTCGACCTTCGTGCCTCGGGCAGAGGAGGGGGTCAGATTTCTCGACCTCCATGGTGTAACGATGGTTCAGGCAAGGAGAGGATCGCTGCTAGAGGTGGTCTATCACCAACCTGTCCCTCCTCTTATGCTCACCATCGAGGCAGGCTGTGAGAGGAGTCGAGGCTGGTTGTAGAGGTGATGCAGAGGTGGGTTCTTCCTTTTCTCGTCCGTGAGGGACTCACCTTGAGCAATGGGGGTTCATCTCTACCCAAGGTGCATACGTCCTTTTTCTTTCCTTCTTCGCTAAATAATTTACTAATGAGCCTCGAGACCAATGTTCTACATTGGGTAATGGCCTACCCACCTTGAGTAAAGGATGGGTTGGCACTTGACCTCCCTGCTTCAAAATTCTTTCTCCATAATGGATTTACTCTCATGCGGGTTGGGTTTTTTCGACTCACACGTCTCGGGCACATTTTGTCCTATACCTTTCATCATGGCAAATTTCTTCTTACACGGGTCTAGTTTTTTCGACACATGCGTCTCGTGCATATTTTATTTTGTGCCTCTCGTCATGGTGGATTTATTCTTATGTGGGTCAGGTTTTCCTGACTCACATGCCTCAGGCACATTTTGTCTTGTGCCTCCTGCTATTGCGGGTTTCTTCTTATACGGGTCGAGTTTTTTCAACACACGTCTCGTGCACATTTTATTTTGTGCCTCTCACCATTGTGGGTTTCTTCTTACGCAGGTCAAGTTCTCCCGACTTATATGTCTCAGCACATTGTGTCTTATGCCTCTCGCCATGACATGTTTCTTATTACGTGTGTTGTATTTTCCTGACACATGCACCTCAGGCACATTTTGTCTTGTGCCTCCCATTGTGGCAAGTTTTTTCTTACACATATTGGGTTTTCCTGACGTGCATCTCAGGTACATTTTGTTTTGTACCTCCCATAGTGATAGATTTCTTTTTATGTGGGTTTGGTTTTCCTGACACATGCGCCTCAAGTACTTTTTATCTTATACCTCTCGCTATGGCAGGTTTTTTCTTATGCGGGTCGGGTTTTTTCGATAAACGCACCTCGAGCACATTTTATCTTGTGCATCCTATCATGACGGGTTTCTTCTTATACAGGTCGGATTTTTCCGATTCATACACATTATGTCTTGTGCCACCGACCGTGGCAGTTTTCTTCTTACGCCGGTTAGGTTTTCCCGACACGTGTGTTTGAGGCACATTTTGTTTTATATCTCCCATTGTGATAGATTTTTTCTTACGCATATCTGATTTTCCCAATTCACACGCCTCAAGCACATTTTATGTTGTGCCTCCTGCTATAGCGGGTTTCTTCTTACGTGGGTCGAGTTTTCCTAACATATGCGTCTTGAGAACATTTTGTCTTATGCCTTCATCGTGGTGGATTTCTCCTCATGTGGGTTGGGTTTTTTCGACTCACACGCCTTGGTCTAGGGAGGCGATCTATATCTTGTCTTGTAAGGTTTTGGTATTTACTGAGTCGTTAAGTTTGCCTACTTGACTCACTCCTTGTTGCATCGTCGGGTTTGTCCGCCCGACTAGTCTTTATCTCGATATGTCAAGGTATCATTTTGGATGTAGAGGTCCAACCAAATTGGTGGTCTTTTCAAGTAATAAAACTTTCTCTCCTCAATTTGTTATATATATATATATATATATATATATATAACTAACACTTTTCAATGATAGCTCGGACATAAGCCTTCCAATCTGAGGAGTTGTCTTCCACTAAGGTGGGTCCACCAATGATGACGTCAATTTGCCTCTCTACCAACCCCTAAGGTCGGCGTTAGGTTTCTTGGTATTTTCGGAAGAACCGCTCGAGGTGTCCCCAACGTATGAGTCCTTTAATTTGCTCTTCCAAGTCGCGACAATCCTTTATGTCGTGGCCGTAATCCTGATGGAATTGGTAGTATTCAGACCCATCTATTTTCACCAATGTAGTTTTTATTGAGTGAGGGTCTTTTAAAAGCCTATTTTATTTTATCTATAGAAAAACTTCAATTTTAGACATATTTAGGGGGGTTAGCTCGGGTCTTGGGGACTCGAGTTATTTGTTCCTCCTTTGCCATGGTGACCTCGGGTTCAAGGCGGATTGTGGTCTCTCCTGCTACGGCCTCTTGCGTGACTCCTCACGCTTACTCGAGACCATCGCCTCGATGGCAATGTAATAATTGGCCCTTTGGAGCACTTCTAGTACCATCACCGATGGTCTCTCTACCAATGATCAGAAGAGACAAAAGAGCTGGAGTCCTATCATAAAGACTTGTATTATGAATGATGGATGGACATCTTCCACACCTCGGATTTCATTAGTAAATCGAGCGAAGAAGTCTGCAAGCGCTTCATCCTCCCCTTACTTTAGTCCAAGAAGTATTGTCATGAATGACCTCAGGCGCACGTTCTTGAGGAAGTGAAATTCGAACTCCCTCGCAAGCTAGGCAAAAGAACTGATGAAAAGCAACTTCAAGCGGGCATACCATTCTCATGTTGGGCTTCTTAACGTGGTCGGGAAGGTATGGTACATAAAAGCATTCGAAGTGACGTACAATGAAATTTGGGTCTGAAAAGCTGCAATATGCTCCATTGGGTTGGCACTGCCATCAAATGCCTCCAATGATAGGAGGCGGAAGTTTGCTGGAATTGGTTCCTCTTGGAATTTCTAGGTGAATGGTGATCGACCTGAGGTGGAGTTGACTAACGCTTCCCCCTTGGATTGTTGAAACTCTTGTCGCATCTCCTCCAAGCATCGGTCCATCTATCGTAGTTGGATTTGTAAGGAATTCTCCATTGAATCTGCCAACTGTATCTCGGATTCAGGCAGAGTAAAGTGATGGTGTGGTCTACTGAATTCCATAGTTGGGGAGCGAAGTGCCCTTTGGGCCGATGGTTCAACGGGCCTTGGGTGCTATTAGGATGTCGACACCACCTTGAGTGGGGGAATCTCGATGGGTGTCGACATCGATGGAGGTTGAGCCAGTGTCCAAGGTTGTGCTGTTAGCATCACTTATTGGCCTAATTAGGACAAAAGTGGAACGATGGCCTGTATCATGTTTGTTAGCATTTGCACTTGCTAAATGAGATTTCAAAACACATCGACAATGACGAGCAGGTGGCTCAAGGTCGCCCCAGGGGGTGAGAAACGGGAGTCATTGAACAAATGCCAGTATCGCATCAATGTTTGTATTAAGGTGGATGCATCCACATGTAGAAAGGGTACTGTTACCCCATTCAATAAAAGTATTATTGGTCAGGGGCAAAGCCTCCTTACTCGAGCATTCGTTGAGAGGGTTGGCGAGCAGATGTTCCTACAACATCGAGCCCTCCTAGCGCAAAAAATATTAGGAGAAAAAGTCATTAACATCTTGGTCAACTCGATGTGGTACGAACCCATATGCGTAGGATTATCCGAAGTACCTCCGAGGTGTAAACGTCGAGCTCTCGAGATGCCACTTATATGAAGACTGAGATCGAGAGAGGTTTCCTAAATCGGTCCCTCAAACATCCAAATTAATAACATAAGGTGTGAGTTCGAACACGAGTTGTCAAAAAAGGTCCTGCTCCCATTCTTTATGTTAAAGATGAGCTTTTATACCCGGTCATAAAATGATAAATTATTTCATAAAATATTTTGTAGGGAGATAGTCTCTAACCATCTCCAACACTATCTCCGACGGTCTTTCCTTGTATGTTTGGAGCACTTAGACTTTCATTTATTTTGTTTCTCGTCCGTCCCAGCTTCACTTTTCCTCCCCTTCTTACGTTGACATGGATGAGATCTACACCAGTTTGAGCATCGATATCATTTCGGCACTTCAATTATATTCCTCGTCTCAAAATAAATTTTGCACTTGATATCTACACCGGTTTGAGCATCGACATCATATCGACACACACGAATGCCATGCACAGAGAAAGCAGTTCTAGTTCTGTAGCTGTGTCATCATCATCTTCACGCTTTCTGATTCGCGCGATCGCTCTCAAGTCAGCGTCTTTCTCGTCGAGGGGAGTGGGTGAGATGCGCTCGCCTGCAGTCTCCATCTATCTCCCATCAAGGTCTGCCTCACAGACTCAACTTAGATGACCTAATAATATGTTGTATGGGACATTGCTGAAAGATATGTTATTGATATACCTAACCCATTTTATCTCTTGCCACGCAAAGGGCAGAAAGCTTCCCTTTCCTACTCCATTAATTTCTTCCTCTAAATAATCAACACAGTAGAACTGCCTTGATGTTGATCGCAGGCTCGGATAGATAAATTAATGGAAGTTTAATATGTTTGTGTTGTAATTGTGACATCCTCCTCCCTTTTTGTTACCCGAACCCACACACAACAATAATGTGGAGTGGTTGATAAGATCCTTGACATGGTTTGCCATCTTACTGAAATATTTATACACACATATCTTTCTATTTGCGCGGTCAATGTTGCAAGCCATGTCAAAATTTTTTGTTTACCTAACAATATTGGATAGTTGATTGTACGTGTTAACAACTTGATGTGGTGGATCAAGAGTCGATACGGAGTCATCCATGTGAGTTCTCTCGAGGGAGAGACGGAGGAGTGGTTGAGACCGAGCAAGGGTGATTCTAAGGTTATCCCGAGGTGACGCTAAGTAGATTCGATCTCCGTCGAGACCCTGCACAACAAGTCGATATCAGGAGAAATTCTCGACCCGATCCCTATGATATTTAAATTAGTTAATGAAAAATTGGTTCTATATCTGGTGTGAATTTTTTTTAGGATCGGTCCTCTCTTCAGGCATCAGGGATCGATTTTTATATCTACAGAGTCGACATGAGAAAACTACGACTGCAAGGGCTACTTGTACCTCTTGCGATACATTCATGCAGACGGCCAATGCGTACAGCCCCCCTAGGTGTAGGTCAACCTATCCGGGCTTATGTGGTGTGACATCGATCCATATTGCCCCTTGCAACATGGGATTGGCTGATCGAGCGAGTATCAATTGTCAACCCAACTCTCTCTCACATCAGACAAATGTATTATTTTTCATATTAGCTCCTTGACAATCGTGACTCGTGTTGGAATACTATTTTTTTTTTTTTTGTTGGTGTCGAATCTAATCGTCAACTGTGATAGAATACCGCAAAAGAACTAAAATTCTGAAGAGGTCAACCGATATATGCTTACCGCTTTCATCTCTCTCTTCCATAAGCTCGAGTTTTAAGAAGCATATCATATGTCAACGTTACCATTTAATGTAAGTGCCGAACGTAGTTAAGTTATCACATATCAGACACTATTCGCAGAGTCAGGTGTAGCGTACGTGTGTGATCCTCATTCGTGCAAGACACGACTCCCACAACGAGGTCAGTGCTCGTCACATTATTCCATCATCTGAGTTGGTCGACGTCTGTTTACCGAGGATTAAAAGTATGGAATCTCAACCATTTAATGTAAGTGCCGAACGTAGTTAAGGTATCACATATCAGACACTATTCACAGAGTCAGGTGTAGCGTACGTGTGTGATACTCTGAGTTGGTCGAGGTCTGTTTACCGAGGATTAAAAGTATGGAATCTCATTGGATGAATCCCTATATTTAAAATATTTTTAATTTATCAAAAATTAAGAATTCGAAATTTGATCAGACGTATCAGACCACTTATTAAAGTCAGGATTTGATAATTGACACGTCGGTCTGTCTGACCCAACTTATCATAGGAAAAAATTATCGTTGGCGTGATTAAAATAGCTTCTTGTTTCAATGTTTTAGTTAGTACGAGGTCCGCAAATCTGTATATTTGTTTTTATACTGATATTGATGAGAAGGAATATTCAATAAAGATTTCGTGGGTGAGAACAGTTTATAACATACTTAAGTTGCCTTATGGATTTCTAATAATATTTCTCTCAGGGAGATAATTCATGACCTTTTACGAGTAAGACAATTCGTAACCGACCCAATTTGCCTCTTGAATTTTTAAAAATATTCCTATGAAAAAGAGACAGTTTGTAACATACTTGAGTTGCCTCTTGGATTTTTAGGAATATTTCTATGAATATTTTATAAGGGAGACAGTTCGTAATCGATCCAATTAGCCTTTGGACTTTTGAAAATATTTTTGTGAATATTCGACAAGAGGCAATTTGTAACCGACTCGATCTGTCCTTATCTTTGCCCTTGACTTTCGAAAATATTCCTACGAATATTCTGTAAGAGAGACGACTGAGTAGCTTGGTAACCAACTTAAGTTACTTTTTGGGTAAAAGGGTGTTGATTTTATATGCCATTGATGGTGAATAATTGACACGTCGGTCTGTCTGACCCAACTTATCATAGGAAAAAATTATCGTTGGCGTGATTAAAATAGCTTCTTGTTTCAATGTTTTAGTTAGTACGAGGTCCGCAAATCTGTATATTTGTTTTTATACTGATATTGATGAGAAGGAATATTCAATAAAGATTTCGTGGGTGAGAACAGTTTATAACATACTTAAGTTGCCTTATGGATTTCTAATAATATTTCTCTCAGGGAGATAATTCATGACCTATCCAATTAGCCCATAATTCATAACTGACTCAATTTGTTAATTGGACTTTTGAAAATATTTCTATGAAAGAAAGACAATTCATAACATACTTAAGTTGCCTCATGGGTTTTTAAGAATATTTCTATCAATATTTCGTATGGGAGATAATTCATAACCTATCTAATTAGCTCATAGATTTCTGAAAATATTTTTATGAATATTCCGCTGGGAAGGTAATTTGTAACCAACTCGATTTGCTCTTGTCATTAACTTTTAAAAATATTTCTATGAATATTCCGTAAGAAAGGTGGCTCGGTAGCTTGGTAACCAGCTTAAACTACCTTTTGAACTTTTATTTACGTGAGTAAGAGAGTGTTGACTTTATGTGATGTTGACGTAACCAACGGTGACTAGTTGATTTTATATTTCTTATTGAGTTCCTACGAATATTCTGTAAGAGAGACGACTGAGTAGCTTGGTAACCAACTTAAGTTACTTTTTGGGTAAAAGGGTGTTGATTTTATATGCCATTGATGGTGACTAATTGATTTTATATTCGAGTTTAAACTTGAGATTCAAAATCATATTTGATATATTTTTATTTATGTCTAAAATATAAATTTACTAAGAGTTGAGAGTTGAAAATATCATTTAGAGATATTAGCTAGTTTACCGGTAAAGATTTAACCATTAATAATAAAATCTTGTGATCAAACTCTGTTTTTATCACTTTTTTTTTAAAAAAAATTGCACAATAATCAGTCACATGTATTTGGTAATGTTGGTTGGTATTAGGTGGTGTTGTGGCATAAAGTCCGAATATGTGATGTTGACTAAAATATAAAATAATGGTCATTATTGAATAAAAGAATTTTTTATTAATAATAATAGGAAGAAATTTTATACCATACAAGTAAGTCTCATCATAGGGTGACCGTTACAATAAGATTACACGGCCTTGAAATTACTGCAACGATTATAACGGTTACGATTCCTTCCGTTAATGAGATTATAACAGCCGTTATTTTCAGCGAAATAGCGGGATCGAGTCACCGCGAAAACCGTTTCACGTCCCGGTTCTCCGGTTGGGCTAGAGTGGTCAATTTACCGCCCCGATGGAAGTCTTCGTGTTGCAGTGGTAGGAATCGCCGTCAGTAGTTTTATGATTGGGGGGAGAAGAGAGAGAAAGAGAGAGAGGGGGGAAGAAAAGTTGGCTTTTCTGCACCATTTGGAGTGCAGAGAGATCACCAATGAGTAAAGAACGAAGTCGGTTTCGCCATTAATGGGCTGTTTTGGCCGAAGTGGGGGGGAGAGAGAGAGAGAAGAAGAGCCCTGAAAAGGGAGGCTAGCTCGGATTTTAATGGCAAGCAACGGGAGCTCCAGCTTAGGGCGGCAGCAACAGCAACAGCAACAGCAGCAGCAACAGATCTCCTTTGCCATGATTCATCCTTCACCTTCTTCTTCCTCCTCCATTCATGCGAGCTTCATGTAACACTCATCTCGTCGGAGCTGAACCCCTGACGTGTCTCAAAAATTCTTCTTTTCTTCTGTTTTGTGTGCTTTGATGATCAGAGAAGAGTTGTTTGTTTCCAAACGTGATCAAGAGGAAAGGGAATGCATGATTTCGGTCTCTGAAATTTCATACTTTAGGATTCTATTTCATGTGAATCAAGTAAAAGAAAGCCAAATTTATGCTTAGAATCGTTTACTTTATGAAAAAAACATGTTCTTTAATGGTGTAGGAATATCTCAAGGCACAAAAGTCTTGATTTTGGCAAGAAATTTAAGGTTTTGATGTATAAACATCTGAAAGTTCTTGATGATTGTCTTATAGCTGATGTACGCTTTATGCATAGCTGAATTGTCATAAACCAAAGTTCAACTAAATCTAAGTTTTCGAGTTCTTCCAAGTAAAACTCAACTAAGTTAGCTTAATTTTCATCTCAGAAATAATACTGCTGTGAATTAATTGCTTTTGCTTACCAGAAACTTTGTACTGATATGATACAGTAGAAACAAGGAGTCTGGATCTTATGACTTGGGAGAGCTGGATCAGGCTCTATTCATGTTCTTAGATGGGCAGGATCGATCAGCCTCAGCTCAAGAACAAAAACGTGAGTCTCTTCTGGTTAACCTTCACTTCTTCCTAGTTCGATTTGATATCGGCTGCTTCTCCTGGATCTCAGATCAGGAAGTAGTAGGATGAAGAAGTGGAATCCGATAGCTATTGAGATTGCTTGCTGAAGAGCTTTTTTGGGTCATGAGAACATCATGGCCAACAGACTTTGCTCGTACTTTGTATTTGACCAGATTTTGGCTGATAAGATCATAAATCTAATACCTAATATTCTGCAAAATAAGCATATGAGAGTATGTTTTCTGATTACTTTTCATTTGTTAAGAGTTTCTTCTTCTTCTTTGTGATATGTACTGTAAGGAGTAGAAATCGGTTTGTGTTTCTCTCTTTGCATAGTTTCTACCCTTCTATTTCCAAACTCAATTTCTTTCTTAATGCACGATTTCTCCCTCTCTCTCTCTCTCTCTCTCTCTCTCTCTCTTCTCTCTTTCTCTCTCTCTCTCTCTCTCTCTCTCTCTCTCTCTCTCTCCCTCACACACACACAGAGATACACAACACACAAACACAATCTCCTGTGAGTCTGTCTCTCTCTGAAATAGTTTCATGTTTCTGCCATGATCATGTCTGCGGAAGCAAAGGTGGTCCCTTGATTCCCTAAGAGGAACTATTCTCCATTTAGTGTTCTGCTGGGATGATTTAAGGTGCACCTCGAGGGAATTTAATGCTTGCAGGACTTCATGTATGCAGAGACGTTGAACATTTTCCCTTCTCGGCCCATGCATGTAGATCCAAGGACAAAGGTACCTGGAATGAGAACTCAGCTTCTCTTGCTCTTCATCTTCTTTTGATATTACTGGCAGTACATATGACATTTACTACTCATAGGGTGGAATCAGCTTGGCTTCTCCAGCAAGTAGCGGTGGTTCTAAGCCGTCGGAACAAGCCATGGATTTGGGCAACGCTGAGAGTTATCTCCCAGCTTTGCCTGAGCATGGCGAGGATACCAAAGCAGCCATCCTCAAGGTGAACCTTCCCTTCCTCTCTCTCTCTCTCTCTCTCTCTCTCTCTCTCTCTCTCTCTCTCTCTCTCTCTCACTCTCTCTATTTAGGCTTTTTTACTTGTTATTTACTACCGGCTTCAGAAGGAAGGGAACAGAAAGGGCATATCTGGTTCAGATCATCGAAGGCTCAAGACACCGGACCCTAAGGTGTGCTAGTGTGAAGCTCTCCCTCTAAAGTACTTTGTTTTGTAGGAGGAGGAGAACTCTCTAACAATATGGTTCATTTATTTGGGAGCAGATATTGAGAAGGCTTGCTCAGAACAGGGAAGCAGCCAAGAAAAGCAGGCTTAGGAAAAAGGTCAGTCAGATAATGAAGAACATAGAAGATGATGAGCAGAAAGAACAGAATATTCCACCTAAAACCTGACTCATGTATTTGCTGCTTAATTCTTCTCACTCTTCAGGCTTATATACAACAATTAGAGAGCAGCAGGATTAAGCTTTCTCAGCTTGAACAAGAGCTTCACAAGGGAAGAGCACAGGTACCCATTAATCTTACATATTTGAACTCATTTAACTCATCTTACGATTCCCCTCAATCAAACTATCATGCTTCTTGAAGGGTATATTATTTGGTGGCGGAGCCGCTCTTGTGGACGCAGGTGTCGGTGGGTTCAACTCAGGTACCATCATACTACAGTGAGCTGACATGAGTACTGTGCAGTTCACCGATGAAGCATGTCAGTGTTTGGAATCTTATTGCTGACGAAATATGGGTTGCATTTAGATGAGGCCACGTTCGACATGGAGTACGCGAGGTGGGTGGAGGAGCACCACAGGCTCATGTGCGAGCTCCGCAGAGCGGTGCAAGAACAGTCGCCGGAGACCGAGCTGCGGATGTTGGTGGACATCTGCCTCGCGCATTATGATCAGATGATGCATCTCAAGGGTGCGGTCATCAAGTCGGACGTCTTCCACCTCATCTCCGGCATGTGGATGACCCCTGCCGAGCGCTGCTTCATGTGGATGGGTGGCTTCCGCCCCTCCGAGCTCATTAAGGTCCCTTTCACTGCTCATCCAACACCTTCAACATATCTCTTTCTTGCATGCATCTCCGTACACCCGGGATTAAACACCAACATTAGTACCATATAGCATTTGCAGGACAATTTAATGCTCGGCAGCAAACTCTGATTCTCCAGTAATGATACAGTTGCCATCATATATAGACCTAACAAAACCCTCATGCAAGTATAATAAGGGTTTAAACAGGCAGTTCTGACATGATCATAGTTTCTTTGAGGATCGATATCACCAAATGGTTAATATTATCATTCGAAGAATCATCTCTCCAAACCAAAAAGGCTGTTCAGTAGCCATTAGTTTAAGGATGTATCAACCACTGCGCTTGGAAAGTAATTGGCCAACAGCTAGGCTTATTAACATATATGTACACAAAGTTCTCATATGTTATAGGAAGATGGATTTGGTGCTTTATGATCAGCAGGGCATGAGCTCACAGGATGTGTTCTAGTGGAAGGGTTGAGTACTATCTTTGGATCAATTTCCAAAAGCTTTTGTGTGTATTTTGATGCACATCTAAATTTCAACTCGGACAATATACATTATTCTTGAGGTATATATCCTGAATAATAACATTCAAATATGATGTTTAGGATAACTAAGCAGCTCACATGGAAAGGTTCAAACTTCTTAAAGCATCATCATAGTTCTACTTGTGCTGATACGCATTATGCTTGTTTAGATGCTTCTGAGACACATCGAGCCATTGACAGAGCAGCAGATATTGGGAGTGTGTGGAATGCAGCAGTCGATGCAGGAGACCGAGGAAGCACTGAGCCAAGGGCTCGAAGCCCTCAACAAATCTCTCTCGGACACCATTGCCTCCGACGCACTGAGCTACACATCCAACATGGCCAACTACATGGGGCAGATGACCGTCGCCATGAACAAGCTCACCACCTTAGAAGGCTTCGTCCGAGAAGTAAGCTTACGATCCATATAACATCTTGTCTTGTGTTTCAACTTGGGGTGCAGCAAGTTCGCCTAAGAAACCTACATGCAAAGGACATAGATACCTTGTGAGCTAAAACATAAGGGAGGATATGGTGCCTAACTACAATGCGATGAATGCTTGCAGGCAGATCATCTGAGGCAGCAGGCACTTCACCGGCTTCACCAGATCTTGACGACCCGGCAGATGGCGCGATGCTTGTTAGCCATTGCCGAGTACTTTCACCGGCTCCGTTCACTGAGCTCCCTTTGGCTCTCTCGACCGAGACTTCAGTGATCGAACGCAACCAGGCATTGCATGCATGCAGATGAAGCTGAGAGAGGCCTCAAATGTGTATTACTTATTTGTGTACGACTACCGTCTCTTAGCACCGAAAGAGTTGAGGGATGATGTGATTTATCTGGAACTCATCTCGAGATGTATACACAAACAATGACTCCATGCATAAACACGCTGCTTAAGGAAACATGGTTTAGGATTCACGTTCTCTTCTCTCTTTCTTTTATCTCACTTTACCTGACAACGAGAAGACAATAAGGATTTTTTGGCCATCTTGTAAACCTTCCATGAGAGAGAGAGAGAGAATGTGAAATAGAACGCAGTCAAAGTACAATCAAATCAGGTCAATCGAATTTGATGACTCCGAGTCAAATCGAATCGGGTCATATGGTTCGTTTCGATTCTTAGAAATTAAAATCAAAACTGGAATGATGATTGTAAAGTGGATTTTAAAAAATAGGATTAAAGTATAAATAGGTAGAATAATATAGTAGTTAGTCTTTTAAGAACCCTAATGATATGGGTTTCAATTTTGTTTGAGCAATTTAATTTCCAATTCCCTCACCCCTAAATTAAAGAGATAATAGAAGATAAGTTTTCGTTAAGGAGAGAAAAATCTTAATAATAGTATTTTTATTATACCTTAAACATTTATTAGAATAAAGCTCCCTTAATTCTACAAATATTTAGCCAATATTTAGTGATGAGGGTAATAATGGCGACATGATGCGCAACGACATCAGTCGTGCCTGAATGACACCTCGCTTGAGGAGGGCAGTAATGGCGACGCGATGTGCATTGACGTCACCCATCCTTAGACGATGACTTCATCATTTTGACCTAACACGCCTGACCGAGGTAGACCAGGACGATGACCGAGGCATGCCCATGCCCTGCGGCAGCCCGGTTCTTCACGCAACACCAGCAACAGTGTCGGACGCCATCAGAGGTATGACCCACCCCTTGCAAACAGGCGCATCAGAAACGATAAGCTATTATATAAAAACCCTCGCATCATAAAAAAGGAGGGAGGGGACCAAAAAAAAAAAAAAAGGATCTCTAGACTCCATTTGACTTGATCGTCGGAGGGGTCGGGCCGAGCTCCGACCCGACCTGTGTGCAAGTACGAAGACGGAGCTTACCCCCCCCCCCAACACTGAGGAGAGGGACCCTTCCCTTTGGGATGCCCCGACGAGCCTCGATGGATCCAATCCACCCGGTCATCCACATCTGCAACCCCGAGAAATCTTGAGCAAGATCCCCGCCATTCGAACCCGAACCCAGCCGTGTCAGCCCCGAGGCCACGGCATAAAGTTGTTTACACGAACATTTAGTCATTTCTTTATCCAAATGCTAAATTAAATAATTTAATTTGATAATAAGGTGGAATAAGATAAAAATTATAAATACTTCTGCAGGACCATGGGATCCTTCGGCGTGGCCCATTTCTTTGATTTGTATGAGCTAGTTCAGATTTTTGTTGCTTGGATCAAGAACGTAGTGCACTATTTTGATATTGATTTACTGGCTTCGAATTGCTGCTCAAATCTCATTAGTTTCTGTTTGCAGGGAAGTTAATACTTGGATATGGTTGATAGAGGGCAGGTGTTCTGTTGCTTAAGCTTGTCAAAGATACAGTGTTTTAGTAGATTTTGGTATACAAATTCAAAGTTCCTGAGATTGATGGTGAGTTGGTCCGCATCTTTTTGTCAAGTAGTAATACAATATGAATTCAATTGGTATTCTGTCCAGGTTGGAAACATGTACAACCTTGTTGAGTTGCATTTATGACGCTGCAACTCAACTTTTAGGCCTTAGTAACTAATGCACCCTTGTCAAGTTGCATGTAAGACATAGGAATTCAACTTCTTGTGGACTCTTTTTATGAACTTTGGTTCTTGATCTTTAGGTCATATATGTGCTGAAGTTATTTTAGTTACATTTCCCATTGGATAAGTGACATCCCAGTTTAGTTCGTGATTTGAGATGGTTTATAAGTCTATAATGAGTCGATTATTATTAAGTATTTTGGGCTGGACTATTAAGTTAATTGAGCCCTAGAATAGGGCTACCATGGATGAAAATTACAGAAAGAAAAGTCGGTCTGATAACAACAGCCATAAATTTCCCAGATATATCATAAGCTAATTAGTGTTTTGTATTTGCAGCCTTTACTAAACTGAGTGCACATTCTTCATTATCTGTTAGTTTCAGAGCCAAAATATTAGATATGAAATTATTAGATTCATGCTTATATTAGGTTCGAAAATTGTGTGAGACAATACTCACATCTGCTACTCCCTGTTGCTAATTGTTTTAATTTTCTTTTGTTTGTCCAAGCTTTTTATTTGATTCTTTACTGCAGATGTGTTAATGTTATAATTGCATAACTAGGCTCCTTGAACTCATGGATAAAACTAGTAATCTTGACATCATGTTGAAATGTTGAATTTCCATAAGCATTTTTCTTTTCGCAGATTGTTTGATTCTATAAACATTGTTTTTTTCTCTTTCCTGACTTAGGATAAAATAGAAATGGTACCACTAATTACTACTTTAGACGTTAGATCAAAGTTTTCTTATTTTGTTCAATGTTGTTTGTTTCTTTACTGACATACTTGTTGATTCTTGATAAGTACATTTGTCATATTCCTTGGGTTATAGGTTGTGTTTTTCTTCAATTGCCAAGTTGTCTGGTGGTACTGCTTCATTCTATCTTCTCCTGCTGTTACTACTGGAGAGCCCATCAAGATCAATGCAGTCCATCTACGTTGCTCAAATAAGGTTTATATCATGTAACGTCCACCAAGATTCAGATTTCTGGAGTTGATGTTGAGAAGTTTGATGATGAGTATTCCACTGGATAGGAGAATAAGCAAGTCCTAAGAGAAACTCTTTGAATCAGTGGAGGTTTATACCATTGTATCATCCACCAAGATTAAGATTTCTGGAGTTGATGTTGAGAAGTTTGATGATGAGTATTCCACTGGATAGGAGAATAAGCAAGTCCTAAGAGAAACTCTTTGAATCAGTGGAGGTTTATACCATTGTATCATCCACCAAGATTAAGATTTCTGGAGTTGATGTTGAGAAGTTTGATGATGAGTATTCCACTGGATAGGAGAATAAGCAAGTCCTAAGAGAAACTCTTTGAATCAGTGGAGGTTTATACCATTGTATCATCCACCAAGATTAAGATTTCTGGAGTTGATGTTGAGAAGTTTGATGATGAGTATTCCACTGGATAGGAGAATAAGCAAGTCCTAAGAGAAACTCTTTGAATCAGTGGAGGTTTATACCATTGTATCATCCACCAAGATTAAGATTTCTGGAGTTGATGTTGAGAAGTTTGATGATGAGTATTCCACTGGATAGGAGAATAAGCAAGTCCTAAGAGAAACTCTTTGAATCAGTGGAGGTTTATACCATTGTATCATCCACCAAGATTAAGATTTCTGGAGTTGATGTTGAGAAGTTTGATGATGAGTATTCCACTGGATAGGAGAATAAGCAAGTCCTAAGAGAAACTCTTTGAATCAGTGGAGGTTTATACCATTGTATCATCCACCAAGATTAAGATTTCTGGAGTTGATGTTGAGAAGTTTGATGATGAGTATTCCACTGGATAGGAGAATAAGCAAGTCCTAAGAGAAACTCTTTGAATCAGTGGAGGTTTATACCATTGTATCATCCACCAAGATTAAGATTTCTGGAGTTGATGTTGAGAAGTTTGATGATGAGTATTCCACTGGATAGGAGAATAAGCAAGTCCTAAGAGAAACTCTTCGAATCAGAGGAGGTTTATATCATTGTAACATCCACCAAGATTCTATCTTCTGCTGCTGCTACTGCTGGAGAGTGCTTCGAGATCGCTAAGAGAAACTCTTCGAATCAGAGGAGGTTTATATCATTGTAACATCCACCAAGATTCAGATTTCTGGAGTTGATGTCGAGAAGTTTGATGGTGAGTATTCCCCTGGGTAGGAGAATAAGCAAGTCCTAAGAGAAACTCTTTGCATCAGAGGAGGTTTATCTGCAGGAGACTATTAGTCATGGTTTGCTACAGTTGTGCGTATACTCCATTGTTAACACAGATATATTACGAATCCCTCCCATAGTTAACTCGACATTGAAGATGTTATCTTGTGCAGCTTCTCTGGAAAGACCAGCAGCCAAATCTTGGATGATGCCTTTCGATATCCCGCAAGCGATTATATTACGCCTGTCTACGCAGAGTTGATGACAGCACATTGAGCATCCATGAACACTATTTACTTTTCCGGTAAACTATGCCTTCTTTAGCTTTTTTCCAATCCATCAATCACACGGCATAGAATCTTCATTTACTTTAGAATCTCCAATAGACTGATGCATTATTATTCTGCCTTATCATTTCTTTATATCATCATTTGTGCAGGCACCTTCCACAGAACAGGGCAACTGCATGCACTCCGTAAGAACTCTTGCAAGAAATCGAAATAGAATTGTGCATCACACGGCAAACAAAACCAGACATCACTACATCAGCTCCGCAAACCCACACTCCTCGCGGAATCTATACGAACTAATAAAATAAGTCGTAAGGAAGAATGGATGGCAGTGTATATGAGAAGACTATGGCAAAATCTAGTAGCAGTTTTCTTCTCCCTCAGAGCATGCTGTCGATCCGCGAAGGAAGCCTCTTGAAGAAATTGTTGGGGACGGACGGCAGCTTGCTCCTGAATCTGGGGTGGCGCAGCATGTACAGGCCCGCCAAGAGCGCCACCATCTGGAACGGCGTCACGTAGAGCATCACGGCGGCGACCAGGCAGAACACCACGAACAGGCTGGTCGCCCTGGGATCCCTCCAGCTCAGTAGCGACTGCAACCTCTCCCCCTGCGTCGCCAGGTCGCCCACCACCGTCTGAATCCTGCCGGCCACACTCCGAAGCCTGTCGTACCTCATCCGAACTATGTCGTGTGATTTCGTCGTCGGAAACGTGTCGAACTCCTCGTCGAGCTCGTCGGGGTGTATCGTCTCCGCCGCCGAGAGCTTCGTGTCCATGTGCGGCGGGTGCCTCGGTCGGAACCTGTAGCTCCACAGCCCGATCAGAAACATGTAGAGGAACATGGTGGGCAGGATCAGCTCCGGGTAGCAGATCAGGATCAGAAACAAGACGTGGACGAGCAAGGTGGTGATGGGGTTCTTCCAGCGGCGCACGTCGTCCAACCACCGGAGCATGCCGATGGTACCCGAGAGCAGCGACGTGATCCGGAAGAAGTTGGCCTTGCTCCTCCTCATGCTCCACATGTGGGAGTCGACATCCAGCATGTACTCCACCGTCTCCTTCCTCAGCGGTGGCTCCGCCCGCCCCAGCCTCGACGCCACGATGCTCATTGCCTGGTACCGCAGGCTGTCCACCTGGTTGATGGTAAAAGGATGAATATAGTGCATCTTGGGGAGCAGCGGGTGCCCGTAGAGGTAGATCATGCTCGCCAAGGACAAGCATGTGAAACGCACCGCCAGGTGCAGTTCCCCCATCTTCTTCACCCCCGACGGCTGCAGGACGACGAGGGGGTACGCGTGCGTGTAGATCCGATCCATCTCCAATGTCGACAGCCGGATCCTCACCTTGCCGATTCTCATGTCTCTCGCCGCTCCGCCGCCGCCAGGTTTCTCGTTCCCTCCGCCGACATGTCCGTTATCGAACACCCCGAGGGTGATCACGGTGCAGGGATCATACACCTCCCAGGTGTACTGCTCGTTCCATTTCGGACTGAAGCTGTCGATGATCGTTCTGGTCCGGACCCATTTCTGGCCGTACTTGGCGACGCAGTAGGCGTCGGTGGTGCCTCTGCCGTCCGTCTTCTTCATCGGAGCCAGTCCCTGCGCACTGAGAATGCCCACTTCCAGAACTCCAACGGCTTGCTTCCACAGCTGCCGCGCCGTCGGACGGTTGTCGCTGATGTACATGGTGGACTCATCCATCACATGGTAGGCTCCTTCGAGGCAGACACGGAGGTGGATCCTGCTCGAGAACTTGAGTTCCTTTCTCAGTTCACCCTCGAGCACTCCGAAGCCGAACCTCTCCATGTTGAACCATTTCGAATGCACCGGCCGGTGATCTAGCCGCTTCTCGAACAAGGTCAGTGGCAGGACGATCCTCCCGAGCAACTCGTCCTTGGTCTGGTTCAGGCGGTCCTCGGTGGTCAGCACCAGGTGCTCCTCGAATGGCTCGGCCGCCACGAACACAAGGTCCTCGTTCCACATCGGATTCATGGTCTTGGTGGGGCAAACTTTGGTCTTCAGCACCTGGTTGCCGACCTGAGCCTTGACGAACACCTCCGGGAGGCGGCTCTTGTCGTTGGGCTGCACGTCCTGGGCTTCGATGACGATTACTCTGAGGTACCAGAGCTTGGGGGAGACGTACACCTTGGACCGGATGTTGAACACTCCCTCGCCCTGGACGGAGGCCGCGTCGGAGTGCCATGCGTCCGGGAAGGCCTCGTCGGCCTGCGTCCCGATCCACACTGCCAACATGACTTCCCCCCTCACCTTGCTCTCCCCCCGGTGGTCCTCGAGCCGGTACCACTGGGGGGCTAACGGGCTGTCCGGCGGCAGTCTCGTCGGCACCTCATTGAGATCGAAGGCGACCCTGCCCACATAGTCATCCCGTGCCACCATCTCTCTGTCCTTGACGTAGACCTCGAGGATCGTCGACTGGATCCGCTCCTTGGAGAAGGCGAACACCTGGTTCCATTCGGGGTTGACCCTCTTGTCGAAGTGCTTGGTTGTGCCGTGGTAGTTGCCCAGCTTCACTTCCACATACGGGTCGCAGCTGCCGGAGACGGCATTGGTGGGGAGGTTCTTGGCCTTGACGACACGCACGTAGAGGTAGTGCATCTGTTCCACGAGGTCGTATGTGCTCGTGAGCTTGTCGCCGCCGTAGACCAGGCCCATCCAGCCGCTGCCCCTCGCATGCGGCCACCGCTCGCCCAGCTGCGGACTCGTATCCTTCAGCTTGTACTCCTCTGCGCGGCTCGGTTGGACCTGCTGCTGCGCCATGATCGACACCACCGCGGCTCTGCTTCTCGGCGGATTCTCCGGGGTGGAGCGAGACTTCGATCGGTCCTTGTGCAACCTCTACTTCAACAGCAGCTGGTTTTAGTGCAGTATCTATGGAATTGTCTTCATCTGCAAGGGCTTAATCGTAGGTTTCTTAATGACAATAGAATCAGATTCAATACTGACACTAGAGGTGGAGAAGCAGGAGGGGACTTTGGTTCTGAAGGAGGATTTCCTCACCTTGCTTGATGATGTCAACCCCGTGAACTCTCGCCTTCCCAAGCAAACTGCGGCCTGCAACGAGCTGCCTTCATGTAGGGAGGAAGACGACCACAAGTTTCATGGAGAAGCTGTTTTGCGAACCTGACACTGAAGTGTCACAGAAGGAAGTGCTCGAGC
The DNA here is from genome assembly GCA_001649415.1 of Musa itinerans. Classification (NCBI taxonomy): domain Eukaryota; kingdom Viridiplantae; phylum Streptophyta; class Magnoliopsida; order Zingiberales; family Musaceae; genus Musa; species Musa itinerans. The sequence goes on along the minus strand of LVTN01000104.1, from coordinate 38,798 downwards.
TACAATTAAAAGTTGAGAGAAGTGGAGGGAATAAAGATAGGATGATGATGATGATGATGATTGTGGTTTAGCGGTTTGTCTTAACTAGATTGCTGAGCTCGTTTACGGAGAACTCACCCTGCTGCTGACTTCGCTGTGCTGCCATGCTTAAAAGAGTGACTTAAAAAAAGGAGTTCTTAAATAGCTACTTCATTTCTTCTGCGCACTGTTGGAAACAGTTCCAAAAGGACAGCAAGCGAGGGTAAATGTCAAGTAATAAAGCAAAGGATTCCCTGAAAGCATAAATTCAAAGGCTTTTGGAGCTTGGAGACTTTAGGTAAAGATGCTTTCCTCTAACCTTTATTCTGCATGTTTGAATAAAATAGTGGAATGGCTGTTCTGCCATCTGATTTCCATGGCACCCTTCGATCTCACAACACTGAGCTGCCATTCTTCTTGCCTGCTGTGGTTCCGAGCCCAACATCCCATGGGCTAGTTTGATTCATCACTTCATTGTTGTTTTAAGTTGATGTCTTACAGGGCTAAGACAGACCACTCGAAGGATGAAGAAACACTTGTCATATGTTGTTCTCTGGTGAAATGGAGGTTTGAGGACGGAAGGCATCTGATCACATGAATTCAAGAGGAACCCGATAACCTCAGTAGAGTAGAGGTTTCTCTTTCCTTGTGAGATGGATAAAGTGATTGCTGTCTTTATTCTTTCTTACTGGTGGCTGGCTTTCACTGGAATTGATTCTCCATACTTGTTAGACATCTGTAAACAGTAAAGATTCTGAGAGCTAAGTAAGTTCTTTACAGAGAACTTTTAGGCCCCCACGGTGGAGAATCAATAATGACTCCAAACTTCAAATAATGCTTCACTGGTGAACTGATGATGCAAAGCTGATCTCCGACATATGGAAGAAAAGAAAAGATGTGAGTTTGGGAACAGCATTCTCAGACTTCTCTGAGCACCACCCAACAGTAATTTGATGTTGAAATGACGATTCCGAGAATGCTGTGAGTACAAACCAATAATTGGCAGTAATGTTCAAACATTTGGGGCACTAACACTTGAATTTATAGCTGCAGTTGGAATGATTATAGTTTTTGTAAGCATCATCCTATCAGAGTAAAAGATCGCAGGTTATGTATCCTGAAAATGAACCAAAGACTATAGCTGGGAGAGCACAGCAAAGGGCCTACATGAATCCATATTGCTTTCCTGAACAGAAGCCCATTCTATTTGTTGGTATTGCACAAGAGCAACAGGACTGGGATGTGGAGATGAGTGCCATAGAGGACACTGCTGTTGACGTAATTGAGCAGTACATGTTAATCTCAAAATGATGCAGGAGTACATGAATGGCCAGTAATTCTATGATTAAGCTATGTCATATGTGAATCAGAGTCATTCCTGTTCAAGTACTCCTAAAACTTCAAAAGAAAATAATGATTTAGACTTCAACAGAAACTGGAGAATCTTTTATTTATATATATGCATTCTTTTCTCTCTCTTTTTTTTATTGTTAATTCTAAGGCATTCATTGCAATCTTTTAAATGATTCTCTTTCTTCTGTTCTTGGTGTAAGGGGAGTAAGCTTTTGATTTCAATTTGGCATGGATCTCTGAACAAGGTACCAGTGCCTCAGTGCAAAGGGAGATCAGAAAAGAATGGCCTTGTTAGAGGAGCGATGTCTGTGGTTCTCTGCAACATGTTGACCTTGTTTGGCTAGTGCTTGGCACCTTGTGAGACGCCCATTTGTTTCTGCTGTGGAGGGGATTAGATAACCTGCTGTTGGTAATAAACTGAGCTTATACAGAGCTAGAAAGGTCCCCATTGGGTTGTGACCAGAGAAGTGCTCCAAGGACTCAAACAAGGGCTACTGACAAGGAATCTCATCACCTGTGTAGAACAAGAACAGGGTGGAGTTTGGTGAATGAAGTCTCAAACTCATCTACGTCATTCCAAACAAACAGCTGTCCATTTGGATGGTCACCAACACCTCTTGTCATTTCTCTCTAACAGCTCTTCTGCTTCAGAATGTGGGAGAGAAGAGCTTTTGACTTTGGTCCTTTGTTTCTGAAGAAACAGGGGATGGGGAAGAGCAGAACTTCATCTGTTCCTCAGTATCAAAATAGTGCCTGAGAACACATTTGACTGTAAGAATTTTTGATGGTCTATACCTGTTGTCTGATACATAAATTTCCACTCAGTGAAAGGATGAAGATGTGTCTGATAAGAATGCAGGTTGAGAATGATGGAGGACCTATGAATCATATTATACTTTATCAAGATGACAAGCCTTAGAAAACTGATCTTTACCAAAACCCTTATGGCTTGCAATACATTCTAAGTAGTGGAGACATTGATGATTAGTTGGCTGGCTAGGTGGAATACAGATGTCTCAGTAGAAGTCAGTGCACTCTCAACCAAACTTGCATGTGTTCTGATGGTACCTAATCTTCATGCACCAAATAAAGCTTTGTATATCCATCATTTATTCATGGAAGTGCAAAGATGAAGCATGAGGAGAGCAGCTGCTAGTTATCTTCAAAAGATGGAAGGGAACTAATTAGAGATTCTGAATTCTGCATAAGTTGGCATCTCACTGTCCTTTTTGATTGGTTGGAGCCACAAGAAACCTCAACCAAGAAAAATGGAAGTGGGTTGGAAGCATCAAACTCCTCCACTGCACTCTTCTCCAGCTCTTCACACCCTTTACATCTCATGTCAACAGGGCAATCCAGCAACCACCAAGTAAGTATTATAAATGCTCACTATACTTCTCAATTCTCCTTTAATAGATATACCAATCTTGGAACAGTAAAAGTGCTCTCTGGGCAATGTGACAAGGGGACCAGTGCAAAAGCTTTTGTTGGGGAGCTATTGGATCCATTTCTCCTTCCTTCCCCTTCTTCTTCAGCCTCTCTGTCCTCTTGCCTTTGGGATGTGCTTTCAGTGGTCTTAATAATTCTCTGTGCCAATGGCCCCTACCATGCACCAGAAGCATGAGGTAAAAGTAGCTCAGACAACACTCTGATAGTAAGCATGAAGAGAAAAATAATTCCATATAGTCTGCTTCTCAAATCATTGTTTTTCTCTTTCTTAACCAACCTACAATTTCTCTGATGTGCTTGCATAGGGTCTTTCTTTTTGTTTATATCAAGAGAAAGCATGAAGCAAAATAATTCATTTCAGCTCTCGAGAGAGGCCTGCAGCTGCAAGCGTGACTGCTGCTTCTGAAGCATGCGTTGCGCATTCTGACAAGAAGCAAATGATGTGTTTGGCGTTCAACACACCCTAAATACCACATAATCTTTGGTTTGATAGTAAGATTCTTCCATCATGACATGAAATAATCATGTCATATGTAAAGTTACTCTCTCTGTTCAATATGCCATGTTGCTACACTCTCTTCGAACAAAATCTAGAGAATAGATAGGTATGCTTCTGCTATGATGATAGCCTCTCTAGATTCCTGAGTTGATACATGACATGTTCAGATTCGAGGACCTTAAAGAAGACACACCTCAAGATCTTGGTTTCTTCTATAAGCACATCAATGTTTTTACCACCCTGTCTTCCATGGATGTGGTGCCTGCAACCAGAGACATATATGTGTTGGTTCACGCAAAAAATACCATCAGTACATCCAAGGAGAGCTACTCTGTTCTTTCTTGCAGCTAGTTTTAGGATCTTGGCTTTTCTTGGTGGGAGGTATCTGCTACTTCTATGGAGACCAAAAAGAAAACATGTCCCACATATTTTACCAGTAACTCTGATGAGTGCATTTCCTCAAACAAGCAAGAGAGGGAAGAGAGAAAGCAGATGGGTGAATTATGAGCATTAGGTGACAAAATTGGCCTTAATTTGTCATACTATACTGAGCTGGAGAATATGCAGAGAGCAAATCTTAATTTAGGGACCAAGCTTGGCTGGCTGACAATGATATCTTTACCCTCTGCAACACAGAATTAAAGCCCCATATCTTCATACAAATCCAAGAAAGATTAAGAGAAGAATGGAGCATCTACTGATGATGTTGTAGCCCACTGCTTGCATTACTTGTCCTAATCTATCATCTCCTCCAAATGCATCAACTCACTGTCTTCATTTTCTTCTCCAACTAACAAGAGAATATCTATCAGCCACTACTTGTCTTGAAGACACCAAATATCTTTCCTTCTTCTCTGAACCTTCTAATAAGTTAGAGAAGGACTGTGGAGGAATTGTTGTTAATGACTGACACATCCTCTAATGATGGACCAAAGTGTCTAAATTTAGTTGTACTTGTCCATAAGATCATGTCGACTAAATCTAAATCTAGTCTTTGTCACTTCTGTGAGCTTGAAAAATCAGAACAAAAATTTCTTGGCCATCGAAACCACCAAACCTTGCATTGAGGGAGTTGATGTGATGTGACTGTAAGGTCGATGAAATTTGTGTTCCGTTCATCTTCAACCTCAAAATCTGGGTCAGGGAAGAAAGGAAAAGGCTTCGGGAACAATAAAGGTCAATGGCTGTGTAAGATCTCATCAGAGCTCTTTTTTATGGCGAGTGGGCATGCTGTCCTCGGTGGTCGTTCATTCCACTGAGCACTAAAGAAAAGCAAGGAGACACCTTTCTTCTTCCATACTGCTCCTATATAAAGCCGGCCTCAACCCATTTGTTGTACGTTTGTATGCTTTTTTACCCTACTCTTGGATTTGCCTTTTGCCCCCCTCTCTGTCTTGTTCTTCCCTTCCTCCCAAGGAATTGTCTTTGGACATGATCACCTCACTGCGGCTTCTGTTACTAGCTTCAACCCTTGCTTCTATTGAGCTCCCCCCCACCCATGCCCTGAGAGGTCTTCAGCTCCATGGAATCGTCTAGCGGTGGTGGTGGTGGTGCTGATGGGATCCACAGGCAGGACATCCAGGCGGCCATTGTGAAGGCGGCGGAGCTGAGGGCGCTCCACGCGGCGCTGCTCCACGGGAGTACCGGCGGCAGTCCCGCGTTGGTGAGGTTGCCCGCCGGCGCTTCCCCTTCCGTTTCCCGCGGCGCCAATCAGCTCGCGGTACCTGAAGATTATCCTGTCTTCACGCCGGTGAGTTCTTGCTGCTCTTTTGACTCAGCTTTTGCGCCCCTTCCTTGTGAAGTGTTGGATTTTCTGTCGAGTCTATTGCTCTCCAATGCGAAAGGTGGCATCTTGGTGGGGATCTTCATATAATACCTCTCCTTAAGTATAGTTTCTTCTGTTTGATCGACTGGGGACACATCATGGCATCTCTCGGACAGATTCTTGCTGATTTCTTTCTTTGTTGAAGGGGATATATGATGTTGAGCTGCTACTGATCCTTCTAGCTAAGTTTTCTTGATCTCATGGAGTGTTTTGCTCACTCTTGGGATTTCAAGCACATAGGGTTCTGCTAGATTCTAGGGTTTCAGTATGTTTTTTAGTGTTGTCCCAATCAGGTTTGATCAGTTTTTACGATCATTATCTTGTATTTCTGTCCGAATTTGGCGAGTGATAGGTGATAGGATAACTTGATTTCTTTATTTGGAGCCTTTTTTATGTGATGATGTATAACTGAAGCATCTTAATAGTGCCATAGTGCCTTCAGCGTTGGCTAGACAAAATTAGAAACTTTTGGTGTATGGCCGCGAAGTTGGAAACAAAATTAGCTTACATTAGGTTGAGAGTTTGAAACCTAAGCCTTCACCGTAAAATTAAGTTACCTTAGGCTAAGGGTTCGAAACCTCATCCCGATAGATTTGATTTTTAACACCTAAAATAATGATGTAGTGATGGTGCATCCGACTCACTTAGGTGTTGTGATAGTGTATCTGACTCATTTAAGTTTAATCTAAGTTTGAAGCCTCGACATACAAATGTTATATGTAAAACATCATGGTAATAAGGTGTTCGACTAGCTTAGCTGATTGTCAGATCGTTGTAAAGTCTTCGGTTCAATTCCATCAGCCTTCATCACTTTCCGTCTGCGGAAAAAAGTTCACTGCAACAAAAGTAAAGCAAGAGTGAAGAAAGGTGACCATGTGGTCTGCATGGCTCAACAAGCTGGCAATATGATTATGTCTCATCTACTAAAAGGAGAACTGTAATTGAAAAATCAAAAGGTAGCTGGCCAACTATTCTCCTAGATTGAACCTCCCTCTGTTTAATGTTTCTCATTCATGTGCCAAAATGAGCAATTAAAAGACCCATGTTGACCCAAGAGGAAGGACATATGTGGTTGACTTTCCATGGTTCTATATGCGCTTAACAAAATTTTCAGAAGTGTGAGAACAAATACCACTACTATTTTCACTCTTTCGAAGGTATAACCTCAATGCCTTGCGTTGTTATTTTGCTATTCTTTTATGGTAGATTTAGGACCCTATTGCAGTAATCAAACTGAATCCCTTGTTTGAATAGGATTACTCAAAAGTTTAATGTCCAGAATTTCATTGGTGGTTTTATTAGCCTTTTATGCATTTTCACTCTCGATTTTCATCCTTTTCCCTGGTTTCCTCAGAAATTGGCATATTTCAGTGCCTATGAACCTTTAAAACAAGAATGAACTTTACTAACCTTCTCAGCTCCAAGTTACTGAACATCATCCGTTTCCCAAAATACATTCATGAAAGTTGGGCGGCTTGGGCCACTCTACTGAGTTTCTCTTCTTTTAAGCACTTTAAAAAGATCTTGAGAGCATCGGAATTTCTCTTAAGCTTGGTTGCTCTTTGATTCCTAGATCATCAAAATGTCATCATATGACCATTTGACTTAACTTGAACATTTAAAAATATTGTTTATTAAACTCTGATTATTTGTCTTTGGTGTTATAGTAAACTAATACTGTCTCCTCTTCCACCTGCAAGAGAAACTAAGTAATTCAATGCATTTCCAACTTGGCTGTTCCTTTTGTCATACAAATTTCTTGGGTACTTGAAAGTTCAGAACTAAGAGTATTCTACCAGTCGCTCACATCCACTAATTTGAACTGCTGTAGAAGGTAAAGTTTATTGTGACATGAATGTGAATCTTGAGGACCTCTGCCTATTAAATTCCTTGATGACCACATACATGCACTCGTCCATCTCAATCTATTTAACTCTCTTGTCCATCAATTTTAGTGCCTTCTTGATAAGGTTGCCTTTTGAGTTGGACTGACTAAATCAAGCAACATGACATCTAAGCTTCTCCCAGTATCCACCCAAACACTGGAAATGTTGGTATTCATTATCTTTTATCTTGATCCTCTGTTGTAAATATATACTAGAATAGAATGAATGCCAACGTGTAGAAAAGATATTAGTTAAGTTTCTTTTTTTCTTATTTATGGGATTTTCTGCTAGAGTAAAATTGTGAAACATTTACTTCCAGTAACTTTCTGATCTATTTTCAGCACATGTTGCCTAGTTATTGAGTAAAATTGTAGAATTTTGTTAAGTGATATTTTAGTCGGTTTCATACTTTGGTTTGTAAAGTCAACTTTTTTTTTATTGAGAATTTCAACAGAGTTATGAAGAGGACCTGTTGCCTGGATACCACTATCTTCGTGCAGAGAACAGAAGCTTGTCACAAACTTGGAGTGCAATTGGTCTGGATGGAGAAGGAACAGATACTGAAGCAGTTGTCTTTGATAATAGAAGTGTGAATAAACTTTCCACGTCAAACAGTGAACCAAACATTTCATCTGTAATCGAGCACTTATCCAACAGAACCTCATGCACTAACCGCATGCCCATGTCGCAAGCCGCTCCAGGAGCCGATATCCTCAAGTCCTCAAGTAGAAGAACAGGCTCAGGAGAATGTAGAACGGGCATTACAAATGAGGCACGCAAGCGGGAAACTGTTAACATGGAAGTGGATGGTGACCAGAAGAATCTCAAGAATGTTAAAAGCACAGTGGCACCATACAATCCGGATCAATCTGTAAAGATGCACACAAAACACAGAGGGGCAGTCCTTTCATGGTTATTTCCAAAATCAAAAAAGAAGCCCAAGCCAGAGATGTCACCAAAGACGATGGAATCTGAGGACATGTCCCAACTTCTTAAGGAATGGGGGGTTCTCTCGCTCGAATCACTGAAGAAGGAACTCCTCGAGGCCAATGAGAACAGGGATGCTGCCCTGGCGAAAGTTTCAGAGATGAGGTTGTCGTTGGGAGAGCTGCAACAGAAGCTAGTCAGTCTGGAAGCATATTGTGAAGAGCTGAAAACGGCCTTAAAGCAGGCTACACATACAAAGAGTTCCCAGAGTCTGGACAGGTCCAATCTGTCAAGAAGAATGAAGTCCATCGGTGGCAACAAAGACAACTCGATGCCCGTCAGCCAAGAGGTAATGGTGGAGGGTTTCTTGCAGATAGTATCAGAAGCCAGGCTCTCCATCAAGCAGTTTTGCAAGATGATCATCCAGCAGACAGAAGAAACCAGCGACGATCTGTCAGAGAAACTAAATTTGCTTCTCCAACCACATCAGATGACATTAAGTAGCAAGTACTCAAAAGGAGTAATCTATCATTTAGAAGCCCTCATAAACCAATCTTTATATCAGGACTTTGAGAACTGTGCATTCCATAAGAATGGCTCTCCGAAGTTTCTAGATCCCTGGCAAGAGTGCCGAGAGAACTTCTCGTCATTTGTTGCGCTCCAGAATCTGAGCTGGAACGAGGTGTTGCAGAAGGGAACCAAGTACTATAGCGAAGATTTCAGCCGGTTTTGTGATCAAAAAATGAGCTGCCTTGTTTCCTTACTAAACTGGTCGAGGCCATGGCCAGAACAGCTTCTCCAGTGCTTCTTCATCGCTGCCAAGTGCATTTGGTTGCTCCATTTGCTGGCCTTTTCCTTCAGCCCACCCTTGATGATCTTGCGAGTCGAGGAAAATCGAGATTATGACCCCATCTACATGGAGGATATCCCCTTAGACAGACACAGAGCGCAAGCTCCTGCTCGAGTCAAGATCATGGTCATGCCGGGATTCTATGTGAAGGATAGGGTGCTGCGGTGCAGGGTTCTTTGCAGGCATAGTTCTGTGGCATGATCATTTGTTCGGTGGAGTTTCTTTTCTTGTGTTTGTAGCGACACATTTGCGCTCTCTGGAGTGACCGAAAGTGTAATTTTCATCTCCATACTGCTTGCTTTTATCTTTCTTTTGAAGTATAGGCGTGAGAAAAAGCTGTATATTTTTATCCAACTAACATGGAAAGGTCTCTGATGTCCAAATCAAGAGTGAGTTTGAGAAGGCTATGACAGCATGAATTACTCTGTTCTTAGTACACTAAAAAAGGGCCAATCTAGCTGATGGTGTGAAGAGATCTGAGACTTCATCACGAAGAATGAGGTAGCCACTGGGGAGTGGACAACGGCAAGAATGCAACCAAATTAAGGATGTTTCAATGTACAGGACAATCAAGGAACATACGGATGTTGGGCATTGATCACTATTCGCCCAGCTTGCTTTTTAGGCTGGGAATTGTTTTGCACTGTACAGCTTACTCTCTGCTGTGCTTTCTTATAGGATGCTCAGCGCTTTGTTGTTTACGATCGTTGGAATTCTGCTTTTTTCCTGTTCTCTGCCAAAACAAATTTGGACTTCTCCCCAAAGAAAAGAAAAAGTCAAGGACAATAAATAAATAAATAAATAATATATATATATATCCTCATTAATTTATTTTGAAGCTTGCTTTTCACAATCCTGTTATTATTAGGAGTAACCTTCTTACTATTGATAATTCTTTAAAAATAATAAAATAATTATTTTATTATTTATTACCTCACTATTATCGGTATTTTCTTTTCTTATCTTTTTTTTTTATCCCACCAACACCTTATTTCATATGCTTGTTATCGACGACGTCCACTAACGAGTCGATGACATCTATTGACATCACTCGCGTCGACACTCCCTTGACACTCATCGTAGGTGTGGTTAGAGGTAATGCTCAACGCAGATCATTGCCCGTCGAAACTCTCTCAATGCTTGCAACATGTATGATCGACAGTATCCATCGATATCACTTGCATTGACACCCTCTTAATGCTCACCATAGGTATAGTTAGAGATGATGCTCATTGTCGATCATAGGATATAAAAAATTCTTAAAATGAGATTATAAATAGTAAGAAGAAGTTGTGAATTAAAATCTCCTTTATTTTTACTTATGATGCTCTTCTATTATGTGAATGGACAATTATGCCCTCGATCTTGTTAGTCCAACATCTCCGATGTCATTGACTGGGAATTCCTAATGAGATCTTGCTCGTAGGAGGGGCCAACGTTCTTCATTCTTCTCTGCCGAGCGAATCTTGATACATCAACCTGCTTGGATCCAAAGTTGGAGGACTCGTAGGCCACCAAAGATGGGATCTTTATTGCTTGATACAGGGGAATTCTTGGAACTCCATCATGGATCATCGCTGTGGCGTACATGTGCAAGGAAGGGGATTACATAGTTGTCAGGTACAAGACATCAAAGATCGAACTCGGCTTTCTTAAATGACATCGTCGTACTAATGATAGTATAAGAAACAATAAAAGATAGGTTTTAATGAAGAGGAAAGCCCAAAAGGACTAATTTGAGAAGGCGCTAAGAGAGATTATGTAGAGTATCGAAGATCGAGTGAGATGATGATAACCATTGAAGCAAAGAGATAGAGAGCGAAAAGATATCAACTAACTTAGTTAATAAAGATTTTGATAATTTATCGTAACATCCTGAGCTCGAATCTTGCCTTCATCACTTGTCAATTAAAAAAAAAAAAAAGATAGAGTGAAAGAGAACAACATAAGTTTTCAAGAATTTTGACCAAATCCAAATCAATTCAAAGGTATTGAAAAAAATATATATTTGAATTAGAAGAGCAAAATTGAAATTTATAAAATGAAATGCGCCTGCTAATTTTTCAATGGAGGCAAGTCAACTGATAAAAACAAATTAGTGAGGACTTTTCAACATAAATTACTCAAAAAAATGAAGTTGTGATTTACTATTATCAACAGTCCATAACAAAATTTCATCTTCATCATTTATCTTTTAAAATAAAAATAAAAAATTAACAAAAATAGCAATTTCATAGGTTGGGGCTACATATCATCAAGAGAATGCAAATTCAAGGGTATAAATGAAATCAAAACCCCCGTCTTAAAATGGTAACCCAAACAACAGTTTTTTTTTAATGAACAAGCTTGATATAACAACCATGTGGAGCATCTTGAAACCGTGACAGAAAAGGCAGCATCAAATAAATAGATCGGATTGACAGTCGAGAAGGGTATCTTGCTGACCTGTGTCTGCTTCCCAAAAATTCCTGGCAAACATTGTTCTTGTAGCATAAATGAGTGGCTATTTGAGGCACAAAAATAGCTGCTGCTCACTTCAGTTTTCCTTGGCTTTCCCTGCTGCTCAGTCACTTTTCACTCGGTGTTTCACATCGGAAGTGAACAGAGATATGCAGATGTGTGTTTATAAACCAAGATCGGTGGCTATTGATAACTCATGGGCTTCATGTACATGTTCTCACTAGTCACTGATGATGATGCTGGCATGTTTATGGCTGTCAGGTAGTAGAGTTTGTGCTCTGGAGCGTCTGAAGCCTTGGAGAGACCACCAGCAAAGAAGATTCCTGAAATCAAAACATTCATTCCATCATGAAGAGTGCATTCTACTCAATTCATTGTGGCCATTAGTGTAATAGCAAAATTACACAAAACAAAGGTCTGCAAGCAAATGGTGCTGAAGTAGAGAATGCATTTTGTTAATGTTGTAAATGAAGCATTACATTTTTATTTGCTGATGCTAGTGAAAAACTGTAACTGACTTCATTTCAGCAAGCAAAGTTAAAAATCTTGTCGGCAACAAGAAGTTTCATCTACGTTACTTCTTTCATTAACTAGGTTTCATGTCATGGAAACCAACCTTAGTCCCTGCAATTATTGTTTCATTGAGGGGATGGACAGCACAGACTAGTATGTTCTGTGACACAGGAACATACTGGTTTTTGACTGCTCCACGACATTCCTTATAAGTGTTCTGTGATTCCTCGCTGCCAAATAAATTTAAGAAATATATATGTGAAAAATATTGAAGCAAAATTGATGTTAAAATCATATAAATTGAAAATGCATGTGGGAACAAGAACTGAGCTTGATCTCTGATCTATCATCTCAATAAGGCACATGACAACCTTTTTGCAAGCGAAGAATTCTACATTGAGTTCCAGAGCCAGTCTATATTTTTGGGACAAAAATAATAAGAAAGATATAATAGAACTCACATGAAGTCTACATGACATGCTGAGCTTGTGCCTGGATAGAAGTCCAGAAGATACAACCCATTACCAGAAGAAGATCCAACTGCATATATCTGAAGACAGAATATCTCAGTTATTAAAGCATGATATAAACAGTAGTCTGACTTTTGACTATATCAAGGTAATATCAAATGGATTAAAAGCTAGGCTATCCAAAGAAGCAGTTTTCTTTTTTTTATTTTAGGAACAAGCTTTCAATCAAGCTCTTGCATTGTCAAAAATCTGAGCCATTCATACTGGACGATATATATTAATGCTTCAGAATAAAATATCATGTACACATAATCATATAGATTGTCCAGTGCTCAATCTCTTCCTGAATACATATAAGCATGGTGGGTGTATGGATGTACAATTGATCTGTGTTGTATGTAGGAGCATGCACATATATGTATGGAGGACGAAACTAAATGTTTTGTCAAATGATAACAGGGAAGGCATACCGAGCACGTCGGAAGCCAAGAGGGTCTTCGCATGATTGAACTTGTCGATATGTCCATGCCATCCCTAATTGCATAACAGAAACATCAGAAGAAAATACAGAAGCTGGCAAAGAACATCGCAAAACAAAACCTCCTAAAAACATTCGGTATGTATGCAAGTGTCTCAACTTACAACCAAGCAGGCGGTGGACAATGCACATGTGTCACATTGAAGCTGCTGACATTCAAGACTCCAGACCTGCCACAAACCATGTTCAACCTCACATGCGTTCACATCATAACAAGTATCAGGAACCTAACAAATATTGATGAAATTGTTTGCTATTCAGGAAAAAACACAAGGATTTGATGATATAAGGTAATCATGTGTAGATCACTGGAACTGGAGCATGCAAAGGTTTTATTCTTTGATATAATTTAGAACTATGAACTTAAAAAATTCTATGTTGTTCATTAAATAGCTTAATTAGACTAATGACCAACATAACCTACCAGCCATCATCCAGATGAAATGCTAACTGATGATAGCAAGATGGATCAAAGCTGATGGAGTGAATTTCCCTTGAGACGATGTTTGATTGTGCCTGAAAGTTGATAAAAATATTAAACAAATATGATACACAAACTATCCGACAAAAATAATAGAATCATAGACTTCTTGAAGGCAAGGATTCAATATGCAAGTCGGCACATGATGGAAACATGCACAAAACCACTAACCGGCTGTACATCAGCAAGTCAATGGTACAAGGGCATGTCAGTAAACCAAAATCCTTGCTTCATGGTACTAGACAAACTTAATACTGTTGAGAGGAGCCAATTTGAGATGACACCAGATATCCATCTAATTTGATTCTTTAAGAGGAATGATCCTACAAAGGTTGAAGAAAATTCAAAGACTAACTGACAGTAGCCTTTATCTCCTAAAAAATATTGCTCAGCCAAAATCATCAACTAGTTGCCTGACTATGTACCTTGCTGCATTGAAACTCAGGTGTTGAGTATTATTCTACGAGAAGAAAATCAAGCCAACAAAAGACTCCCTACTTTCTCAGATATTATGAACAGAAACTGATGGAGCTTCCATTGGTAAAGTCCACTAAAAACAGGTACACTGACTACATCAATATCAAAAACTAATCTCAGACATCAATTGATTCATCAATAACAACTTACCCACACTATCAGAATATGACCACAAAATTTAAATATGGATCCTCAAAACTAGATTCCTCAAGTAATTGGTCCATGGTGGATTGAAGGTCCATCCCCCATGGTACCTATGAAATCCAAAATCATAGCGTTGAACCCAATCATGTGGTCATATATGCACATTCATAGGTATGCATTGATTGCATTCCATAAATAGCAAATTTTCATATACTAATGATAATATGTACTTTAAGTTTCATAAGATAATCATAATATCTGATCTTAAAATTGTCAGAACTGTTTGTTTCTCAAAAAATAAAGGCAAGAAAAATGCTAAACAAAACAGAATCATGAGCAGAAATCATATTGTTATAATACCTTTAAAGTTGTGATTCTCTCCAACATTGACGAAACCTTTAGAGATGCCAGGAGGGAGCAAGATGCCTAGAAAAAGATTCACAAAGAGAACTTAAACTACATATACACTTACATATAAAGAAATTAAAAATTGACATATGCTCTAGAGACCTTCAAAAGGATTTCTACTGGACAAACAAAAGTAACTGTATGATTTTGTTCCTTGACATAACTGTTTTTGCCTGACAAAGTCTACCCTTTCAAAGGCTGTCAGGTGTAGGACTACAAACCTATAAACAACATCCATAATCAAGATTCATAATCCATAATCAAGAAGTCCATAATCTATAATATGTTTAATTGAAGATAATAAAGAAAAGTAAAGTAGATAGACCTTGAATCTAATTGAAAATTTCATCGCACAAGAAAGCATCTTGATTAAAGATTATATAAAGATGGAAGCCTATCAATCATATCATTGAAGATAGATCTTTTCCAAATCAAATCTAAAAAATCATCTTCTTAGAAGAAGGAAAGAATAAGTGATTGACTTGATTAGATTTGGCCTCAAACAACTCACACTATTATGGGAAAATATACTTTCTTTCATTCCATTTTTATCTTTAATTACAATTCATTTCACCCTTTTATAGATCCCAAGTATATGACATATGAAGAAAAAGTTAAATAATATAGAATGTAAGCATCTTCTCATTCTGAAATCCACCATTGCCTATGCTGCTAACTTCTTTCTTTACCTGGATGAATGGAATTGTTAGTACGTTGACTGGTGAATATCTTACTAGCAACTGAAAAGTCCTTAAGACATAGTGAAGCTTTATTGATTATTATGAATAAATGGAATAAGCTGTTGTTCCTACTTTACAACCTAAACTTAATTAATAGTTGGTTGTTTCTTTTCCTAGTTTCCAATCTAGATGCAGAGAGCTTCTTTCTCCTTATCTTTTTTTTCTACTTATAGTAGTGACATATTCCTAAAAAACGACCTCTAAAACAACCCAGCTGCCAGTCATCATGGGGAGGCTTGACAAGTTGCTTCAATGATTTTGGACAATTCTTACAACCACTGGGCGATCTACTCATTGAAGGGGTATGGATAAAAAAAACTTGGATTATCTTAGCAATTGGTGAGGAATCATTTAGTCAGCACTGGCGTCAGCTATACTTGATATCTGTAAATTATGTCTAACCCTAAAATCAACTGATGTTGATCATAGTTATTGATATTTTATTAGAAAAGCATATATTATGTTTAGATTCATACGAGAACAGATTAAAACTATAATAGAAATGGGATAATATAAATCATTTTCATCCACAAAACGAAAGGTTACACATTCATTTAGATATACAAAATCAGAAAAAATCATAAGCAAAGGAATTAAAAATCTAGCAAGAAACCAAGAATGATGTACTGAAGGTGGACTGAAACATTGAAGATATATATGATACATGTGCATCTTACATCATTGTGACTTTGAAAAGCATATGATGACCGTCCTCCACGAAGATCCCAAGCATAAATGATTCCTTGTTTACTTGCCCCAAATACAACCTAAGGATCAAATAAATAAATTTGATACTAAACAAAGTAGAAGATAGAAAGACAGATACATCTCAGATAATTAAAATATGATTGACACCCTTTGACTCAGACCTGGCCTGTGGAAGACTGAAACAAGGGGTACACATATTTTAGTGAAGGGTTGATAAGAATTTAATGAATTCCAGCATCAAGGGACATTATTTGTCATTTTGTCTAATACTATATCCAGCTAAAATGCTCAAAAGTTAATAAATGGTTTAACTATTTAACTTTCTTTATTAATATCTAGGGCTTTAGCATCTAATATACTAACAAGAAAAGTTAGATGCCATTCTTTTGATTGGATTTCTATTGTAAGGAAGAAAAAGATGTGACAATTTATTCCAGAAAATTCCCAACAAAAATACACTGGAGATGAGACGATTATTCCAGAAAGATCCCAATAAAAACTACACATCTTCTTCTCTATCAAATCTGTCATAACCACTATCTACACTCCACAAAATTGTGCACGAAAAATAAGACCTATGAGTAGATCCACGAACCTGTAGAAAGACATTATGATCCCTTCTGGGAAAAGATTGATTTCTCAGATGGAAATATGGATATCAAAGTTAACCTCAAGTTCCAACCACTAAGAAATTATCGGAAAATTGTGTCATTTGATTGTCTTAAAAGAATGCTTGTTACCAGGTTTATGTGTTTGTATGCAATGTTATGCTACCTTCATATAGCAGTGATCAATAATAATAATTAAACAGGCTAACCTTTGTATTTTATCAAAGATCAGTAAAGTTGATACGGTACGTGGTCATTTAACAAAACATGGCATAAAAGTCGAAATACCCATCATCTAATTGCATACTCGAAAATTAAAACATACTGAACAGAAAATTACATAAAATAGTATGATTTAGAGAAAAACAAGGCTATATTTATTAGTACAAACCCGATCTTCCAAGTCCAATGCAATACTATTAAGTTGGCTATGTGAATTAGTCGTTAGCTCAAGACATGGAAAATTACTCAATCTCTTATCCCATATGTAAATAGCACCATCAAGACCAGAAGCAAGCAACCTACAAGAAGTAATTTGGCAGCCATCATAATTCATAAACAATAACAGGACATAATGGAAAGCATTAATTTTTATAATTCTACTGAAAGAACAATTCATTGTAGTACAAACATATAAATTCCATAGATTTCAATAAAAAATAATAGTGCAATTTAACAAGGATATTTCCAAAAGCTTCTAAAAGGTAGAGAAATTACTCTGAATGTTTGAAGAAAGTACATGTCTCCCCTTACCAAGGTGATCAAGATAGCATCCTGCAATTTCTCTTCATTCAACATAAATCCTCTTGTTCAATTCACTATATGATTAATTTGCATAAAATTAACTGGATTGTGTAACAAATTAAGAAAGAAAACTAATTTAGGTAGAAAATTGTTGCTCAATAATATAAATATATTTCCTATATGCCATTAATAATGATGTATTACTATTCTGTATTACAATTCTTTCATCTTAAAAAAAAATAATTCAGATAATAATACAATTCCATTAATAATGATATATTTCTTATTATTTCCCTCTCCAGTTGTTGGAAATAATAATACAGAATTCAAATAATACTAGCCATAAATTAAAAAACCATACAACTAGAATTTGACATCTACTATAGAAATTTATATTCAATTTTTTCTACTTGTTTTAATCATTGGGTCTATATTTATGGATCAGAATAAAAGCATATACATTTCACATCTATTACAGAGGGGTTTGAATTTGATATTGATTATAGAATAGCCCAGCCACCACTTAATATCTCTCTCAAAAATGATTGGTTTTATGGAGGCTAGCAATCATATCAAAGATGAGATCCAAGTGATTTAACCAGGTTAATTATGGTTTAACCTGGTCATGTAACGATGAACCAAACGCAGCCTCTGGTAAGGCAACTGCACATCATTTAAAAAGTTCAAAGCCCAGAATCAGGGCAAAATCATAAACAAGATGCAGTATGGAATAATGAATACAGCATATTCTCCCCAAATTACAAGCCAAACGAAGTTCCAAACAAACATTTAAAACCAAAGTAAACTTCAGTATGGTGTGTAATTTAGTACAAATGTCACCAACCTTGACTTGTCAGCTGAAGCAAACATTATTTCAGACAACCCATTGTGGAGTTCACAAGTATGATGAGAAAACTTTGATTTGCCTTTCTCTAACACCTATTTTATTGGCAAAAAATGGGATCATAATGAAAAAGCTAGACATATGCATTTAAATAAAATAGGTATATGTGAAACTTTCATCATGGCTGAACAGCTCCAAAGTCACTGAAAAAAATGACAGAAAATATGCAAAATAGGAAATGCCAAAGTAATTATATTTATAAGTTTTATATGTAATGGTTTAAAAGAGATTCAATGACATCAATCAAAAAGGTAAAGGTAAAGAATGCTCAAAGACTCGAGGATCTCAAAAGAGGCAGGTTGAAGTTTAGACCGGGATTAGTTAATGCATGTTGAGCCATTATCTAATGCAAAAACTAGTAAAAGATGCACAATGCTTACTTCAACAGGCTCAGACGAGATATAACCAATGTCAAAAAGCATGACTTTATCATGTTGTCTAGAAGCACAAGCTACCTGCAGAAGAAAAAATGGTTAGACTCCCGCAACCAAAAGAGAATATAGGTAAACATCCTCAGACTGAAGTAATGACCACTTAACTTACTGTCTATTGGTGATAACATATAAACATAATCAACTTCATGGCAAGGTAATATGCCAATATGCATCATAAAAACTAAACATAACAACAAATTCAGAAGATCATTCTGATCTAAATATGCTTATTCATAGTACACAAATTCACAAAAAAAAAATGCATAAATACAAATGCATCAAATAGGCTTGACAAAGAAGAACAAGAAGCAACTAAACTATTTCATGTAAACTATATAGGATGTGAATATATATTAGACTAAAACCACATAACATGTTTGCACATGAAGATTTTAGCTTAATTTGTATCCAACTCAATAGGAAATAATATATCAGTGAATGTACACCATGTATGAATTTCAAAATTTTCCACGTTTTCAGCACCTTATTTCAGAGGCTTTATTTTATTTTATTTTTTCAGAAAATTTGAAAATTAAGATATGAAGCTTGGTTCACTAACACTGTTTCGTTGTTTACTTAGTGAAAAAAAGTTTATTGTTTATGGGTAGCAAAAGTTTGCTACTTCCAAAAATTTATGAAACAAAACTAGAACCCTGTTTCCATATAGACTTAAAATATTTAGTCTAGGATAATTTCGACTCACTTGCTAAAGGTTAAGAATTTAAGACCTCATCCAATAAGTTTTGGTGGTGGAGTATTAGATTGACTTACCGAAGGTTAAGGGCTCGAAACATTATCAAATAAATATTATATCTAAACTGTTGGAACTATACCCACTTACCAAATGTTGAGGGCTCAAAGGCTTGTCTGATAAATTTTGGTACTTAAAGGCTAAAGCCTTAGTTGAGCGGTGGTGTACCAGATCGACTTTGACGATTAGACCCCTCATCTAACAATGAAGATTTCCGCTAGCTTAGCTGGTAAATAAGCACCTGGGGTTGAATCTTGTTTATCACTGACTCTTTGCAAAAAAAAAAATTATGAGATAAAGAGATTAAACAATCTTAAATACATGGACAAGCTAGTATTTACCAGTCTAGTTTCTGGTGGTCCAGTCTAGTTTAATTTTTTCTAAAGCCCAGTCTTAGGGTTTTGCATATAGACGTGGCTCCTAGACTCCCAACATTATAAGTGCACATGCTATAGGACCTCCCGGTACTCCTCTTCTCGTTGTTCTCCTCTCCTCCCCCCTCCCCTCTTCTCCTCCTTCCCTCAACACTTCTTGGTACCACAGTACATCCTGACATACCATGTGAGTCTGGAGCAAACTCAATGGGTCGGTGTATGAAATTACAATCCCTGATAGGTACTACTCCCAAATGCACCATTTTCTGTAGCTAGTATATATATATATATATATTGTTTATCCACTATATTGTGCAGGAATGAAAGCCACAAGTAAAAATTCATCTACTAGTTGGAAATGCAAATGTTAGGTAACTTCAAATCAGCAAAAATCTTCAGTTACTTAGCTACTATAAGGAAAACACTAGCATTGGAAATAGTTGTGACTAAAAGGCACTTAAAAAAAGGACTACATCAACATCCTTCCACAAAACATGTGTTAGATCAGCAAAATCTTCCCTTGGTTGGCAATCATAAGGAAAACACTAGCATTAAAAATAGTTGTGACGAAAAGGCACTTCAAAAAAGATCTGCGTCAACATCCTTATGCAAAATATATGTATTAGACAATTATTTAATTAATTTTCAAAAGGCACATAATGATGGGCAAGTTTAAAACTGAAGGCACATATTACAAGATGCTTGTCATTTTCCAAGAACATGAAAAATTGTACTCGCATATCTATATCATGCAAACCTCATCTTGATTAGTCGGATTCCAGCGAACAGAATCTAATGCCTTGGAGGTATAAATATGGAGCAAATCCTTTGTCTCATCCTCCAATGAACCTATGTAGAAAACAAGGAATTTAGGGTCAACCTCATGTACATCTACTTTTTTCGAGAGCTGTGACAAAAACACAGTGATTTGCCATCAAAATTCTATTTTTTGAGCATGTGTAATTTATATATTTTAATGGAATAGGCAACTCTTTCCATTCTGAAGGGATATAGCATGGGAGATGAATAATATAAAAACAATTTTTCTATGGATTAAGAATCCATTGAATAAGATATCAGACTTCTTGGGGAGATATGAATAAAAAAGGACAAATTACACTGTTAGTCCTCGAACTTTGAGGAAATATGAAGGCTTCCAGACTTAATTTCTCTTTCCAACTGACTTCCTCTAAGGTTTATTTAATGTGTCAATCAAGTCCACCATCAACTTCAGTCCATTAGTCTTGACAGTAAGTTTACATGTCTATACAATAGGGTTAAACTTGCTAACTTGACATAATGTGAAGGAGAAAAATCTTTCTGATAAGCACAATAAAGCTCAAAATCAAAATTTACAAATGACAAAAAACTTGACTTTTCAAGTAGTCATGTCAGACAACTTTTCTCACCGTCATTAATGCTAGGTTAGTAACTCAAGTTTTACCATGGAGCAGACTCAGGTTTACATCAAGATTGATCAACAAAAGGTGACAGACTTGATAACTAATAATATTTTATAACACTCAATGGTAAAAATTGATGTTTAGTAACCCAATTGAGATATACCCCAAAGTTCAAGTACTAATGGTATTTAGTAAATTTAACATATGAACATGCACCTATTATGTAAGTCACATGCTTTGTAAATTCACTATGACAAAACTGTTTTAAGAGCTAGCACATAAATGTAAACCACAATACATGCTACTTTGATAGTCTCTTTGTTTCTGTTTTTTTCTTAACGGATGAAACATCTGAGAATGCAACCAGATAAGTGTAACAATATTTATTTGCTTTTGTTTCTAAATTAAAAAAAATTATTTGATTTAAAATGATCCGCATAGGATGAACATAACATGTGTACCACTTAACATTTATAAATAATCTTGTAATGGAAGCACCTTATGCCAATATAGAACATCCAACAATCGATTATGTTCATCATGGGAAGGAAGCTTACTTGACTTTGGACCATATATTGTACAGTACAAGGTTTCAAAGTCATGCACTGTTAAGCATCCTGTTTTTGTTACTGATGCAAGATAAATTCCCTGTGTAATTCAAGCACAAGATACATAATTATTAATATTTCACCTCAAAGGACAGAATGAGATTGGCATCATAAAAGAATGAGAAGGAGAGAAATAATTGAAAATAGGGAGAAGATAATAAATATTGCATATATATTGCCAGATCTGACAACAACATACAAGAATTTGACATTGAAAAGATTTAAGGTAAATAAACTAATACTATCAGTTTTTACTGATTTGCTCTACAATCATATATTAGATATTGGTTATACTGTGATTGATATTTTATAGAAATTGTTAAGAAAAATTATATCTTGGAATCTGATGATTGTAAGGTCAACCATTTGGCCCGTTTTGTGGATATATGAAAGCGTTTAAAAAGTTGATGAATATGTATGTATATGTGTGTGTCTGTCCAAGAGAAGTTTGATAATTTTTGGGACCAATACTTTGGCCTATTTTGTTTTCTATATTTTGTGCTAGTGACTCACTCCTTCCTTCTCTTTATTTTCTTTCTTTCCTTCCTTTCACTACTTGTACTTATTTTATGTCCTTTGAATTTACCAGACTCCTCATATTTTCCTTGATTTTGAGAAGAATTTGTCTGACAATTAATATTCCATGTATGATGTACCTATAGATAAGTTGCCAAGATGAATTGAATAAAACTGGTAAAACAAAAAATACAAGTAATTATCAGATCAGTTCATAAACTTAGGCAAATGTCAGTAGTAACCTTGGTGTCAAAGTCTAATCCAGAAGTCCCCTGCCTGTAAAAGCATTATGCACAAGTTAACAATCTATTGCAGAGCAATATATCTTAATATCTTACAGGCTTATGTAAAGAGATACAAGTAATAGGCTTATGCACCATTCTTCACAAGAAAAGAAAACTTATACTGGTTTCAATTTTCGAAAGGCAGCTTCATAGGGAAAAAGAAAAACTGAAGAACGTATTTTAAAAGTTTGATGAACTTTTAACTAATATTTAAAATCCTTGGGTACATAATATAAAAATGTTCAAAGGCTTATCTTTATTTAGAAGCTACAAAAAAGTTCAAAGGCTCTTCTGATATTCCTTTTTTCCTTTTGCAGGGAGGAAAGGTGGTGTTGCCTAAAGACTCGTGCCAATCTTTATCGCTGCTACCCACAAACTATTAAACTTGAGTTTCCTTACTCCTTAGTATACATCAGCCTCTTATACTTTCCATTTAAACATGGGTTATGCTAATCAAACAAGGACTTAACATGATATTTAGCCTACTTCCATATGACACTGTATTGTTGCCTATGGCTTATGTTTCACATAGACAATTAACAAAAAACTGCATTATAATTATCCATATCTTATTCAACTTTCTTGATCAGAGTGTAATGAGGAACAGTCATTTATCTGGACAAGTCTATGAAAACTTCCAAATAAAAAAATAAATACTTTAGGTTATTTACTAGTTGCCTTACAATGAGAAAATAGAATTTCCTATGTTGCGTACTGTGCATATGTCATCAATTGCATCGTTGAACAACACAGTCATCTAAAAGAGGATCTTTATCGGTTTTTTAAATTAGATAAGCATATGAAATAACATAACTAAGTTAGGGCAAAGGCATCACACTAAACATTTGCCAGCAAGCATCCGCATATTTCAAGAAATTTATATTCCAGAGAAGACCACTAATGACAGGAACACATGATACGAAACCATAAATTAGATTGTGCATTGAATCTATATAAAAATAAAATCTTGAAAAAGAAAGAAAACCAAAAGCATGGACCTTAAATAAGAAACCGGCATGTCCAGATTTGCAACGTTAGCCATCCGTGCCATCTGAGAAAGTATAATCCCACTAATTATAAGGCACAAGCCCCCAAAGGCTTGTCACTACTAGAAATAGCAGAACTACAGTGTCACCATCCTTACGTGCGTCGGACAGCCATCAGGTTCGGTTCTGTAATTATGTTCGAAAATCCTAACCTACTCAAGAAAATGAGACGTGTAAAGATCCAATAACGAACAATTAGATCCAACAAACACACAAATATAAAGAGAAATAAAAGGAATCAAAAGATGAATTCGAGCGGGAAGCGAAGCACAAAGGAATCCAACAAAACCCAAGGGCTTCAAATTACCTCGGCAAGTGAATCAAGCAGAAGCTGAGAAGCTTGGCGCCGATAACAGAAAGGGACTCTTCCTTCAAGTTCGGCGATCATCCGCTTCCAGCGAGGCCTTGACGCGTGAGAAGAAGCAAAATCCCCATGAAATCGGCTCGGGTAGGGCACAATTAGATCAAGAATCAAGGGAGATCCCTACTAGAAAGCAGGAACCGTGTGGATTGGAGGAGCGGGGTGAGGGCGTACCTGAGAGGAGGCTTAGGGTTTTGTTGAGGTGAGTGAACGGGCTCGACGAACTTTTCCATGGAGGCGGCAAGCGAGAAGACGGAGACCGGAGGGCCGAGTTATGGCCCCCGCGCGGTCGGGCTTCCCGCGCAATTATTTTTGTAGGTTTATATTCCATTTTTTTTCTTTTTTGTTTTCTTCACTTAAAATACTTACAATATTATTTTTATTTATTCTTCTTCCTTTGTGTAAATAGCATCCAACAAAGCATAAGATAAATACAATACAAATCTCTCCATTATATTATTTATATTGTATACATAAGATCGAAAAAAACAGTGTACATAATTTTATTGCTAAAAAAACTATTTTTATAACTCAAACTGCTATGAAGTAAATTGCAAAAGAATAATTTTATTTGTTTCAAAATATTTTCTTTCTTTCCTCATGACTTTAAGAATCAAATTGACTTCTTCCCTTGCAAGGAGAAATAGAATACTAAAATTCAACTTCTTTCCATGAATGATCAGCACTGCAAGGGAAGGAAACAATTTGTCTGAATTAAATTGGATTTACTTCACCTGTGCAAACAAATCATATTCTACGAGATTTGAGAGAGCCAAGACAATCCACAACACGCACACGGCGGAACTCATTCCAGAGAGAACCTTTGGGATTTTACAGCAGGAAGAAGCACTTCTTCACTTAGATCAGAGAGCTAATCAACAAAGGCTGCATGCTGTTTACTTCATGTCCCTAATATGTTATATTGTGCTTGATCTCAGAGGAGGCACACTATGGCTTGGTTTTTCGCCAAATTACATAGTTCATGCAGTAACTTAGTAATGCCTTCGATACGGAAACAAGGTGAAAAGATTTTAACTTTAGACAAGCATATAGCAGTATTAGAGAACATCTTCCTGTTAACCATGTCATAATTTCTGAACTAAGACCAATCAGCAGAACTCACAGGCGACGTAAAGGTGCTTCAACTCGGTGTAGAAATAGAAGCACCTACAGAGACTCTGGAAAGACCAGCTCTCAAGTCACTGAAACTACTCTGTGCAAAGGGTATGGTCACACCCAGCCATTTGATTGGGAAATTTCATTGAACCTGAATGACACATCACCAGCAGTGTCCCTCTCAAACCCCGTCTCGAATGCATTAGCTGTCGATGGAGGTAACGGAAGAGAAATTGGTGCTGCAGCTTTATACTCTCTGAACTCATAAGCCGGTGGCTGCTCCCACATCAGAACGTGTAATCGAATTGGCTTCAGAGCATGCCTATGCAAGGAGAGCTTCTGGCTGATTGAGATGGTATCAAAGCAGCGAATTGCTCCAGCAGAAGACACCATCCAAGGGAGAACTTTTTCATTTGACACCCTTGAGATCACCAGCAGCTTGTCTGCATTTCTTGCTTGTCTGAACATATCTCGAAGCCCTGATCGTGTGGAAGCTGCTTCATCATCCGTATCGTCCACCGAGGAAATGTAGATGAAACCCTGCAAAAAATGAAGCTCGAGTGAGGCTTTTGATCTCGCGACATCAACACAAGATGTGCTTCGAGTGGGTACTAAAATCGCTGCAAGGTATGTGTTACTATCACAAAGAAGAAAGTTGATGGATGGAACCAAGTGATCACAAGCTACACCTATCAAGAACAACAATAGATTAATGGTGAGAAGTTTAGCAAACCTCTTCGGTGCAACTGATCGCAAATCCCAGTTTCGTATCACCTTCTTGAAGTTTAATATCTACTGCCAGTTCCCCAGCAGCTGGGGTGAACCAAAGCCTAACTGCCCTGACCACTCCAATGTCAACCCCATGGTAGTCCTCGAACCCATAAAGGCTAACATTTGCAAGATTTGAAAGATCCGATAATGATCCACTGTTCACGGTTGCAGATGCTGTCTCACCAGATATCTGTAACGGGAAAACATGACCTATTAAGCACAAATCGACGAAGATTCTAAGACTCCCCAGTGCAAATCATTTAAATATATCCATGTCTCATGAAAGGGGCATAAAAGATGCTTAACTCACTCTGCTAGAGAAGTTCTTCACCTTAGATCTATATTGAAGTCTTTGCAAAGATTACCTTGGTTAAGAGAGCCTCAGTCTGGACATTCATGAATTCAATGGGGACTCCTGAAGCCTGAGACGCGAAGAGCCAAGTGTTTGCATGGGCCAAGGTGTCCTCAAGGCAATTGTAACGAGAAGAAACCAGGTCCAGCGCCTTTGGAAGTACCAGCATTGAGAGGAAGCAGCTTGAGTTGGGCACTGGAAGAAATTCCTTCATCTTCTTTTCCCAATTGTACGGTACATATCCATCCTGAACCTTGGCAGTGGTCAGTGCACAGACCACCCTCGAGCTCCTTGAGCCTTGTAAATAAGCAAGATATTAGTGGTTGTTTGAGAAAAATGAGAAGTCAGGAAGCTGATTTCCATGAGACAACAAAATTAATTGTTATTTATGGCATGGGCAGCTCCTCTAATCAGTTATGATCCACATGGCAAAGTCAACCATTTTGAGGAGTCAAATGGAATTCTTTATATAAATTAATCAATGAAATCAGACTATAGATTGGTTAGTGGCAAATCTTGCATATCAGACCAATGCAATAACATATCTCTTTATGGATCTAGGCACCTTTGTTTGATTAGACTTGATATTGCTTAGATGTTTTGATGGTAGAATACTAAACTACCCACGAAAAGTGATCACTTGATAAATATATCACCTCAGGTAATTCAAGAAAATGCATTTAGAATATTAGACAAACAAATCCTCCATCATTGTTTCATATATTTTTGACGAATCCATATCAATAGGTTGATAAATTAAAATGATCTAAACTACAGTATAAGCAATGAGGCTTACTCTTTCACATAACCCTTCATACCATATAGAACTTAACTTTGGAAACATACCAACAAAGATTCTTGCATTAACAAGTAATCATCTGATAACAACAGGTAAGATCCATGAGAGTGAGGATACTTCAACTTATGTGTTCAACCAGATACAATCACTTCGACTGGCCTATGTCAATGATCCCACAAAAGTTTAGTCAAAGGAGGTTGATCCAATGAGCCAGCAACCTGGAAGGAATCTTGTAGCTGTTTCACATGGTAAGCAAATAATACACAACAGCAAGCTTAGGGATGCAACAGGATCCAATAAAATACCAAGCATGAAAGTGACTTGCAGAGCCACTTTCATGTAATCCAAGATCATGCATCAAGGAAGCAACTTTCACTTAAAGCTACACCATATTAAATCTGTTTTCAGCTCTTAACTCATTAAGAATCAGACAAGTCAAAAGATATGTCTGCATCGCATCCACACAACTATTGAACTGGTGGCAAGAGGTTAATAATTAATTGAGGAGCTACCTCTGAAAAAATTAAACTATAGCCTTAAAATAATCTACCAAGTTCTTTTCAATCAGATGTTTGTAAGTGAAGCTCATTTGGTGCATTTAATTACAGAACAAACTCGTTGTCGGCTTCAAACAAATAACATTCTTAAGGTTTCTTTTTAATGATAGCAGAATTTATCACAAAATCCCATGACCCCTAAATCTAAGAAGCCCTGCCTCTACTGCATGTCCTTTTCTAAGATCTACAGGCTTTTTTCCAATTCTATCATAGCCAGCACCAACGAACACTATCTTAATTACTTGAATGACAAGCTAGGAGAACTCAGATTTCCTGTGTAAACCTTGCTGGTAGTTGAATTCAATTTGAGTACTGCTTGCAGATTCGGTGAGAACCACCATCCTACAATGGTAGGAGACTATCAAGTCTTACAAACCAACATAATCCTTCTCCCGCTTCCGAGGACTGTTAGGGATGTCACAACAATCTCTACGGGTCCATGTAAAAGGATCGTCGAGAACAAAAATGCGAACTTGGAAAATCGACTCTGTGCCCACAATTAACAGTAATTTCCGTGCCAAAGAAAATAGGGAGAGGGGGTGAGAGGAGGAGGAGGTCGAAGGCCACACCTTGCAACGCCACGCACTCGCTCACCATGCGGTCGACGAACCCGACGGCGTAGTTGGGGTCGCGAATGGAGCGGAGCACGTACTGGCGCCGCCCGGCCGGGCTGTGGGGCACGATGCAGGCTTGGAGCTCCGCCGCCTCGCCGCCATATCGCCGGACCCTCACCTCGATGGACGTGTCCCCGCGCTTGAACGCCGAGTGGAGCAGCTTCTGGACCCCGCTCCTCCCGCCCTTGAACGGGGAGTGGACGGCGGGGGACCCCCCGATCTTGATCTCCTCCACCACGTCCCCGGTCTGCAGCATGTCCCCACCCCACTCCTCCGCCTTGGAGCTCCCCGCCACGCACTCGATCGCCACCACCGGCCCCCGCTCCGACGACTGCGGGCGGTCCATTCGCGCCAACCCTGCTCCCTCTCGCTACACCAATCTTCCCACCAGGGACGTGTCAAATCGATTATCCTCAAGAAATTCGGAGGGACCCTCAGCGAAAAGATGCGACCTTTACGGCTTTCAAGGGTCGCCGGAACGATAAAAATTGCAGCTTTGCGTGATTGGCGATCTCAGTACGTGGAATCCTCCTGAAGCTTCAGTATTGAATCCCAGAGAACGAAGAAGAAAGACACAAGTTCTCCAAGTAGGAGAGGAACAAGGAAAAGAAGACGACGACGCAAGACCAAGAGGCCTTCCGCTTGAGTGAGACTTCGAATCGAATTCAGAGAGAGAGAGAGAGACGACGACGCATCCAGTTGGATTTATTGGAGGCAAAATTAGACGCAGGGATATAAATGAGGACGGCGGTGGAAGTCAAGGGTGTAAGTGGGGTTAGGAAGCGGAAGTTCCCTGTCTCCCACGGAGCAGGAGACACCATTCTACCTCTCACAAACGTTCCACGTCCCACACCAGGGTATCATGTCAGGATTTTTTGAAGGCACAAGGGCGGAGGAGATGGCGTCTCGTGGCTTGGCAAAGGTACACGGTTTGGGAGAAAGAATGGCGACCGCCGGCGAGCCCCGCGGCTTCTAGAAGGCAAAACTTTCGGAAGCTTTTCTTCTACGGAGGGCGACCTGCTGTTTCCGCCCCCACATGCGGGCCATCAACGGTGCAGGATCCAGCGAACGGGGCAAACGGACGGTGGATCGCCGACAGGTACGCGGCGGCTGAGCTGCTGCCGGTCGAACTCACTTGTCTCTCTTAAGACAGGGAACACGGTTCCACCTCGCTAGCCGTCGATGGGCCCCACTTCATTGATGACGAGCTGGTGTGGGCCCACCCGGTTTCTGAGGGCCAGCGGCGTGCTGCCTGCATTGGCCGAGACAGGTGAACCGCACCTTGTCAATCAACAGTGTAATGGTCCTGTAAACAGCAGCAGGAAGAAAGAAGAGGAAAAATAATGACGAGAAATAAATACATTCAACAGTGCTTCTCTCCATTGACATTTAAAAATATGGTATAGCAAGAAATAATATATTCAACATTGATGGAGATTAATGAGCATTGCACAGCTTGCATTAGAGTTTGCACCTGAAAATTGTTCAGCATTAACATATGACAAATAAAATTTTAGAACTCTCAGTATGTTGAATATTTTCTTAAATAGAGTAAACAAGTTTTTGTTGCCTTTCAGCTGCAGTGCCATAAAACTGTATACAAAATTGATAATTCCACCCAGTGCCTACATATCATCAATGCTTCCTCTTCAAGTACCTGCTCCTGTTGATCAATAAGACAGACACAAGAAATCAAAAACACACTTAAAAGCTATAGATAGATACAAAAAATCAGAAATATTGTAAAATTGCTTTAATTTGACATGATAAAATGAATAGAACATGGCAAGAGCAATTAGAGACAGATAAATCTGTAATTTTCTTACATACTTCATGTACATTTCACAGAATATAAACTTGAATGTCATCAATAACTTGTCCAACATAACCAATTGAATGCATATCCAACAATAGGATGCCTCAGTACAAATATTTTGTAAGTGCCATCTTGGTCCTGTATTCAGCACTTTACATAGTCAATATATTAGCCTACCGTTCACTCACTGGATATGTTGGTGATCAAATATTAGCTAAAAAACAACTACAACTCTTAGTCGATGCAAATTTTACTTCTGAATATTGGCAAATTTAATGATTTTTATGGTGTTCCATTCAGCTGGTTAATTAACAGAAACAAAACATGTATGATCAAAATCTAATAGACAGGAATCTATTAACAAAGAGGGTTTGGTCCTATGGAAAGAGGGATCATTCTGAACATTAACATGTTTTATGAACCAAAAGAAGCATTTTAATCCTCTTGAAAGAAAGATTATTCTGGGTTATAAAAGATCATTCTGAACATTCACATATGTTTATGAACCAAATGGAAAGCTGTAAAGATGATTAAAATAAGACAGATGTTACATGCAGTACATTGAAACTTTTAAATAAAATGATTGATGCATGTCAGAGCACAACACAAAGCATTCGTAACAGTATTTGATGTAAATAAAACTGGTCTGAGTACTTTGGTTAAGAGATAGACAAGTGCAACAATGGGATTCTGAATACCACACTGGGCCACATATTGCATGATTGCTAGGACAAACAATAAAAAAGATGATGACGTAGAAAGAATGTAAATTGAACTTCTATACATGGTTCGTCTTATTGGTCCGTACCAATGTATCAACCGGATGTTGATACGATACGTATTAACGTATCAACACATTATACAGTGAGGCATAAACAAAATGACATATACCACCCATACCGATCCCTTATCGGACTAGTACATACTGTTTGTACCGAGCGATACATCGTGGTACGACGAACCTTGCTTCCATGCATAAGCAAAGATATATAAAGCCAAGAAAGAAATCTTTTACCCTATTGACATTAATATTTAGGTCCATCTCATTTTTGAAGAGGTGTAATTTGCTTTCTGGTGAGCAGCCCTTCTGTTTCTCTTGGAATCTTCACTAAAATGCACAATTCGTCTCTGTCGTAATGCAGAAGCTGGTTCAGATCTCTGAATCCTTTGGTTCTCTTTAAGAGGACTAATAAATTGTTGCTTTAGAGACCCATCATTTGATTTGTTCAAGGGAATTAAATGCTCCACTGAGGATGGGCTTATAATTTCAGCCATTCTAATGTCATGACGCTGAGGATTATCCTCAGCAACAGAATGTTGAGAATGGTATTGTTTGCTGGTCATAGGAGAATCCGGGTCAGAAGATGATGGACTAGTACTACTCATGTCATACAGGATATTATTTGCCATGACTGGAGGCTGCAGATTGCTAGTGTCCAAAGCAGTAGAAGAACTTCTCCGGAGCCTTGTAAGCTCAACAACCTACATTAGATTTTTCATGCCATTAGTTAAATCAGTGGAAACTATAATGGCAGTGAATTTCATAATTTCGGAAAGCTATTCTACCTGTTTCTCGAGAAAAGCCTTATCTTTCTTCAGTTTGGAGATCACCAAGTTCTTCCTTCTTATGATTTCTTCAAGTTCCGTTATCCTCTATTGGGAAAAAAAAATTGAGTTATCACAGTATAATTCTCCTGCACTCTTTCAAAACACAAGAATCACCTTACAGTCAGCAGCCCTAAATGCATCAACAGCAATAGCTAATTCCTTTATTTTTGCATCCTTCTCTTCACACTCCTTGCGAAGGTTATAGAATTCTTGCTCTGATGCTAATGCACTTAGCTGAAAGCAATTCAAGTACCAAATTTATATGGGGAAGATTATTTGATTTCATTGAGACATGTTTAGGTAAACCTCTGACCAGTAATATAATCATTCACAAATAAATTGATTACAACGAGTTATGTGTCATTCCATGAGCAAGCTAATCATCAAAATGTGGTATAGTAAATCCTCATGCAATCAAACTTCTGTGTCTCACAGAAATTCGTTACTGTATTCACCTTTTTTCTCCCTCAAGAGAGTTCAAAGTTAAGCTAATGTCTACAGACAAACAGGGTAACTTAGGAGCTAAGATGCTGATTCTTTAAGCTTTACAACAAATATCAGGACTTCAATCATGTCTTTTTTTCTCCATATAGTAAATGATAACCCAGATAACTTTGATTGAAATCAAGTAAGTACCACATTACCAATAGGTATACGGAAATGTTTGGGAGTTCATCACCTGAAAGTCTACAGAAGATGTAACACTCCAATTAAAATCAGACAAATCAGACATCCGACGCTCTTCTTGCTCAGTTGGGATCAAATTATCTGTGTTGAAGGCCTCCTCTTTTGCAGACTCTATCCCAGTGGCATCCTGTGCGACAAGATAATGTGTTACACCAAATAACAACAGATTTGCTTTTACATGTAGCAAACTTCATTTTTGGCTAGACATGTACTTTCCCTCCATGTAGCCCACTTGATACGTGTCTACAAAGAGGCAAACTTCCACTCTCAGGGTTAAACTCCAGCAGTGAAGTCCTAGAACTGCAAAATTGAGATGCAACCTGTAATTGTTTCAACTCAGCATTGAATTGATCATTCTCCAATGAAAGCCCCGAAATGCATTTGACTGGTTGATCCTGAAGGGAGTTCATCTGCTCACATAAATTATCAAGCTTCTGCTGCATGCTGAGGAGCACCTGGTCCTGGTTCATCAAGAGAAAAACGATACATTTATTCTTTGCAAATTCAGTAAACAAATAGACATTTTGAGAAAGTTACTTCATGACAAAGAAAGGTAGTTTGTTAGGAATTAGAATGACTAGAAATTCTAATACTAACAAATTCAAGGAAAAGAAAACCCATGCTACAAAGTCATTCAAGAAAAGAACAGAAGTTTCAGGTATTACACACAACTAGCTGAGGATATGATGCCTTCTGATGTAGACATATAAAAAGGAAGTATATTGTTTCATTAGAGAAAAGATATTTTGCAACACAATAGCCATCAAAGCCCTTCTTTTCCTACTCACCCTAAACACAGAGTTGGAAGGTTCAAAAAGTTCATAAAGTACAAAAGATGGGGTCTTGATTACAAAAAGTATCTCCGGATGAAAATAAAAAGTTTAACTTTTTAAATATTTTTTTCAAAGAACTCTGGGACTGTAAAAAGGAATTATTTTTCCTTTTTCATCTCCTGATCTCAAGATGGGACATCAAAAGCTGCAACTTTTTTTCTCTCCCAGATCAAATTCCACTGCAAACAGTAACTAGACGCCCTTTGATCAAATATCAAGCAAGTAAACATAAGTGACCATGCTTTCCATTCAATCAAAACGAGATGTCGACAATAAGCGTAAAGTAAGCTTTAACCCTATTCGATCAAGCACTCACCCTTAGCTCTACGGATCTCTGAAACTTTTCGATCTGCCGAGCCCTCTTCGAGTTGTAAGCGGCTGCCGCGACGACGGCAACAACGAGGACCCGATGGAGAGGGCTAAAGAGATCCCATGCCACCGCTTCATCAGCGCTCAAGCCGCCTCCTATTGCGCCGGCCGATGTGGCCTCCTCTGCGCCGACGAGGCGGCCCTGGAGCGAGACCCAAGCGATCTTCTTCAGCGCCGGCCGGCTCGGCTCTTCGAAACAGCTAGAGAGGCGGCGAGGGGAGGGGGAGACGAGGTGGGCAAGCGAGACACGCGCCGGCGTCGGATCGCCCGGGCCACGGCTGGACGCGTACTCGCCGCCGTCCATCGTGCGATGGGCCGCGCAGATGGAGCGGACAAGGGCGGTTCGAGCTCAGACTGGAAAATTTCAAACCTTTAATCGTGCGCGACGGTAAAAGAAGGGCGGACTCGGGAATTCCGACAACGAAAACAAGTTTACCTACCTTGCCTACCATCTATTTCACTACGCTAATTCGGGTCCCCACGGTGGGACCCCATATCTCCTCACCGAATCCCTTACGGTAACGGAACGGGTGCGTCGCACTTCGAAATGGAAGTTCGATGGAATAGATCTAATCTCCGACCGTCCATTCAAGTCCAGTTGGCTTTGGCATTCCAAAAGTGATCGATCAGACGAAATGCACAGATGGAGTGAGAGCAGTCGCTGTGCACTTCGTGCCCTCAAAAATTAGCACGAAGGCATAAATGTGAACGAGTAGGGCTAATTAAAAGGATAAACATGCACTAATATTGGAGTTTAGGATCCACAGGATATGTTTCTTTCTATTTTCATGTCAAATAATTACCTTTATTATTGTTGTTGGTGTTTGTAATGGCATAAAAAATGAGGTATTTTTCATTGATATTTAGATTTCTTTCTTATTCTATCCATATTCTTAACTAGACCTAACGAAGTATGTCTAATTTTAATTTGGTTTGGAATCATGAATCGTAAGACCGATTCGATTTTGACCGATTCAATTTTGACTCTAACTAAACTATGCACGCTAATTATCTACTTAGTTTCGTAATGCAATTATCATCGATGAGTAATACTGGCAATCCCACCTCAACTCTTGTGGTCCGAGATGAAGGAAACATTAGATTCCTTCTTCACAAAGGCATTCGACGCAAGGGAAAGTGAAGAGGAAGAAAGAGCCTTGTTGCTGAGGACGTGGCCATCACTGCCACCAACAGTGGAATTGAAGGAAAGGAAGGCCTCCTTTTGTTCGTTGAACGGCAAGCAATTCTTTTGTTGGATACAGCTGCCTCCGACCACCTCCCCGCCCTTTCCGTTCTCTGCTCTCATCATCTTCATCTTCTTGACAGAAGGCCAAGAGTAGTTGCATCAATGGCTTCTTTCATCCTCTTCTCGTAGAGACAAGTGTGCCTACCTTTGTTTGGATAATGCAAGCATCATTGGACGCAGGAAACAAAGTAATACATGAGTTTAATCGATCGGCTCAGTTCTATTCAATGATTGATAAGCGTCTCCGCTGCTTCAATGGAGTTTCCTCCAGTAAGCAAAAAGCTTTATCCCAGCTAAGACAAATCTAGTCTGAAAAGTCAACGCCATTTCCAAGTCTTTAGCAACCTCTCGCTCCTGACTTCGAGTTCAAGTAAGAATTTTGATTGCTGGACAAACAGGTGCAGCTCGCCCTGCCTTCCGTCAGCGTCTTGCAACAGCAGCCAACAGTAAAATCAAATCAAAGAGATGCCAGGTTAAGATTCTACAAGAACAGCATGGTTCTACAGAAGGATACCTTGACTTGTTTCTGGAGATCCTTGATGTAGTCAACGGCCAAATCTAGCATGTCGGCAGTGTTGGTTTGCTTCAAATTCATGAACACGAGTGAGGGAAGTGCAGGATGTGGTTGTTACTGTCAATCCAGTGTCAAGATCGTGCTGCTGTTGCATCGGAAGTGAGACTTACCTTGTCCATGTTAGGAACAACCTCCTGTAGCTTCTTCATCCTTTCGCTGATCTTAGTCCTCCTCACCTGATCAAATCCATGCTTAAATGAGCATCTGAGGCAACGAAAACTTATGAATGGAAAGAGCAGGGGAAGTAGCAACCCGCTCGGCGATGCTTCGCGGGTGGGTGGCGCAGCCCCGTTTAGCTCTGACTCTGCAGGGGACTGCGTCCTGAAACCGTAGAAAGTTCTCGACGGCGGCCATCTCCGACGAGGTCTTGGGCAAGCTGAGCTGATGTGTGACACCCGAGACATGGTTCCTCACCTCCCCCTTCTGTTCAGGATCAAATGCAGAATTGTTGCAGCCAGAGAAGCCGATCGATAGAATGAAGCAGGCGAAGCAGAAGTACCTGAGGCTCCGAGTGGTTGAGACCGGCGCCTGTCTTGTCCTCCCCCTCACTGCCTTTTCTCGTCCCTGCGAAGCTGTTTGCAGAAAGCAGAGACGTCTCTTCCCAACCAGGCATGTAACACCCGCTCTCTTCATGACTACCGCGGCCAAACTCCTCGCTCCCCGTCTCAGAGATCCGAGACATCAAGGAGCTTTGTCTCTTTCCTAAGCTTATCTGACGACCCCTAAACCGTTTTGCTGCATCTCCCATGGGAGGAAGACCCTCATTTCTGAAACCACGCAGATCCCTCATCATAGGATAGCCTACAGATGCAATGAAAGAAGAACAATAGCAACACGAGATGAGATTTTCTAGAACCCAATACTTGAGTCGTTGACTATCTACTATTGCGTTAGCAATTCGGTTCTTTTCCTCACGCTACGGAGGAAGAAATTTCTACTCCATGTTCCCGTTACCAGAGCTTTGGCAGAGTTCCATTTCAGGTTCTTGCAGAACGCAGTCCATGTCAGAAACAATCCTTGAACACGAATCGTGCCAAGCAAAACGAAATTTTTCGAATGGTTTTTGTCCAAAAGAGGAACATTTTTGATGAATTTGAAGTGGGAGAGAGATTGTTACCATTGTGAGATGAGACGATAGCGGGTGAACTGCTCTGGCGAGTGAGGTTGGCGATGCTTCTGCCACCTCCGTTCTCGTGTTGTTCCACCTCCGCCAGCATCGAACCCATCGTCCGGTATGAGATGTCTGACAAGCTATGATTCGGCATCTGCAACGGCTGCTGCGTGTGATGATACGTCATCGGCAGAGCAGAGGAGGACGCAACCTTATGTCGAGGGCTGACCTTCTCCCCCGATGGCGGTGGCCGCCAGAACTGAGGCCTCCTCTGGCAGTCAACGGTATCGACAACCGAGGGCTCGTCGGTCTCGGCGCCGTAGGGTCTTGCGGGGAGGAAGTCCTCACAGAGTTCTTCGAACAACGAGCTCGGAGCGGATCGGAACCGGAGGAGACCGGGGCTCACCTGTTCCTGTTGTGCTGGTGGATGGTGGAGGAGCACGTGGAGGCCCGCCGACTCAGCTTCCTCCTTCCGGTGGCCGCCGAGAGGCGCGGCAGGCGGATAAGCCAGGTCGAGATCCTTCGACGTCGCCGTCGCCGGAGGAGCTCCGTACATCACTCCTTCCTCCTCCTCCTCCTCCTTTCTGCTCCAAGTCACGCACCTTCTTCTTCTTCAGCTCAATCTGTCTCTAAGCTTCTGTAACGATCTGCAGTTGCAGCCGCTTAACACGTACAGATCGGAAGCAGAGCAGGAATCGAAACCTCAAGCTTCCGCCCGATCGCCGTCGAATAACCTCCAAAAAAGCAAATTTTTTTGCTCGAAACCTTCCAAAGACTCCGACAAATTAACTCCTAAATCTTCCGCAGCTCCAAATCCGAGAAATGAACGAGAAAGAGTGGGGAGAAGACAGAATCTTCCATCAGAAATTTGTGGAGTCGCTCCTCTTCTTTTTATAATCACATATCTTCGCCATCGAAAACAAAACAAAGGTTTTCGGCTTGCGCTGCTATTTATACAGTCAAAGTGACGAAAATGCCCATAATATCGTAAGAAGCTTCAGTGTACGGCCGGTCTCAGTTTCAGTGCCCCACATTTGAATTGCCAAAAATGCCCCCGAGAGATCTAAATGACAATTAAAGCAGGAAAAAGGGAATAAAAAGAACCATTCAAAAGATCACGTGCCGATTCTGTCACTATTCTTTGGATATTGAGAGGAAGATTTTGTGCTTCACAGAAAGGAAGCTCTTGAGAAGATATATATAAGCGTGTATTTAAATTATATTGAAGGATATCAAATTATGAACACGAAAAGGGATCTTTTCAGAAAATTTTAGTATTGAGTTGAATGGTGTAACGTTTGTTTTCAGTTCTTTTACTTGTATTATCACCAAATTTTAGTATTTGCAGACGATTGGAAGGCATGCAGAATGGTTTTATTGGAACTCTTAAAAGTTTTTTCCCCATATTTATCTTCCCACTGATAATATAATTTACCGCTGCAATTTTATTTACCCTTGCAAGTATGTTGTGCATAGTGTCTCAGGCTTTATAATTAGAGTCCTGATTGAACTCAAAAATATAAAATATATTGGGTGATTTTTTTATTTATTTGGTATAAACTGTCCTCTCTTTTAGTTTTTTAAATAATATTTCTATTTTTTTAATTTTATAAATGTCCTTCCCTTTCTTACTCGTCGTCTTCGTCCTTCCCTTTTTAAATAATGTTTATCTTACCCCACCCGTCGCGTAGAAAGGGTGATCGTTAGGATGATAAATGCTCGATGCGACAAAGAAGGGAAAACCATTGAGGTCATGAGGGTGATTTTAAAGGGTCGCAATTCACCACCTCTATGTGGTGTTGCTCGCCCTTCCCCAGTCGCCTCTATGAAGGGTAAAGATAGTAGGCAAGAAAGGGTGTTGGGAGCAAATGATATTTGGAGACGACATTAAGTGCAATGGCCACAAGGCCTTGTGGTGGTAGTAGGGAGCAAAGATGATTGGTGATTAGCACCACACAGAAGTGATGGGCTTAGGCCAAAGAGAAGAAGGAAAGGAAAAAAATGATTATAAAATTATAAACTGCAATTTTATTTACCCTTGCAAGTATGTTGTGCATAGTGTCTCAGGCTCTATAATTAGAGTCCTGATTGAACTCAAAAATATATAATATATTGGGTGATTTTTTTATAATTTTTTTTATTTTTTTGGTATAAACTGTCCTCTCTTTTAGTTTTTTAAATAATGTTTCTATTTTTTTAATTTTATAAATGTCCTTCCCTTTTTTACTTGTCGTCTTCGTTCTTCCCTTTTTAAATAATGCTTATCTTTCCCCATCTGTTGCATAGAAAGGGTGACCATTAGGGTGACAAATGCTCAAAGAAGGAAAAACCATTGAGGTCATGAGAGTAATTGCAAATGGTCGCAATTCACCACTTCTATGTGGTGTTGCTTGTCTTTCCCCAGTCGCCTCAATGAAAGGCAAAGGTGACAGACAAGGAAGGGTGTTGGGAGCAAATGACATTTGGAGACGACATTAGGGGCAAAGGCCACAAGGCCTTATGGTGATAGTAGGGAGCAAAAACGATGGATGATTAGCACGACACAAAAGTGGTGAGCACAGGCGAA
>LVTN01000103.1:524941-561466 GCA_001649415.1 Musa itinerans | reverse complement strand
GTGACACCTTGAGAGCTCGATGTTTCTACCTTGGAGGCACCTTAAACAATCCCATATGAGTTTGGACCACATTGGGCTAACTAAGATGTTAATGACTTTTTCCCTCAATATTTTTGGCACTAGAAGGAGGGTCCAATATCGTAGGAACGATTGCCCGTCGACTCTTTCAATGAATACTCAAGCGAAGAGGCTTTGTCCCACACCCATAGTACTTTCACCTAAGGGGAGCAATAGTCACCCTTTTTGCACATAGGCGCGTCCACCTCAACTTAGATACTGATACGATACTAGCATATATTCAACAACACGGGTCTCTCACCCCTAAGGATGACCCCGAGCCACTTGCTCATTCTCATCGAGGTGTTCTTAAATCTCACTCAACAAGTGCAAATACTAATAGGTATGA
Source organism: Musa itinerans (assembly GCA_001649415.1). Taxonomy (NCBI): domain Eukaryota; kingdom Viridiplantae; phylum Streptophyta; class Magnoliopsida; order Zingiberales; family Musaceae; genus Musa; species Musa itinerans. Next base: position 561,060 of record LVTN01000103.1, on the reverse strand, counting down.
TATAAGCCATTGCTATGCTTTTATCTCAGTTAACCCAACAAGTTATGCCACCAGCTCAGTCGTCATTACCGGCTCCACCCCAATTGGCACCGGCACTTGTCTAGGTTCCCCAACCTGACGTGATGCCAATATCCCAGAAGTGCCCAAGACTCGTCGAACTATCAGTTGAGGGGCACTTCAGTCCCCAACCATGAAATTTGACGGGCCTCACCACCACTCTACCTTGCCTGAATCCGAGGCCTAATCGATAGAGTCGGACTCCCTATGGATCCAATTATGACAAATGGACCAACATTTGAAGGAGATGCGACCAAAATTCCAACAAGCAAAAAAGAAAGTGCTAATAGAGAAAAACCCAAATAATGACAAATATTTAATCTTGAAGGCGAAAAAAACCCAAAAGTCTATATAGAACACCAACGAATAAGCAAATGTGACAACACACACACAGCAACACCAAATTTAGAAAATAATGGCAAATATTTAATATCAAAGTGGAGACCAATACCAACAAATAATGGGACGTGCCAACACAAAAACGCACACAAGAAGTCCAAATTTAGAAAATAATTTCAATATTTGATCTTAAAGTGGAGAACAACTCAAAGTCTATAGACAGCCAACAATAACCAAATGTTGCAATACTGAAATTTTGAACACACACACATAACAAGTCCAAATTTAGAATATATTGGCAATATTTAATCTTAAATTGGAGAACAACTCAACATCTATAGCATACCGACGTCTTAAATTGGAGAACAACTCAACATCTATAGAATACCGACAAATAACCAAATTTGCCAATACTGAAAATTTTCAAGGCCACATTAGAATGAAAACCGACCCTTTGTCAAAGGCAGACTTCACTATGGTTTCTGTCATGAGCTAAAAGCTCAAACCTAAAGTAATGGTAGTAACCTCCGTTGCAGAGTGAAAGCCAATTTTCCCGAACAACTACTCTTCAGCTATTCAAGGATGCCAAGGGAGAACTACCAACCAAATAGAGAATCAAAACAGGCTAAAGCCAAAGAATGGAGTAATTAGAAGAGCAAGTCCCATGGATATCGCGATGAGTGAAGCAGCCCATGTTAGCTTCTCTGTGATCCTAGGGGCCCTTTCTTTCAATGCTTCTGTGCATGTACCTATGAATACTGTGTAACTCGCCATTGCGAATACAGTGCCGACGAGAAACATACAAAGAAATGCAGCACCAGCCAGGCGCGACGGAAGTGCCAGTGCCGGCAGGATTATCATGAGTGCATCTGGCTGCAGACCATGCACAATGCCAGTGGCGAAAGTTGCCAATCCAATTTTCCTCTTCCCGGTGGAGCTCAAATCTGAGGGCTCATCGAGAGCAACACAAGAAGCGGGCACCTCGGAAGCTTCCCTGATTCCAATAGCACCTATCACTAGCAGAGTTAAGCCAACAACTCGAGTCCCCCATGTGCGGAAAACCTCAATGTGAAGACGATCTCTGAGCATTAGAAATAGTAAACCGAAGAGCACTTGACCGGCATCATGGCCACATCCCCAAAGGGCTCCTACTACGGCACTCTCCATCTTTGTTCTTCCAATCGATAAAGGAGCTAAGGCAGCAAGATGGTCGGGGCCTGACAATGTATGCAGGCAACCAGCTAAAAAACCAGCCAAAGCACTACTTAGTAACTCAGTTTTAATAAGCTGTCCGCCTAAGTTGGAAGCAGATTGCACTCTGGCAAATGAAGGTTGGGCTAAAATTGAATTGGCTACTGTCAGTATAATTGCTGAAAGGGTCGTGACCACAGCAGCGCGAGCAACCTGAAAAGTTGTCGATCCCATAATTATGTTATAAAATTAACATGAAATATCGAAAAGAAAATTAATGTTTAGTACTAAAATTTGTTCTGAAACCTAGTGCAGATATACTTCCACATGCAATTGTTATTCTCCGTTTTTAGTGGATGGTGCATAAGCATACATAGTAAACATAAGAATTAAGAGCTTTCCCAAAACAAAGTATCTCAATCATATAGAAGCGAAATGGGAAATCCAGTCAAGTATCGAAATGTCTTCTAGGGCAAGAAAGTCCAAAGTTAAGAATGCTGCAAGAAACTGTTTCTGAGTGGCACACAATTAGATTCTTCCGGTTACAAGGTAACCATAATCAATTAGTATTCTCAGAGGAGCAATAGCAGTTTCATCTTATATCGTTCACACATATTCAAGCTGGTTGCCCCTTGTTGGTTCCATCAATTTGCAGCCTCGACCGAAAATGGCAACTTTTGCAGTCTTGGTGAACTATCATGACTGCCTTCTTATCCTAGTGATGATTGCCTCTCAAAAGACCAAACAGGCATTGAAACCAAATTTATCAGCCAAGAACCTAAACATATGGGAACAGATGCACCAAATGGACATGAAGATTGGCACAACAGACCAAATGCAAGAACCCACAGAACGTTTGCAAATTGCTAAATATAGTTTGGAAGATGTCCAAAATAACCTACAGACCTGATTCTCCAATATGAACAAGAGATCATGAAGAGGTCATATCGAGACATCATGAGGCCATTGATGCAACAGTACATTCAACATGATTGTCAAAGACCTAACAAATGGACATCGTGTCTGCTGATAATTGCAGTCAACGATCACAATGATCCAACCAATAAAAAGCTAGCATTACAAGCATAGGAAGCTTTATAAGAGGATTCCAATAAATCCAATGATGGCAGCAAGTTCATTCTATATAGCGAACAACATGCTTCATGACACCAAAAATTTAGTCACAGTCTTAACAGTCTTCCATTGGTTATTTTCAAGATCTAAAGGCACACAGGATCTAGTGAACACAGATAGCTCTAATCTGACCAGCATGGAATGAAGACTAAATATGGTGCAATCTCAGACAGAATTAGATGAATCAGACGTCAAATCTGACCACTTCATATGGTTAAAGTAACTTCCTGTTATAACACATGAATCATCTGATGCTTAACCCAGAAACAGGAGAACACTGCTATCATAAGAAATCTCCCGATCTTGTAAGAGATCAAGCTAATCCCAGGCGCTGTATCAGGTGAACAGCGAGATTTGAGTCAAGAAGAAATCGAACAAAAGCCTGTAGGTTCATGGTCAAGAATAAAGGTCCAGAGAAGGAAAGAACAAGCCACGGAGAAGACACAAGATCACACCTTTGGCAGGGAACACGCATCCGGTCCTCCTCCGGCGATGAATCGGGCACGAGGCCGAGCATGCGGCGCCTCCCCTCGGGAGGAAGAAGGCGGCGGAGCGCTCGCAGGGGAGGACGAGGCGCGGGAGGGACAAGGAGGCGGGCCATCTCGTTCGGAGTAGAGCGCGGTCAGGGGCTTGGGACCCCGCCCTTGCGTCAAACAAGGGCCCAATCTCAGGTCGGACGGGGACCGAAGGGAGAGGAGTGGTCGAGGCCTGAAGAGCCGCAGAGGGTCTGCCGTCCGAAAGGGGAGAGAAAGGGAGGAGGAAGAGATCAGCCTCTCCATGAAACTGCGGAAGCAAGCCAACTGTTTTGCTTCTTTTGTCTTCGGACAGCAGTCCAAAATGCTATAGGTCGAACACCAAGAAGAAGAAGAAGAAGAAGAAGAGGGAGGGAGGGAGAAGAGAAGTTGGAGAAGGAAGAGAACGGAAGGGTTCCTCTCTCTCGGTCAACCGACAACCACCTTTTGCCATCATTTGGGACTCCACCAACAATAATATACTGAGAAAAAAAACTAATTACGATTAAAAGGCTATTTTATATCTTTATTGATCCAATAATAATAATAATAATAATTTTTTATAACTCGATGCATCCAACTCATATGAATACAACAAAGTGTACCATAAAGTCTTAATTGGGCATGCCACACCAATATGACATTTATTACATTCCTCTCTAGTTAAGCTTTGTTGCTAACCATGGTTATAAAACCAATATAATTTTAGGCATAATTCATTTCCAACTAGCTAAACTAAATTCGAATATTCCAACTTTATATAAGATTTTTTCACTCGTAACAAATGAAAAATAATTTAACTATTAAAAGAGTCACGTCCAACCCACTCTTGATATAATTTTTTTAAGATTAGAGTGAAATAAGATAAATGTGTGTTTTTATCACCAAGTAATATCTCCCATAACCAATCAAACTTTTTTTCCTATTTTAGATATGCCAAAACTCAAAAAAAAAAAAAAAAAACTACCTATTATCTATTTTGTCATGTCAGAGAATTTTTTTTAAAAAAAATAATATCATAGAAAAATCACACCAAAAAAATATATTTGTTAGGGGAAAGAATTCCTCTCTCGACCTTTGCCACCGTGATTGGCGTTGGCCCGGAGATTCCAAATTTCCTAGTCGCAAGAGCATTTGAGTCAACGCTAGAACTACAGCACCCTTCAACAAAACAATTCCACCACGATCACAAATTAAATGTATATGCTAAGGCTTTCTTGGTCTCATACCTAATGCTCTTCATCAAACCCTTCTCCTGACACAACTAACAAAACCCAATAGTTATTGCACCTCAATTGAATCCAATTCCAAGCACCGAATAGAACTCCCATGTCAGCTATACCAACAACTGACGCAAATGCTGCTACGACGACTTCCTCGAGCGTAGCGTTGACATCTTAAGATGGCAATCTAGTTTGACCTTAACCATCATAATAAAAATCCAAGATGCACTCGACTAATGAAATGACTACTACCTTGCACAATCAACTTTAAGAAATGGACAAAGGTTTGGACGACATAAGGTACGAGGACTCACTGAGGAAAGAGTTTGATCAAGTGGATCTCCAAAAGGAGTCTCCTTTGAACTAACTGATATAAGACGAACCGATTCCCTTTACTTTGCATCTTCTCAACTTTAAGATTTTTTTTTACCTTATTCTCGCACCAATAACATCCTTCGGAGAGTTTGAGCTCATTCCTACACATATTGTCAGGTATTATATCTTTTATCGGTAAAACCAATAATATTAGGATAAATAGAGTTAAATATTACACTTTCATAACTATAAAAATTTTAATATATATTTTTTAAATATAAAGATTAAAATATTAAAAAATCTAACTACAAATTAGTCCGACATCTACGCTACTGCATAGTAGTCAAGAGTCCGACATCTACGCTCGACCACTGCCACAAGCCCAGCCGAAACTCTTGCAGTCAGGCCCAGGACCACTGCCACAAGCCCATATTTAATACGTGCAAGTTGCTAAATGGGTCAGTTTTGACGGGCGACCACAGGTCACAAAAGAATGTTCATAAATATATATATAAATATATATATATATATATGTAAATCATGATCAAACAAACATAAAAAGTCCACCAAATCTTTCCTAGTCTAATTTAAAAAAGACTTCAACCTTTGGGCAAGAATTTGCACACCTATTTATTGATACATTTATACTGGTCTTTCATTCTTGATGAGAGATCTACTGGATGCAACATCTTCAGGTGCACATTACAGGAGCAACGGGACCCATCATACAACGAATAGCACCCACTGAATTGAATTTCCTATATCATCCTATGCGAGTTGCACCTTTAGCAGCGACTTATCAATCTCAACAACTAGTCCCTGAAAGTTCAAATACAAACAACAAATGTTAATGTCATGCAGTAAAGGGGGGGAAAAAAAAAAACGAGGTTATCTGAAAAAACACAAACAAAACAAAATGGTATGGTATGGTCATTGGCTCAGAAAATGCAACAATTCAAGTATTAATCAGAATTTTGTATTTCAATACCAGTACATATATAGTAATCTTATTAGCCCAGTACATACTAATCAGTATGTTACATGTCTTGGTACAACAAGAAAAATATTGTAAAGCTGTTTGATATCTTAGTATTGATCCATATGCTGACACGGTATCAGACTGGTATGGTTCGGTCAGTATTCAGAGACATGGATGGAAGATTAAAAATAGAAGCTGAATATACAAGTCAATAAGGTTGAAGAACATATTGCTCATGAATAAAAGGAGAATGTTTTTTCTTGTAAAACAAATTAAAATGGGAAAGCATTGTGTTGTGTCCATGAATACACCATAGATTTTACGGAAAAATACATGAACAGAGACTGCCATAAATTGTGGATTGGAATGTCAAGAGTAATATATCCAAAAGCTTGGCATATATGACATAAAGATAGCAAGATGGATAACTATTGTCAGCATCAACGAATAAAACATTAATTGCAGCTTTCATACATATCACAAATCATAAGATGAGGGCAAAATGTTTAAGATGCTTCAAATATGTGTGAACAAAATCTGTATGATAATTGTAAAAGATCAACATTCCAGTTACAAGTTTCATGGAGGAGGAAATAAAAAGAAATTTGGGATTAATAGTAATAAGGAAGATGATGGCCCTTGGAACAATTAAAAATGTGAATCCTGCAGCTGCATAATGGAAACGGATCCATACAATTGATACCAGTTGATTGGGGACAAAGGCAAGTTCTTAGATGTCAAAAGAAATCATGAGTATGGCGATATCAAACATCCAAGGAAATCCATTGATCTCATGGAAGTTTTTCTTAGAAAGTAAAGAGCATTTCCTATTGAAATCTCACCTGGTGGAAATTAATCAGGGACAAAGCCATGGTCTTAGGTGTTAAAAGAAACTAGGCTATAGTAATAACAAAGATCCATGGAAATTCTTTGATCTCATGGAAGTTCTTCTTAGGAAGCAAAAGGAATTTCCTAGCAAGAAATCCTTGGGAGAAAACTTATTACCTCCAATAATTTTTTATATTGCATATTTTTATTTTGAGGACATAATCAAATATTTAGAGCAAAAAAATTGCTATAAGATTAGAAAATTATTTTGATGCTTTTAGTCACTGATGAATTATATTTCACCCATCCCATGGTTGGAAACTAATCAATGGTTCAGTCTACAATGATCTTCGCTTGGAAGGTAATGGTTGGTTTTCTTACGATCACAAATCACAACCTCAGCTCTCAAAATTTAAACAACCCATGGTTGGTTCCACCAATGATGCAATCAGAGAGAACTCTAAGGCAGTTAACTTTGGTACCTACATCTGATGATCATATCGAAAGTTTACTTAGATACTAACAACAACGAAAGGAGAAGTCAATCCTACAAAAGTTCAGTTGGCTAGCAAAAAACTCATTCTCAAATAACTATGGTAAAAAAAATAACAAATAATTATTTTCATTATGTAAAGCCAGCAGTAGAAGGAATGATAACTTACCAGTACTTGATCATACCATCCCATCCACAAGTTGCAACCTTGCTCTGTTCCAATGGATGCCACTCACATCCAATGCATACTCCTTCATGGCACTTCAAAGTCCTAAAGACCTTGCAACTCTTCCAGTCCCAGAACCAACACTTCCCTTCTCCATCTCCTGACAGGACAAACCGCCCATCTGGAGAAAAATTCACCTGGCAAGCATACCCCGCTACGATGTGCCCTGCAAACCTCTTCTTCTTATTCAGCTGAAACCGCTCCTTCGTGCCATAGATAAGTATCTGATTGTCCAAACTCTGAGCAGCCAGCCAATTTGAATTAGGATGAAGAGAGATCGAAGGCATGGAATGCATGTGAGGCTCACTAATGTACTTTACAACAACTGGAATTCCAAATTCCCAAACACGAAGTGACTTGTCATCACTAGAAGTAACAAACCTCCGGTTGTTATCAACGAACGTGATGGTATTGACTGCTCCTAGATGTTGATCATACTCTTGTGTGATTGTGCCAGAGTTCATATCCCACTGAATGATCTTCTTGTCACTCATCCCTGCAAGAAGAATGTTCTGCTTGTCTTCATCTGGATTAAGCTTCACAACATAGGGAATCTTCCCAGTGGAGAAGGTGGAGATGACCTTCCCTGTCTCTGTGTCCCAATACTTGATATTTTTGTCATATCCAGCACTCAAGAACTTGGTACCATCATTCGAGAAGGAGATGTCACGAACTGCCTTTGAGTGGCCCATGTAAGTCCGCATGCACTTTCCAGAATTGAACACATCCCATATCTTGACCTTCGAGTCCATACCGGCAGAGAGTAGGAGGTGGCCTTGCTTAGGAAAGAATCGTATCGCTGCAACACCTTTGGTGTGCCCGCTCCAAGTATGGACCCAGCGTTTCGGGATGTAGCAGTGGTCGTTCTTAGCCTTAGCATCCTTGGGCGGCTGGATCCATGAACGACCCTGGTAGTCGCGCTCCTCCTTCCCGTGGAATGTGCTCTTGTCCATGTGCTCGGCCTTGTCGCCAGCCCGCCCCTCTCCGCGCTCCTTCTCTGCCTTCTTCTCTGCATGCTCCTCGGCATACTTCTTCTGCTCCTCCGTGAGCTCGCCCTGGACGACATCCTTCTTCCCGGCCCATGGGCTTTGGCGGTTCTTGAGGAGCCACTCATCGGTCGCGGGGTTCTCAACTTCATGGCCGGCAGCCAAGTTGTCGGCTTCTTCGGCACCAGAGGCTTTCATCTGGATGCGGCGCCGCTTCTGCTCCTGCTGAGGCATGTTGTAGACGGAGAGGGCCTGGTTCTGGGTCAGGGTTTCGAGGTCGCCAACGTAGGAGAGGCCGGAGGGGTCGGTGGCGTAGCCATATTTGTGGTAAGTGTTGTACTGCTCGTCGAAGAGGAAGGGCTGGATGGCAGCGTCCTCGACGAAGCCGAGCTTGTGGTTGCGCATGCCTTGGGCGACGCCGTCCTTGGCGAAGGGGTGGGCGGGGCCGTGGATGGGTGCCCAGAGCTGGTCATAGGTGGGGTTGAAGGTCACCGCGTGCTGCGTGGGATCGAGCGGCCGGTGGAGGGCGCGGGCCGAGCCGGCAGCGGCAAGGGCGAGCGAGGTGTCATCGACTCTGGGGGCGGAGGACTTCGCCAGCAGACGGGGAGGGGAGGAGTCCGGCGACGAGGGGGCCTCCGCCTCCGCCTCCTCCTCCTCCTCCATCGCCGTCGCGTTTGGATCTGGCTTCTCGCCTTCCGTTTCGACTTCTTCTCCTCGTGATCCCTCCTCGGATCTTTCCGTTTCGACTTCTTCTCCTCGTGATCCCTTCTCGGATCCGTTGCCGTCGTCGTCGTCGTCGTCGTCTTGCGCATAACCTCGGAGGAGATCCATGGAGAAACCCTAGAGAGAGAGAGAGAGAGAGCGAGCGAGGGGTACTGAGATGCGTCACATATAGACATACGAACGTTTTGGTTGGTGTCCTGGTTCGAATTCACGTTGAACCCGAATCATGAACCGAGTCTTCACCCAAAATCTGATCTGGTTCGAGCCAATTACAAGACCAGTTAACTCCAAACCTGACGGACCGCTTCGAACTCGGTCTGGATTTGTGAACCCGGTCATTTAGGTTCAATTTGTTTCACTAAAAAATTTTCTCAACGAAAAAAGAGACTTTGAACAATGGAAAAGAATATATTTTTTTCTTATGCACTTCGTTACTTTTTTCTCCTCGATATATATATATATTTTTTTATTTTGAAAAACAACTTTCAGCTAATTTGTAAATGCAAGTTTAACAAGCACTCATTCATTGATACACGTCTTCTAGTAAAGTACATAAATTGCTGTTAAACTGTAGCATCCGTTATAATTGTCAGTAAAGATGTAACCACATTTTGACAACAGTATATCGTTCTCATTCTTCCTTCCGATTGAACATATCCACTTTTCCATCCATTCAAACACATAAACAAGCACAACAAAATCAACTGGTGGCATCAATGACAACACCTAGTAATATAATATGTTACGAGACCACAACTTGTGGCATTATCCCCTGGGAGTGCACTGCTTACCAAATAGTTGCTAGATAAGCACCAAAGTTAGGCATGATGTGAACAAAACAAATAAACCAATAAATAAGAATGCATAGAAACTCCTGTTGACCAGTATAAAATCAGGGTTTTGAAGACAAATAATCATAAACCAAAAACAATGTAAAACCATCAATATATAATGTTCAAGCAGAGAGGCATCAACACTAGGACTAGAGATATCAATTCCAATTATATATTGCAATCAGACACTTGGGATGGAAAATGATCTGCTTATCAATATAACTTCATGCAGAGTAGATATGTTCGCTCAACTCTACTTTGTACATTAGATTTAGTCTTATCGAAACAAACAATAAGACTAACTGGAAAATATTTTGAATAATAAATAGTTCCAAGGATCAACAAAGGCAGCTAATAACTGAGTTCAATTTAAAAGGCTAAGGATACAAATAAAAAGTAAGTTCAAAAGAAAGCTAATTTTCCTTTGAACCACCATTAACTCATTGCTTCCATCAAATGCTGGAGAACGAATCATAAATCCTCCTTTGTCGCATGAGCTCCTGCAAAAACCATAAAATAAAAAGGAACGATAAGATTTGCACATATGATCATGGAGCAAAGGAAGTTAACAACCAAAAAAATTGGATGGGGACAAAAAGGAAGAATCTGGACGTGAAGTATAGCAGAGTAACATGACTCGAACACCTTGTGCAAGTGAAACAATAACTTCACTAATTTAAATATTCATTCAACATAAATAATAGGTTTTCCATTTAAACTCAGAGGGAAAACCTATGCTCTTGAATGCCATACATATTTACCATTTTACCGTTGTGTGCTTTTCCATCACCAAGTGAAACAACGAAAACAGACAAACTAGCCTTCAGACATATGGTGACAGAGACAAACACAAGAAATTTCTCAATTACAAATTAGTCAAATTATAATGGCTAGTTTATTAATGCATTAAGCACTCGAAGTGACTCAATTTAAAAAATTAATTCTGTAATTCTTGAATTGAAAATTGCAATATAGGTGGCTGCACAAGATTCACAGCTAACATTTTATGCATCGTAGATTAGTCGTTTTTGAGGTCCAACAATTACATTTCAACATTAAGCTTTATGCTTAACAGTCTAAAACCTAGTTGAGCAGTTGGGCTGATTAAATCAAGGCAGACATAACTTCAAACTCAAATATATTTCCACCTATAGTATTTTAGAAGAATTATAGTTTTCATGCAAGCTTCAATCAATTTCCATCTTTCCAAATTATCATTTAACAATGAATGATAAAGCTTACGTGGTAATGATTTTCCTCTATTTCTTAGCCATAATCAAGTTTTGTTACTTTCTTCCACTTCCCTCTTCTTCTTATCCTGCCCATCCTATGGCTACTGCTCATTTCAGTAGTTCATCTCCTTCATTGATCCTCACCTCTTCTTCCCCTCCTAAGGCTAACACTTGCCCTTCTTCCCTTCCTCCTCTTTCTCTTATCTCTTTCCACCTGTAATCTAAATTACCTCACCCGAAGATAGACGGAGATCATCCGACCACCTTAGTCATTTTTCTTCATTTCATCATTAGTAGGTACTATGATAATTTTGTATAAGTGACAAGCAATCATTGTCCTATAAACACCAAGTGCCCATGCTTTGAACAAAATTTTCAGATATGTTATTTTGTTCAACATAACTATACCAAAACGCAAAAGATGCCTGAACTAAGAGGATAGCAAGGAATCTAAACAAGCAACTTGGGCCAATGCATCTCAATTTTAATGAATGTTCCTCTCAATTGGATCACTAATGCTATGATGAGCTTTACCATGTTCAAACTCAGCCAAGCAAAATAATTTAAGCTGGAGAGAAGCTCAGATTTCTTTGTTTAGATAGCTTGTTAGAAATGTAAAAATCTAGCAGTCAGCTTAGTGCTTGATCAAGCCATATAATCGAGTCAACTTCATGTTCATCTCAAACTTGATTCAAGCTTGATCATCACTAGCACATTAAATAGAATCACATACACTATACCACAGTGAAGTCACTAGGCACCCGAACACTTGCCTAAGCACCCAAGCGAGGTGAGGCGAAGCCCAAGCGCCCACCTATTGGGTTGAGCAAGCGACTTGACTTAGTCGCGATCTAGGCGCTCGCCTGGGCCCAGGCGTTGGGTGGGCCAGGCACTCGCCTGGTTCAACTCAAACCTGAGTCAAACTAAAATACTTATCTGGTTCAATTGAACCAAGTATCCATCGCAGAACCCCACTCGCGAGTGCCCTACGCAGAATTCCTTTTCCCCACTACGTTTCTCAAGGTGGCAGAGTTCCTCCCATCGGTGAACAACGGCAGCAGCGACACTGGCGGCATCTTCCTCCAACAGCAGCAACGGGTCTTCCTCCGATGGCAGCGACAGCTTCTTCCCCTCCCTCCAAATATATATCTCTTTCACCTCCTCCCTCTTCCCTTCTGCCCCGTTTGTCGCAACCCTCCTGTGTTCACCAAAGCCCTCCTATGTTCACCGCAGCCCTCCGCCGCAATCTGCAGCCTTCTCTTCCCTCTTCCTTCTGCCGCATCCCTCGTATGGTGTCACTGCAGCCCCTCGTCTCCCCCCTCTTCCCCAATTGCTCTTCTCTCTTACCTCTTCAGCCCTCCTATGTTCCCTCTTCACCCCTCTGCCGCAGCCCTCCGATGCAGTCTGCAGCTTTCTCTTCCTTCTTCCCGCTGCCGCAGCCCTCCTATGTTCACCACAGCCCTCATATGGTGTTACCGCAGCCACCTGTCTCCCCCCTTCCCAATTCACCACTGCCCTCCTACCGCCCTACGTTCCTCGCTCTTCCCACTGTGTCAAAGTTGAAGATTTTGGAATTGTTTCTTTGGATGTTTTTATGCTTGTGTTATGGGTTAATCTGTTTGGAATTTGGTTTTACAAGAATCTGCAATGCATGCAACGAGTGTTTGTTACTTATTGTTGACTGGGTGGAAAGCTTTTAGAGGAAATAGCATTTGGTTTTACAAGAACACCAGCTGCCCTTTATGCTGTAGTGAATTAGTAAAATGTCGATTATTATAGAAGAGGTGGAAGACGAAGAGGAGGAATATAATTCATTTGCAGAGGAAGAGAAGAAGATGGTGACAAGATTGAAGATGATGAATTGGATTTTAATGTTCTTTGATGTTAATTTTGTTTTTTTTTTTGTTAATTTTGTTAATGGATATTGACAATGTAGTTTAGCACTTTAAATGAATGCAAGTTTGATGTGTTATTTTAGTTTTAGTTTATTTTTATTAATCATGATATATAATTTTTAAATTATAATATTCATGAGTGCCTCGTTTTGCTCGAGCGAGCACCCAGTGCATCGACCATTTTGGGACTATGGCAACTTTGGCGCCTAGTGCTTTTGACTACACTGCCATATATTATATTGTTTACCACAATGATTTTAAAGGACGCTCCAGCGAAGCAAGGCGAGGCCTGAGTACCTTGCAAAACCTCTGGGTGAGACGTTTCAATGAGACGTCATTCGGGCACTCGCATGAGTCCAAGTGCTAGGCGCCTAGGGCGAGTGCCCGAGTGAAGTTGGGATGAGGTTTAAGCCTGATTCTATTGAACAAGCAAGTTGGTTCAATCGATCCAACTAATGTACCCTAACCCAATGAGACAAACCCAAAGTGAAACCCTACATCCACCGCCGCCGCTACAACTCCGTCCACCACCTTCATTCGCAGCTTCGTCCGTTATCGCCTTCATCCACAATTTTGTCCATTGTCATCACCTTCGTCCGAAGCTTGGTCCATCACCACCTTTGTTCACAGCTTTGTCCGTAGCTTTGTCTATCACCCTCTCCTTCCCCCACCTTCCTCCACAATCATCAGTTACTCTTCTCAGGTCCCTCTTTAGAACTGTTTAGCATTGGTTAAAACCAAGATTTTTAATCTTATCTTGGTATGGTACGATACGTTGTATCGAGTGGTACGACAAGGCATAGCGAGCAGTATGCCCTTCTTTTCAGAAGAAACATACAGAATCGACCTTCTCTTAGTCTAAATATCGCATTTTGATAGACGGAAAGGGGGTAATAGTGGAGATCTTACCTCCGACAGCGAGTGATGGAGGAGCAGTCGTGGGTGTAGGGGTTGGCCCTAGTGTCGAGGTGTCAGTTGTAGTAGGAGGCGCCACGGCGGGAGCAGGGGACACTATTGCGCCTGAGGGCGTTGTAGCTGATGTAGTAGGAACGGGCGAGGATGCGACAGGACGCCTTTGTCCCCAGCTCGAACTCATCCCTTGCAAGGCACTCCGTAATGCTCCCGCGGCAACCGGATCCAGTGGGGATCCAGCCCAGGGCAATCTCATCTCCTGCTCTCCTGCCACTACCGCCCTTGGCGACTGTGAGGAAGAAGACCAAGATGACGGCAAGAGCGAGAAAGGGACCCCTTCCTAAATATGCAGCACTCCAACCTAGGCCAGGACCCCTTCCTTCGCCGTCGACCACGACCTCCCTGACCACAGCGGCCATAATCCCTTCGCCCCCTACCACGTTCCGTCCGACGGAGCGAGGACCCGCACCCTACCACGTTTCGCCCGACGGAGCGAGGACCCACCCCCTGCCATGTTCCGCCCAACGAAACGCTTCTTCGTGTCTCGCCACATCCAACTCCCTTCTCCGTCATGCCTTCTCCATCCAACGAGCGTCGCAGCCTCGTCTTCCTAGCTGTTGTGCTCCTCCTCCTATCCGCCAACTGATACCACCCGCTACGTGTCGGTCAGTTGGCGGACCAATATGCACCGCCCATATCGAGCGATATGATACGGCATTAAAAACCTTGGTTAGAACTGTTTAGCATCATATTAATCCACTCTACAGAACTCTTTATACGGTATTAAAAACCTTGGTTAGAACTGTTTAGCATCATATTAATCCACTCTTCAGAACTCTTTATACGGTGGCGGCATCTTCCTCCAACAGCAGCAACGGGTCTTCCTCCGATGGCAGCGACAGCTTCTTCCCCTCCCTCCAAATATATCTGATCCACTCTTTAGAACTCTTTAACACTAGTTAGAACTATTTAGCACCATGTTGATCCACTCTTTAGAACTCTCTGGATAGAACTATTTAGCACCATACTGATCCACTCTTTGGCATTGGTTAGATCTATTTTGCACCATATTGATCCACTCTTTAAAACTGTTTAGCATTGGTTAGAAACTTGTTTAACATAGGTCTCCATCAGTAGAAACCATATTATGTTATTTTTATTTTTACGATCATATTTATCAATTATAATATATGTTTTAAAATGTTAATGTTCTGAAGTGCCTCTCTTCGCTGGAGCAGGTGCCTAGGTGAGCGCCTCATGCATTTTAGGAGCTTGGTACCCTTTGGCACCTAGCGTTTTTAAAAACACTGCTATGCCACTTGTAGTTAGACATTAAGACAAATTTTAATTTGGTTCCTAAACTTTTTTTTCCAATTGTGGGAACTAGCTCCATAAACTGAAACTGGTGCTTTAATCTAGTCCTATTGTCAAATTCTAATCATAAACCTTGACAAATGTTAATATGGCTGCATGCAATATTTGACGTACCAACCTGGTGTGAATATCAGCATAGAAAGTTATACAACATGCCAAATATAGTTCAAAAACCCAAATTTAGAGCATTGAGAAATACTTATCTTGATTTGTCAACCAGTATGGGCATGCTGAATAACATATCTCGTTGACAATTATGCCAGGTTGACAAGTCTTACTAGGGAGCCAGCTCAACTTTCTGCCAAGGTTTATATATAAAAACTAGAAGTAAGACTTAACTGAGACACTAATTATAGTTTAAGAGTAAAATGACATAAATCAATCGTTCAGCGACAAACTGAGGTTGCCCAAAGTTCAGGGACTTGTAGCATAATTTGCCCAAACGAATCAGTTCGATTTGTCTAACCCCGTCATCAAATTACTATTTTACATACAAAATTCAAGGTTACCAAGATAACTAAAATTATTCAAATCAACTGTTTTGGATGCAGCAACAGATACATCCCAACATGTAGGCATGTGCTTCCTAAGTACCACAAACGGACTCATCCCATCAAATAGTAATGAAATGACAAGCAAAATAAAAATGCACTCACGTCTAAAAATAGTGCTATCCAAATTTGATTCACTACATGCCATCAACGTTGCATTTCACAAATTTTAATGCTCACTGATTACAGAAAGCAACTTCTTAAAACAATAATATCCAATGAATAACACAAAGACAACTCATAGACTAGAACAAACATCTAGCAAACTGCTTTCAGGACATGCCCAAATGTGCCAAAGTAACCGGGTGCATAATGATTCTGACAAGCCAAATCAAATCTAATCAGCAGCAAAGAACTATTTTATCAAATCCAGATCATACAGTAGTCCATTTAAAAAACTAATGACTGACCACTGGGGCATCCATATAAATATAAATCATGAAGTATAGAAGAGACGATAAATTATATACAAAGACCTCTTATAGAAGCAAAAATAATTAATTCCATGAGCCACGATTTGAATGCTTAACCAAGGACAAGATAAAAGAACTAAATTTGAGTTTCACGAAAAGAAAAAAATAATAATAGAAAATTTATGAGTTCAGAGAGGAGCTTAACAAAATATTAAGGAAATGATATTAAAGCAGAAGAGAAAGAGAACTCAGACCGCCTATCTTTTTGGCATTAGATGAGCAGTCAACAGGTGCTGCAGCCCCATTTCCGCAGCCAAAGCAGTCCTTATATCCAGAAGTCGAACTCCCCATGCACTGAATATTACCAATCTCACAGGCTAGAACACCCTGGCCATTAAATGCACCATTTTCTCCAACGTTCCTCCCTTGCATCCCTGGGTAAAGGCACGATACCTGATCATCACAACGGAAACCACATGAGTTTAGAACCTCAGCATCACCCAGCATGTTGGCCTGGCTCACATTGGAAACAAAATCTCCACTCCCTTTCACAGTCCTCTGATATGGAAAAGATCCGATCTCTCCCTCAATCCTCCCCCTTAGATCCACAAGCAAGCATCTAAGCCTCGTAACCTCAGCTTCAAGAGCAGCTTGGCTCTGAAGTCTCTTCATGAGTTGCTGGTTAATTGCTCTTAGTTGAGCCACCTCCTCCTCCAGGGATGCCGCATGGGCCTTCTTCTTCTCCCTATACTTCCGAACGGCTTCTCTATTGCCGCATGACCTTTTCTTCGTTGGAGAGCTCTTCCCTGAAGACTCAGCGGTCTCATCCGCGGGAGCTGAGAGAATTTTGGTGTGGACATGGAAGCAGGTGTGGGTGTGTGAGAGATCGGGACCCGGAGGGTTGCAAGTGTGGGTGTGTGTGCATGTATGCTGCTGGCTGTCGTTGAAGATGTTGTCGAAAACACTATCCATCGAGCAGCCGCTTGGAAGGTCACCAGCGTTCGGGCCAGAGAAGACCTCAGGATTGGAGAAATCGAGGTCCCCTTCTTCCATCGTCAAGAGTGACGCAGAAAGATTATACGCGATCAAGCGGCGGTCAATTCCTGAGATGCGACAGCGCACTTCACTGATCCGTTCGCTTACACTTTAAGAATCACCAATTTCGAGAACGCACTCAGTGGGAATCAAGCACGGAAAGAAAGGATTTCTACCAGCACCGCACAAAGGAAAGCCTGGAAATCAAAGATCAAGAAGAAGATTGGCATAGTTCTCGGAAACCTTAGGCTACGATGCGAGGAAAGACGACAAATGGCTACTACATCAATCACGAAATTTACACAAGTAAAAAAAAGCAAAAAAGCAATCTTGGACAGCGACCAAGAGCAAGGCCGAAGAATCGAATCAAGAAAAGGCACCGGCGTCCCTAACAATCGAGGATTTTGCTCACGCCACATATGAGGCGATTCGATCTCCACGGCGAGAGAAGAGCACGGCGCTCCATCTAAGCAATCGATCACAAATCCAGCCGAGCTGAGTCCTCCCCAAGACGCCCAACCCTAGAGGAGCAAAGACACCAAGAAGCGAGTCGCAATGATTGCGATCCACAAATAAATCGATGGCGCAATTACGTCGAAGAGAGAAAAAAAGGAATATTTTTTGGCGCAATTACGTCGAAAGAAAAAGAGAAGCGAAAAGGATCGGATGGGCCGAAACGCCGCACCGTAGTCTTTCGGGAAATTATAATATAAACCCAGCTTTTTCATAAATTAATAGCTAAAAAGAGGTTACTACTTCTTCCTATTCACAGTCTTTTTAAAAAATTTAATAAAATAATATTTTATTATTTATATCTTCTCAAATTTTATTTTAATCCTCTTTTTTTTTTAATTCTCTTTACCCCCATAACATTCACCTATACACCCTATTGTACATTGTATACTTAGCCTTACTCTCGACTACTGCATAAAAGTTTTGAGGTACTCATATGGCCAACAATGTCTCTTTACCCCCATAACATTCACCTATACACCCTATTGTACATTGTATACTTTGCTGGAGGATGTAATGGAAAACAACTCAGTATCAACCGTAAGAGGATGTAAGGATGCTTACAATTCTCATGAAAATATATCTTTGGTTACAGGCTTCATATGACCTGAATAACCCAAAACAGAGACCGCAAGGAACACAGTGAAATGCAGCACAACCTGTACAAGAACTAAGAACAGATCACATGACAGCAACTATCACGCAAAATAATGAAGGATTACTAGTGCGGTAAGACAGGCACTCGATAAAAAGAAGAAAAAAAATACAGGAACAAGCCTTTTGTGATTTGCACAACACACTGCACACGGTAAACAAGCCTTTTGTGCATACTTTGATTGAGGTACAAAACCAAGTTTGACATGTTCGTAAGTCAAGTGGACTCGAAGCTTCCATCTATCTTCGACGTGCATAGGACATCAGGAGGAGGTAGATGCTCAACAAGTCATGACACAAACAAGAGAAGGGGGGGAACCAAAAGACCTGATGGGTTACATGGAGTGAGCCGCTACAAGAAAGGATCGCCAGTGTCATATTCTTTTCCATGTGCATAATATTCACATGATGTAGCAGCCCATCTGCGACTTTCTTTTCTTTTTCTTCTGCTTGGGTGGTTGAAGAACCACTTTAATGGCTGCATCGAAAACTGCCTTGATGTTCTGCACATGGCATTTTTAAAGAGCAGAAACATATCAGCGAGGCATTATAAGAGCAAAAGTACCGTATAGAGAGAAGAACATACTTGCTGGGTCTTTGAACTGCACTCGACGTAGGCAGGAGCACCGATTAGCTTCCTCAACTCTTCCCCCTTGAAACATGTGAGAATTACCATAAGCACCTAGACAATGTTTTTGGGAACGAGATACAATAGAAGGGAAAAGGAACTTTTAGTTCTTCATGTTGCAGGATTTGCTGCAACTCCTACCTGAGCAGTACTAATTGGTACAGCGCTAGGGTGATCTATCAAGAACTGGTCATCATCGCGGAGATCTGCCAGCCAAACCATGCACTGTCAGTTGAAGAATAAGAAGCCAAAAGAAAACACACGAGGTCAAGATAGCATTGATAAAGTGCTTGCGTCAAACTAAAGCATAATTTGCTCTCTTTATGGAAATTAGTTGTACCACAGACGTGCACCACCATGTGATTCTACCTACAGCTATCGCATTTATATCTCAACTATTTCTGATATGGTTAAAGAAAGGCTTTTTCTTATTGCCCCGAAACTTATCGCATTTATATCTCAAGTATTTCTGATATGGTTGAAGAAAGGCTTTTCTTATTGCCCTGAAATTTCACCAAGCATTTGTCAGCCAACCTAGCTCATACATGATACTGACTCCAATTGTTTTGCTTTATGTGAATATATTAATTTGATAATAATAACTTGATTTCTTACACCTAAAACATTGATCTGACGGTGGTATACCAAACCAATTTACTAAAAATTGAGAATTTAAAATATCATCCGACATATTTTTACACTCAAAACATTAGTATGGTGATCGTTTACCAAACCCATTTACGAAGGTTGAGGGTTCGGAAACTTATTTGACATATTTTTCACACCTAAACCATTGGTCTGATGGTCATATAGTAGACCAACTTGCCAAAGACTGAGGATTTGAAACCTTATCCAGTATACTTATTCCTTAAATATTAATTTGATGATGTACCAAACCCACCTACCAAGGGTTAAGGGTTCAGAACCTGATATATTTCAGAATGTGCTAACTAGCCTAACTAGTAAAGACATTGTCATATTATCGCAAGTTCCTGTGATCAAAACTCATCTTCATCACATACCCTTTGGCCTTTGCTAAAGATCCCTTGGTTTCTCTTACTGATTTTTTCACAAATATACCATTTAAATGCTCTGCGCCTAATTTATAACATTTTGCTCCAAAATGCCAATTACACATGAAACACTGCTTCCAAACTGCAATATGAACTATTAGCCTTCTCTCAGTAATGCTTGTTAAGGCCAAATGTCGATGATGGCTAAACTTGTCTACAGCAACTAGTGCATTCGATAAAACATCTTTCCATGTTGCCAAAACCTTCACATCTATGGTTGAAGCATCCACTTTGGACTCTAGAGGTGGAAATCCATACTCGAACAATCTAAGTTGACCATCTGGATGCATGAACCAGAACCAGGCTAAGGAAATTTGCTGGTTATAATATCAATTCGAGTTAAAGAGCATATGTTCCCTTGATATCAAAATTTAGACCAATCTGACCTGCATTCCCTCCTCCGCGGAAAATAAGCAAAGAGCGAAATACCTTCCAATTTGACCTGATCTGACACAACTGATTAAATATATGGGTTTGTCTGGATCAAGAAATCCTGATCGGATGGTGAGTCAGGTTGAATGCTGGTAGAGTTGGTCTTGTGTCAGCCTTGTATACTCTTACCATATATACAAATGCAATGGATCAAAACTCCACAAAGATTCTTCAACCCATGTGTCAATCTTAATCTAACTTATCAACTCTTCTCTAAGATGATGGTGAAAGACAATGCCAGAAAATAAGAGGAGATCATCGCCTTACACCATCAATTGTACCCAGTCAATAATATAAGTCAACAAAAGATGTTCCTTTCCACTAATTCCAGCATATCTCAGATCATGCAAAAGATATTGCTCTACACTATTGAAACTGGGGAAATTCAATGATTGATGAAGTCCACAGAAATATACCTTTCCAATAATTCCAAAAAAATAAAATAAGAATGAAAATACCACTAAGAAAACCATCATATATGCTAATAAATCATGCCTTCTATGGATCAAATGCAAGAATTGACAAACAAGTACATGACTTATTTTTGTTTGTATCAAAAAACATGAGTTGAAAAAGGCTGAAAAAAAAAGGAATTAGCCTACTTAGATCAAGAGTCAAAAATATGAAAAAGTTATTTCTTGTTGCATTGCATTGTCATAGATATTACAAAAATCAAGAGATGCTTCATATTAAAATCTTTGCATATTTATCTTGTTTGCCACAATAAATCCAAATAAATTGCAATTATTCTTTCAGACCATTGTATGAAACAAAAACATATAAAAAACAACTTTTCTCATGAAAAATTAAAAAGATTGTAGAATTTAAGCATGTGTTAATTATAGGGAACTTTCAATGATAGGATGAATGAGATGTTATAACTGAGATAGAATATGAAGGGCATTCAAGGTCTATACTAAAGCAAGTTTCTTTTCCATCCTTTCTAGAAATAAAAAAACCTCAATAATTAAATAAATGCATCGTGCAAATGCAATGGTGATCCTGAACAATGATGTACAAAATGTACTAATAATAAAATAAAAAAAGTAGGTAAATAAAATAGTAAATAATTATGCTATACCTCTAACAATAATCAACTGGCTTTGTTTCATCAGAATCTGGCTTTATGGAGGCATGATAGACATGTAAATACCAAATTGGATCACAAGTCTTAGAGCTAAGACATTGCTAGTGTTGTATACAGAAAAAAAAAGAAAAAGGAAGAGTGAGGGAAGGGGAACTAGTGCTAGATTGGAGGGATATTTGCAGCCATGGACCATGACCAATAGCCACCATAAGTTCTTCACAGTTACATGAATGTTGATGAACCATGTCATATCGCTATTACCCTTTTACCATTTAAGGAAAAATCAGAACAAAAATATTACAGCTGGATCGTTATTACCCTTTTACCATTCAAGGAAAAGGGAAAACAAAAAGATTACATTATAAAGTTCTGGATCTAGCCCCTATTTATGCAAGCTACCTTGTTTAGATAAAGGGCAATTGGAAGTCTCTATGATCAATGGAAATAAGCTGTTCTGGACATCACTGGAGTGGCAGTACAGTCAAAATAAAGTAATATACATGGTATTGGTGACTGTAAAAGTATCATATTAGACTAGCGTAACAAGCCATACAGTATGGTACACATCTGGACACTCAAAAACTTACTAAAAAAATTGATTATTTTAGTCAATACCAAAGAACTGTCAGTACACTACCATGTCAGATACAAAGTTGGACATACATGGTCAATATACCATGGTATAAGTAAATGTTTTTCTTAAACTGTCTTCAGATAATTTAGTTCTTTGAATGCTCAAGGCAATGCATGGCATAACAACATAATAATGGCAATAGAATTATCAACGTCATGTAAGAAGAATAAAGGTTACTTGCTTCATAGTATAATGACTTAAAGAACAACATAGCATGTAAACACTGAATATTATTTTGAGTTCAAATATGCATTGATACAATCATATACTTGATCAGAGACATCAAGTCATGAAGATTACCAAGCTTTGTTCCAACAAGAATTATAGGCACACCTGGGGCATAGTGCTTCAGTTCAGGAATCCACTAAAAGGTGAGCAAAGGTAGTCAGCAGAAGATACAAATTTGACAGATAAGAAATCAGTATGATGCAAAGAAAAAGTGGGGGACAAGGATTTTGCCTTCTTAGCCACATTTTCATAGCTAGCTTTACTTATGAGAGAGAAGGCCAGCAAAAACACATCTGCACCTCGATAGCTCAAAGGTCTTAGCCTGTTGTAGTCCTCCTGACCTGTTCCATCAAAGTATAACATTATAATGGGTGCTATATAATACAAATAGAGGCCAGGGAAAGAAAGAACCAAAATGAATAATTAACTAAAAGAAAATTCAAAACATTACCTGCAGTATCCCACAAACCTAGATTAACTGTGTTCCCGTCAACCACTACATTTGCACTGAAATTGTCAAACACGGTAGGGACATAATCCTGTCACCAAAAAAAAAGCCTTGAGCACATTCATCTCTCTAAGCTTTAACAGGTGGAAAAAAGTTTGTAAAGAAAATATGTCCTTGTATAAAAATTGTCTTGAGTAAATGAACTTCACAGGACTGGATGCTTCAATATATGAAGTATATATTGGAATAAGGTTTGTTCATTTCCAGATCCAGGAAGAAAAGAAATAGGTTCACGTCTAAAATGAGTAATGAAATAGGCTTTTCTGGTGCATGATTTATCACTTTTCAAAGCAAAATTGATGCTGAGGGCCTGGTACAGAGCGTTGTCTCAGATTCAACGCCAGGGAACCCAATCTAGTAAGCATGTGCACATGTTTTCTAATTGAGTGATGTTCGGAGATTTTTGCAACAGCAACATAAAATCGACATAATTTTTTCCAGGAACCATTGCCAGGAAAAGAAATAGGCAAAGATCTTATCTTGCGAGTAAAAACCAGATAAAAACATCGGTCAAAAGCAATAGCATATTATTGACATATCGTTGCAAAAGTCTGTTAAATGGCTATTCAAACCGGAAAAATTAAGATTTTTCCTTGGTTCAGTTTTCGGAACGGACGATTCAACCACAGGCGCTATCCAAAACAAACACAGATCAGAAAAGACACGAGCACTAAAAAGAAATCTTCTTTTGAACCACTAGCTAACTTCCTCCGTCGCTCTCCTCCCTCAAGTCTAGACCCCAAAAGGGGCCCAAAAACTGCAATTTTGTCCTACAAATGAGATGGGATTGGTTCGGCACTGACCGTGGGGAATGTGTTGCTGGTGTACGATATGAGCATGCAGGTCTTGCCGACGGCGCCGTCCCCCACCGTGACGCACTTTATAAACCTGGACGCACTCATCTCCTCCTCCTGCCCCTTCCCACCTCAAAAAGCTGCCTTTGCCCTTCCTCCTCCTCGGACGCGTGCGACTCGGCCCTCCTCGCGGCTTCAGCTAGCACGCATCTGAAAGCCCCAAAGAGCAAGCCCCACATCCGTCAGCCGACTCAAAGGCCCCCATGGAGGACACAGACGAGGGAAGAAAGAAGCCCTAAGCCTGTCTCTGGAGGGAGAGGAGATCCACGAAGGGATATCTTCTCTCTCTCTCTCTCTCTCTCTCTCTCTCTCTCTCGGCCCCTTGTTCTTCCACCTAGAAGAAATGACGTGGGTGAGCAAGAGAGAGGGAGAGGAGGCGCACCTTCGGGTGATGGGGATTGCAAGAGAAGCTTTGCCAGGAAGGTTGCGGTTGAAGCGGTCGCCGAGAGAGAGAGCGGCGATTGACATTAAAGAATGTGAAGGGGGAGTGCTTATATCGGGGAGTTTGTGGTGTGAATTATGCGTACAGATCATCTACAGGAGACAAACGAGAGAGAGAGAGAGAGAGAGGGAGGGAGGAGAAGACTGCTGTTGATTGACACAGTTCAGCGCCAGCTAACATCACCGCTTTCCTCGTTAAAGATGCGTTTGCTTTGATACGGTAAACAAAATAGTCAGCAATGGATCGGTTATCAACGATAATTTTGTTGAATCCATTTATCTACCGATCGAATTGCATATTTAATATTTTTACGAAAATAAAAAAAATCATAATATATTAATATATCATAAATACAAAATATATAAAGAATGTTATCAAAATAAATATAGTAGTTACATAATATAGCAAAAAAGATGATACGAACGAAATAAATGTACTGAAGGGATAAAATAGTAATAAAAAATTAAATATCATTGAAATTAAAATATCTTTTATAGTGAAAGAAAATTCGGAAGATTCATTTTTTTTTATAGTAAACAAACCACTCTAGAATTTGTATTTTTGTTGGTCTATAATTGTATTTGAAATAAAATTATTGTATATACTTTTAATAATCAAAAGAAAAAATAATGTAATATTATATTTGAAATACATATTAATGCATAAATAAAAAAATACTTAAAGGCACTAGCATTTATCGAAGGTCATATTTTAGCTACCGTAGTAGTGACACGTTTGATAATGATATTTTCTTAAAACAAATATTTTTAAATAAATTGTAAGAGTAATTCGATCTTTTTATACTCAAAATGATATGATTAGTGAATCAAATCGGCTGTGGTCTGTTTCTTTATTTTTTTCGATCCAACTAACTAGTTGATTTGATAATCTTTGGTTTTTTTTTTAATATTGAAAAAAAAAATATTAAAATATAAATATTATTTCTATTAAAAAAAACCCCCTTGTTTTGTGGTGTAAATTATGTGTACAAATCATTTACAGGAGACAAATATAAATATTTGATCCAACTAACTAGTACTTTGCTCTTAATTGCGATACAAACAATCGAGATTTGCATGTAGAGACATAGGTGACTAACGGTGCCTCTCTCTCATTATTGTTATGTAATAAGAAACATATGGAGGAGAAGATGATCAAAGGTAAAAATACAAACGAGGCTATGATAAAGACGACAACGAGTTTGTTGGTTAACGATCGTGCACCTCGCCCTGGTTGTCCTCGCTTATGACATAAGTGGGACGAAGGCATAAGCAACCAACAATATCTTATCGAGGATCGTCGACCAATAAGAAAATAAACAAAGGAGGTGATGACCAAGAGTGAAAGTGCATGTAGAACGAAAACGAAGGCAGCATAGATTTGGTAGAGACGACGACGGATTCCACAGAGTCAAAGGGAAAATTATCTTTTACGAGAAATAAAAAAGATACTCTAGAGGATTGCTTGAAAATGGAGCACTAGTAAAATTGCTTCAAACTAGTAGGTTTTTTTTTAATATTTACCCTATATAAACAGCATAAATCTTAGTCTACATATGATATGATTATTTTAAGATATTACATTTACTTTGTTGTATATGATATGATTATTTTAAGATATTACATTTACTTTGTTGTATATATGCTCATTAGTAGAATGCAACCCCATGACAAACGGGTAAGTGGATAGAACAAAACTAATGGTCATCAATCTTTACAACTGTAAATTCTTCTTTGTCATCTCATCTCCAAGAACCATAATTTGGCATCCATGAGCACCAATTAAACTCGAACCCAATTGCAAGAACATACCACTGGATGGTCATCCTTCATCTTTGCAGACCTTTCCATATGGAACTGCAAGCATAAACGACAACATCACATCGCCGAGAGGAATTCAGCAGCACATCGATTGTTCTTGGCGTAATCATTTATACAAACACTTTCTATATTTTCGATGAAACTTACCAGATACTGCTGTGTTCCTTTCTTAGGATCCACAAGCAAATTAGGCTCACTGTACTTGTACGACGTGAGTATCTTCTACAAAATGATTAGCACATAACAACCAAACATAACCATACGGATCGACAACAACCGAGTAGCTTCTACAAAATGAGACATCCTATTTGATTAGCACATCATATGTGCACAAAAACCATATTACAAAATTGATCAACAGCTCGGCGACTTCCACATTGGAAGTCAAGTGGAAGCATAAACATAAAAAGTATGAAACTGATAAGAACTCGATAATTACTACACTATCTACGGAGACATCTCGGTGATTAGCGCAGCGCAAACATCCCAACATGGCCATAGTACACGATTGATTTAACTCCTCGATAACTTCTACAACATGATTACCTATCGAGACATCCCAGTGTTCAGTGCATCATGATTATAGTACAAAACTGATCAAGAACTCGGGTGGGTTCCACATAAACATAGGAGTGAAGGTCATCACACTAATTCGGACACCTGTTTGTGAAATTGCCTCCTGATGATAAAACCGTATATAGTTTCAGTGTTCTCCAGGAAGAAGCCTCTTCGCGTCGTGCACACGGTCCAAACTCCTCTGATGGTTATACACCGACTCGAAGACCTGCATGCACACGCCGGCAAAGCCAGTCATTGCCTGGAAGACGTTGGGAAAACCTGTCTGCAAGTTGTTCAGTGTCATTGCTCTCGTCACCCCTACACTCTTCTCGTACTTGCTCTTCTCTTCCTCTGCCTTCGCCTTCAGAGCTTCCACCTTGGCTCGCTTCTCCAAGACCGGAGATCTTTGTGCCATGCCGCCGTGTCCTTCGGTCGTCGAGTAGGGGCCAAACTTGGACTCCAGTGATCTCAGCTCTTCGGCTCTCTTCTCAAGCTCCCTAAATGCTACCTCCGACCTTTTCTTCTGCTTCTGCTCCTCCGCTTGCTGCATGACAACAGCATGGATCACAGTTAGGAAGCTTTTGATCCCCTCCGAGGCCACCTTGTCTGGAATTCGATCAAGTGCGAGTTGCCACTCTTCGCACAGCGAGTAGATCTCGGGGTTCTGCTGGCTTTGAGCGAGAGAATCATGGTGGCACTGGAAGAGAGAGAGGCGGAGCCATCCCGTGAGAGCATGCACATACTCTCTCTGGGAGTTGACGAGGCTGCAGAATGCAGAGTACCAGTTCTCTACCTCCAGCTCGAGCTGGAGAGCAGCCTGCCGATGGATGTTGCTTGTGGGATGAGAGTTCAGTGCACAGTTCAAGTACTTCAGTTGCTGAACAATGTGTGTCTGCACCTGATGGCACTCATACATGCTCCTCCACATGCTCATCAAACTGCATTGTGCAAGGCAAAAACACTGTTGGCAAATGCATAAAATAGAGCACAAAAGGTAGCACGATGATCTGACAACTTTGCGGCATGGAAATCAAGCAGAATGTCGTGAAAGATACTTAATCACAAGCTCAGAGAATCAGACTAGTGGTGGAAGTTCATGGCATGTGACATGGTGTTTCTTCTTAGCTCTAAAAAACCATTTTCTTCAGTCTGTTCAACTTGAGCCAAATCCTTCAAACCTATTTTTCTCCAAACATGTCCTGATGACCCAATTGGATGTTGGTAAACACTAATTTAGAAAAATGAGAAGCACCTAAAATTGAACAATGGTAAATTGCTGAAGAACCATAAATACTGTCTAAAGGTAAAAGCAACTAAAAATGGAACAAAGTTAGTTTACTTGGGATGTTGTGACATATCGGAATCATAAATTGATAATGAACAACCAAATAATCACCAACTTGACTCCTAGATATTGGAGAAACCTACAGGAAAGCATTCTGATCATGCAAAGCTCAAAAGAACACATATACGTATCCTACACCTGCCATTTTAATTTGCAAAATCATGATGTTTTCCAAGATTTCAAGTTTTCACATCATGTAGCACCACAATTTGGTTTAGTTAGGCCTGCTTGTGCAAATGACATCAATGTCTCAGTCGAGACAAAGTCCTTTGGACAAAGTAAAAGTAGCAGATGAGTCAGACCATTATGGTGCTGAAAGCAGCATCTTCTTTCTAGGTGCTCCTATTTCCACACTTCTATTTTCGTAATTACCCTTGGAACCGTGGGATCAGATGAACATTGTATGAAGATTTTAAAGGCTATGCAACTGAGGAAGTGCAAAGGAAGAGTAACATCAGCTAGAGGTAGCACTTCAACTTTTCTCTCACTTAGTTTAGCATTCTTAGGATATCTGACAGTCAACTCCACAGGCAAGTATCAAAGTGTCTCAGACAACCACTTGACCAAACAAATGCATGATATCATATGAGCAGAAACGGGAAACATGTGAGCTTTTTAAATTTTTGTTCTTGTGTGTCACAGAGAGAGAGAGAGAGAGAGAGAGTAACCCAGTAAGCAGTTCAAGAAGCTGAGGGAAGAGCTCGGACTCCCTCAACTTAATGATCTCAGAGGTGGTGGTCTCTATGGCCTGGGAGGCTACCATCATCTTGGATTCCAGCCTCTCAATCTCCATATTGTTCTTCTCCATCTTTACATAGTCCACTCCTCTGACCTCTTGCTTCCTCAGTAATGCCACCCTCTTCTCATGCTCCTCCCGGATCATCTCAGCATTCTGTGGTAAAAGACCATCAGCAAAAACCAACATGATCTATCTTCTCGATCTAGCAATAGTATAAGCGGTCCATGTGATCAATTAATTCAGCTTGTGTGTCAATCTTGGATGTCCCAAGAACAAAAGATGTGTTGTGATGTAATAGATTACTGTGCATAAGATCTGATCAAGCAAATAGACACGTGGTTTTCCTTGTCTGGGAATTATAGCTTCGCATCAGGCAACTCATGACAACAATGGCGAGTGAAAGCAAGGACTTTGAGGTAGCCATCGTACCTTGACTTCAAGGAACAGCTTCTTCTCCCAAGCATAGAGCTTCTCCACAGTGGAGGTGTGGCTCACATTCCCGATTCCAGCTCCAACCTCACTTCCAAAGCCCCTAACCATCTCACCTCTGCAACTCCCAAACCTGGTGAAACCACCATTAGTCTTTGAGTTGGATCTCCAAGACCAATTCAAGGGGTTCAAGTTCTTGCCGTAGCTACTCATCTTTGCTGCATTTGCAAAAAGTAGCAACACTCATTCAGATCAAAGAAAAAAAGCATATATGTACGTAACTAAAAAGGAATGATGGAACTCGCCTGAGAGCCCCTGGTTGGAGGAGAAATCACTGTTGGGAGCTTCCAGTATGAGTGAAACACGACTTCCGACCTCCGTGGCCTTGAGGAAGTACTCATCGAGCTCCTTAACTATCTCGGAGAGATCTTTCTTGCCCCTTGGGACGACCACCATGGCAAGCTCACTGGTCGATTCCTTCGAGTAGCCGCTGACCACTGATGGCGGGGGCACCACGGCGGGTGCCGCGGTGACTTCCGAGACGGTGGTGGTGACTTCCTCCCACTCCTCTTCCGTAGCCGAGCAAGAGGAGCGCGGGACGAAGGGGTCCCAGAAATCCCAGCTCGAAGAAGGCGGCGGCGGCGGCGGGGGGGGAAGGATCGGGGAGGCGGTGACCGAGGAAGTCCAGTTGTCGGAGCTCGGGCTCATTGGTGGATGCGACGAAGGGGGAGCTGATGGCCGCGGCGGCGGCGGAGGGGGAGGTGGGGGAAGGAGGCGGAGGGGAGGGTGGGGGTGGTGGGGACGGGGAAGGAGAGGGGAAGGGAGGGTGGTGGTGGTGGACGAGGTCGAGATGGGTCTCGGCATTGGCGAACTGGAGGAGGGCGGCGCCAGTGGCGCGGAGGGATCGGAGGTAGACGGAGTGCGCAGCGGCAAAGGCCCGCCGCCCCAGCACGAGCTGCTTCATGTATCGCCGCCGTGCTTTGCACCGCGACACCACTTCCTTCCTCTCGAGCCTCGAGTGGCAACACCCCATCTCCCCTCTCTCACCAGAAAGCCACCTCCTGTTACTCTCTCTGATCGACGCCAGCCACCGCCTCGTCCTCCTACCTATACCACCACTACCGCTACAACCTACGCTTCTTGTCGTTTGTACCCCTTCCAACACAAAGGTGGTTCCTTTTTCCACTACAACGGAAGACAAAAGTCTACACCTTTCCTCTTCCTCTTCGAGCAAACCTCGGAATATACTTAGCAGGACCTTGTGTCTCCGCAACGATCCTCTTAGCTTTCTTCCCTGAAAGAAAGCTTATAGCATCTCCATGGCAACAAAGCGTATCAAATCACCCTTGGAAGAAGGTTCAAAGAGCGCCCTCTTCCTTCCGAAATCTCCCCTTTCTCATACTGCTCGGCTAATCTCAAATCCCCCGAAGCCCTTTGTCTCCTTGCAACAAGAATGCACACAAAGCTTCAATTTTTTCTTTTGCCTCTAATTCCTTCACAGGATCACAAGCAGCCCTCCAACCTCTTCAGCTTCTCCGCCTCTGTCTAGTATCCAGCTGCGTCGCTCTCTCTCAAGCACAATGGTGGAGAAACGGAGGCACTCGAGAAGCAGAGTAACAGTCGGAGAAGAACTGAGTCATTTGACTCGGTCGGGGAGCGTGCAAGAGACTGGTCCAGCGGGGCTACTTTTACCGTATTGCCCCCGATTCCCTCAATCCTGGCTCAGAAAACCTTTTGCTGTCAGCCGTCGGATGAGGGGTATTCGCGTCAATATCCTCGTTCCAACGTTCATGTGCCAAATTCAAAGGGCGGGCGTCTCGTTATTGTGGGAGATCACTTATGGGCAGTTTTGGTATTTCGTAGCTAGCTTGGGTTATTGTTCTTTTCGGGGAGGGGTGACAGCGGGAGCAGGAAGCAACTTAATATAATATTCTAATAATCCAATATTATGATCCACAAAAGCTTTAAAAAACACAAAAAAAAGCACACGTAGAAATAAATAATTCCATCTAAGCTTAAATAGTACATGGAAATTATTTCATATTGGCATCGACGTGATGGTGACATGGCATTAAGTTGTGATCTACGTAGGATGATATAGATTAAACGAATAGGTATCTGAATCGGATTTAGGATGAACCCGAATTCAGAACTTTTCCTAGATGACAAAATTCAAAATTTAGGAAACTTATTAATCACATTTGAAATAAATCGAAATATTCAGAAAGTATAGTTGGGTTCGAATTCGACAAGGGATCCGTTGTCGATCCTAGATAATTACTGAGTTAGATTTTGGTTGGATATTCACGTATATTCATCTTCATCCAGTGGATTAGGAAACTTTTTTCTACTTAGCAAATCTTTTATATACGTGAAGAAGATTCATCAATTTTTGAAGGTATTTATAGTGTTTACGATGCTAACAAAACCTACATTTTGAATTGTTTTTAGAAAATTAGATGTTTTAATGTGCATTCGACGGGGTTTAATATAATTTATATTAAATTTGGACTTTCTACTATTTTTTTATCTAATAATCTATTATCTTTTTCACTTTTTTGTTTTGCTATGAATAAATTAAACTATTGTTTTGTAATACTTTCAATAATATCAGGAAACACTATGACACAAATAAAAACACTTTTATGTTTTCTAGTACGTTAACATAATTACTCGATAAGCATGTCCAATTTACTTAATTAAATATTAAAGTAGGGTTATTAGTATCAATCACCCATATCTAAAGCTTAATCCGCAACATTCAAATTCGATTCAAAATACATTCCGATTTAGGATCCGATGCATGCTAACGTGACAGACAGTCAAAAGCTAAAACCAAATATTACATCAAACCATAGCTTTCCATCGAGGATTTCTCAACAACAAAATAAGTCTCAAATTAATCGATCTACAACATCAACATGGATGCATAAAACATGCTAACTTATTATTGGCGAAGGTGAGCTCGAGACATGGCTATGAGGTTACACGGAAGACTCTACATACGTGGGCATACATGTGCTACAGTGGCCAAAAAGGGTCATCAAGATGGGAAGCAGATGCTTCTCGTCGTTGCTTGGCGGCGTCTGCTTCCATCCACCAAAAAAGGGCATCGGAGTAAGGGGTTTAGGCATACAGGAGGCCGGAGGAGAGGGCCATCAGGAGGACGGCGGCCTCCTCTTCTTCCCCGAGCATGCTTCTCCTCCACCCCATCCTCCTACTCTGCTTCTGGATCGTGGATCTGTGTTCCCACAACCCCAGCATCCGGAGCTTGAGTGGCGCCCCCACCTCGATCTTCTCCTTCTTCGACCCCGGCGCGGCGACTCTTCTGTTCTTCCGGTACCGGATACCACACGCGTTGCAGAGCGACTGAAATCAGACATCGGGAATCAGCAAATCAACCAAGCAGAGAGCTTCATCCAAGAACAGAACTAGATCGGTGAGTACCACCTTGGGACCGGAAGGGCCGGCTCGCCAGAGAGGGGTTCTGGTGGTCCGGCAAACCGCGCAGCTCTTCGTCGGGCAATCACTGTTACTTGGATCCGCAGATCCCACAGACTGCAGACCGAACCGAAGCAAGAAACATATGAGTCGCCCGAACACGAATCAATCGACGCCAAAACACAAACATCGGAAGAAGCACAAGGAAGCATACCATCAAGAAACTTGGATCATCCATCCCTACCGAAGCAATATACAAGTGGCAAGCTCACTGAGATCTGCTGCTGCGGTTGCGGCTACTGCACTTGGTCTATCGAGATCTCCACCTTCGATCTCTGACCGCTGTAAGAAAGGGAAGAAAGGATGCTCCTCGGAGTTCCTCGAATGGATCTCGCGAGAGGGGGGGGGGGGGGGGGAAGAATGGAGGGAAAGAGAAAACGGTGGAGGGAACGACGAGGCAAAAAGCGGCATTTATCGTCGTTAACTGGTTCAGGTTAACCAACAAAGCTTGCGGTGAACCGAGTAGATTTCATCATGGCTTGTTTAAGGTGCGTCGGGGGAAAGGCTTGTGGCGCACGCTACCGCGGGGGAGTAGAGGAACACCATTATTTAAATCCTCGTGCAGGCGTATTTTACCGCATCGACCTACACGGTGAGAACAGCTGAGGATACGAAGTGCTGTGTCCAACAGCGGCGTGCCTCTCGTGGATGACGTGGCGTGTATTGGCCCCGAAAAAGTGTTGGTCGAAGCGTCCTGGGATTTCGCGTCGTAGGCGATGCGGTGGTCGAGGGGGTTTGCTGGCTGACATTTTCTAGCGGATCCTGCACCGCCGCCACGCCGGGCCTCCCTCGCGGAGCGAGCGGCGGCGGGCGGAGGAAACCCTAGGAACGCATGAAAAAGTCCTTAAATGACCAAACTGGCCTTGTCTTAATTGTCCAGTTTCCAAGACAAAGCGGCGTTTCGGTCATTCCAGAAGCCTAAGCTTCCACGCGAACGGCACGTGATAGTAAGGGGACGAGATTCCACGTGTGTGTTGGCGCGGTTCGAGTCGGTTCGGGTCGACCGTCGGGTTCAATTGGGCAAATTTTGATGCTGATATCAACTCGGCGTCAACTGAACTCAACCTTAATAATACACATAAGAAAGATGGAAAAGAGCTAATAATTCATCTCTGAATGAGAGATGGGCTTAAATCAGTATGATCGAGAGGTGTCTAAATGATTTGGGCATCACATTTTAACTTCGAAGGATCCTAAATTAATGAGCAACCTTTTCTTTCTTGTAAGCCTGTTCTTCAAGCATAGGCTAGGAATACAAGATAATACCTTGAAAATAAATATTTAAGGCATATGATAAAAGATTTTTAAATATCATTAGTCAAGATGAAGTATATACCACTTTTGATGAAAATAATAAAGTAAAAAAAAATTATAAGTATTGATATTATATCCGACCTTATTAGAAGATATGGAATATTTGGACATGCAAGAACTAAAAATATTGTATAGGTTATAAGTTCATTAAAAATAATTGATAATACATGGATAAAATGTTTGATAGTTCATAACCATATATAGTTTTGCTAATGACCATACAAATAACTTGTTATGAAATAATAAGATATGTACTTGTTATAGATACTTACAAGAAATATCTAGGATCCATTTTCATAAAGTAAAAAAAATTATAAGTATTGATATTATATCCAACCCTATTAGAAGGTATGGAATATATGGACATGTAAGAACTAAAAATATTGTATAGGTTATAAGTTCATTAAAAATAATTGGCAATACATCGATAAAATGTTTGATAGTTCATAACTATATATAGTTTTGCTAATGATAATATTAAATAACTTGTTATGAAATAATAAGATATGTACTTGTTATAGATACTTACAAGAAATATCTAGGATCCATTTTCTATCATATAAGCATATTAGTGTAAATTGTTTTATCAAGTCTTATAAATATTTTAAAACTATCCCACATTAAAGATGATCATGGGGATAAAGTTGATAGTATTATTTTTGATAAATTCTATAATGAAACAGGGATCTACTAGCATAATTTCTTAACTTCGAGGAAACATGATTATATCACACCTTAAGGTATTTAAGTATAAATATTTTGTACTTAAAATTATGTTGAAAATTTATTGTGTTATCTAAAGAAAATTATGATTATAAAAGATATTTTTAATTTATGTTTTGAGAAGTTTGAGGGCTTCTATAAATACTTCACCAGGTTGGTGAGGTGAGTTGAAGCAAGTATTTTCAAAGGTTTTTGACTTTAAGCGTAAAGTTCGTATTGTAAATAATTTTTTTCTAAATCAGTATAAATTGATTTATCTTTTTTTTTACTTGTATTTATTTGCTTGCTTAAGTTAGATTTCATAATATTATTCTTTGAAATAAAAAATAAAAAATTATTTTAATTTACATAAGCACTAATTTATCCTCTCTGAGTGGCATTATCAATTCTAATAAAATATTTTTTTTCTTTTTGGAAAGGGGGAGAGACCTCTTAGTTCTTTATTCTCCTATAATCGAAATGTATGATGATTTTTGTGCATATTTGATTTATTCCTCAATATAATTTTCAACATAATAGTATTCGAATAATGCTTATGTTTATAGATTAAATAAAAAAATTTATTTAATGACAAAACTTAATGGATAATTGTCAGCTTGATAGAAATTAATAGCATCACATTAACTAAAATTTAAATTATTTTATGAATATTTTGATCATTCGATTTTTACCATTGTAAAGAGCTCCCATCTTACTACTATGCTTAATCCATCTCGAAAATTTTTAATCTACAATTTTGTTTGGAGACAATATTAAGAAATATCTCATTATAGGAGTAGAGACGTTGAAGTTTGGGTACTCTTTGCGATTCTTATCATACGATATGACATCAACAATCAATTATGAAAAGGTTCTTACGTTCGTATCAAGTTGGGTCGATATTTTACTTCGACATAGGTCATCGACACCATAACCTAACACATGTCATCTCTTTATAAATCGTTGTCTATTTAAAATATAGTCAATCGATCCAACGATCGAAGACAAATCAGTTTTGACGTCTATAAACGGATTTACCTAAATATCGTCAGTGACTGTGCGACCGTTGGATGAGGATATTCTGTGAGCATGCTTCCTTGTGAGCATGTTACGGTAACCTCACGGTGACGACTCCCCAAGACACCGAACCCGCGACTGGGCCGGACGTAACACCGGTTTTGACGAACCGGTGATCGAAGAGGTGCTTGGATCTTAGCGAGGGCCATTTACACGTCTGGGTGGGCCTCAGCTGACTCGGCCCATTGTGATGGCAGAATGTGATATGCCGATTTTGCCCTCAAGAAACCCTAGATGGGACAGACTTGCATTTACGCCGATTTTGCATCCGCCGCCACGTTTCTTCACCTCCTTATCCCTTGCACTCGCGACGCAGCACACCACAAGCCC
>LVTN01000103.1:507206-524556 GCA_001649415.1 Musa itinerans | reverse complement strand
ATGATTTGTGTTGGATACATGCAAGCCCCAGAAATGTGATCTTTAGTCTTTCTTCGTGGTGCTGCTATGAGTTGCTACAGATGCAGTTGATTTTGGTCATCGTATCCTGTGTTACTTGTTTACCAGTTCCAACTCCATTTTCAAAACGTTTTTTTGCTGGCAGCTTTAGGAAAAGTTGGTAGGCAATAGCTGTGATGAACTCTTTCATTGAGGGCTTTTAAGAACCAGACATCATGGGTGTTTGATACTCTTCGATGAATCCGAAAGATGATTTGATGTGCCTTTGCTGTGATTTCATTAGTATAGTGGACCGAGAACAGATAGTGAGAGACTGATACGAGGAACTTGATAGGACTTGGAGAACAACGAACCCAGACACGGAAGAGGATTAAGGCCCTTGGTCAAAAAACTTTTATCATACAAGACCCATAACATTTGAACAAATCTTTTTATTGGATACTAAGGTTATCGATATAGGGATTTGATAGTACTTGGAGAACAAAGGAAAGAGAAAGAGAAGAGGATTCAGGCTTTTGGTGGAAAAACTATTTCATCTCAAAATAACCGACATTGAACAGATCCTCTACCGGAGACTAACCTTGTTGTAATTCGTCTTATTCAGGAACTGTTATCTGACTAGATTTCTGTCCCGTAACTATTATTTTTAGATGAACTTGGGTCCTTGTAGAATATTGTGCGGTGGACTACTACACCCAGCGGAGCCTGCTCTTTATATTAGTTGTTGGATGAAGGATATCAGCCAAAATCAACAGAGACATAAATAAATCAACATATTCATTGTGTTGATATGACTTGATCCATAACTACTTACATTGTAACACACATTTTGGTTGACTAAGGAGGAGAATATGACAACAAAAGGTTAGGGATGTGAAAAACAACTGGCAAGAGAACAGTCCAAATGGGGGATGGAGAGTTAGTGATTTGTAGACGGTAGCACAGAATGTATGTGCTATCACAGAAACAGGGAAGAGTATTAAATTGGATAATAGCCATTGCCATTCTTGTCATGCCTCTGTTACTGCATTTTCTCCCTGCCCTAAATTCATTGATCAGGGTGTGGAGAAATAAGGTTGGTGCTCTAACGGCCTTATGCTTATGCGTTTCATTGTATCGACTGTTGCACATAAAAAATGATCCAAACAAATCATGGTCACTGATAATGGATTATGATGGTTTTGCATTGCAGGCCAAAACATTAGAAAGCTTGTCAAGAATGGTTTTATTATCAGGAAGCCCACCAAGATTCACTCACGGTCTCGTGCAAGGAGGGCACTGGAGGCAAAGAGAAAAGGGCGTCATTCTGGATACGGTATCAATGTTTATTCTAGTCCATCTTGATTTGACTTTATTTTTATGGATCTTTCTCATTTTATAGGGAAGCGCAGGGGCACAAGAGAAGCTAGGCTCCCAACTAAGGTACTTTGGATGCGTAGGATGCGAGTTCTCAGACGGCTGCTGCGGAAGTATCGCGAGTCAAAGAAGATTGACAAGCACATGTACCATGACATGTACATGAAGGTGAAAGGTAATGTTTTCAAGAACAAGAGGGTGCTGATGGAAAGTATTCATAAATCCAAAGCGGAAAGGGCAAGAGAGAAGACCTTATCTGATCAGTTTGAAGCTAAACGAGCCAAGAGCAAGGCTAGCAGAGAAAGGAAGCTTGCAAGGAGAGAGGAACGCCTAGCTCAGGTATGATCAAGTTTTTCTTGTGTGTTCCTTTGCTTATCATATCACATGCAACTTATTAGAGTTCTTTCTTACTATGCTTGTCCTCTCACTTATGTTTCTTTAATGGTTTCAAATTCTAAATGAGCTAAATTTTGGGGGTATTCTGCTTAATCCATACTGTTGCTCTTCTTTCTATGCATCTTTGAGGTGAACTTAACTAAATTCAACTTTGTAGAAATATTTATTTGTCCGATGATATAAGCTGTAAATGATTATTTCAAAGGAAAATTTCATATGATGAAACTTTTTTTGTTTCTTTGGTTTCTATGGTTAAATTTTCTGAAAATTTGATCCTTTTCGGGAACTTGTTACTTATTAGTTTGTGAGGGGGCAACCAGTAATTCGGTTCACTGTTACCTCCAATTTTTTTATCGATGGGCATTTTAGAGGTCTCTGCTGTTGTTTCTAATGCATTGGTAATAAATAAATATGTAGTGTAACATGTTCTTATGATTCCTTCCTTCTGTTGGTTCTGTACGCAAACAGGGGCCTGGAGACCGCATAGTTGCCACACCTGCTGCTTCAGCGGAGTAGGGATCCTTCTATGCAATTTTATTTAAAGCTCTCTTGGGCTTATATGCTCCTGAACCTGATGGTAATTACATTTATCATGCAGGGCCCCTAAGAAAGCTAAGAAGTAATGGAAAAGCTTTAGTTGCGGAATAGGTACAAGCTGCTAATGGTTCCTCCCTTCTTCTGTTCTGTTTTCAAAATTATGCACGCCGCAGAAAAGCCCTAGAAGCTTTCATTTCACTTCATTTTGGTTCATCTCAAAATCCTTGTTTTGTTTTGGAGTTCGATAATCATGTGCTCGAGTTTAAAAGTAATTCTTTTTTGTTACTTAATCTTACCATGGTAACTGTTATTTTGTGTGGTATTTCCTGCCTCCTCACATGATTGTCTAAGAAGTTAGCCTATGATTTTTAGATTTGCACATACATATTATTGGTGAATGAATGACATTGTTGTATACCCTGCTTTATAGAATGAATGACATTGTTGTAGATTGGTAGAAAAACAATGCTTGATTCGGTAAGAATCGTCTGCGTATGGTTTTGGTGAACTCGTCACGAGGATACTGTCAAGAATTGGTCTACTCATCGAGCCACTAAACTGGATGGCAAAAATGTCCCGAGTGTTATTAGCCAGTCTCCTTAGATTTGACCATCTTGATTGAGGCTACTTGGATAGAAAATGAAGTTATCCTCCATTTTCTGTAACGACCTACACAGGGTTGATAAAAAATCAATCGTCTGGAGTCATCTTTTAACAAACCTTATTTAGGTTGACTCGTTCCATACTTTTATTGACTCGTTTTACATGGAGTTATCCTCTCTTTTATACTAGGATCTACTTTGTATGACGACCTACACAGGTCCAATATCACGAAACCACAAACCTCCCCAACGCCTATATTCTTGTAGTCTCATTTTCCTATCAACAGTAATTTGGTAAAAAGCTAATGGGTGTGCCCTAGCTAGCACAAAAGAATTGTCGAAATGGGGGCTTAATGACCAAAATCAAACATATCTGTAGCCACAAGACAAATAAAAAAAAAGGAAACAAAATTTCTTCAGAAACAAACCCAACTACTCTCATCGAAAGCATGCTTCATTCAAAGGGAACAAGTCAGCAGCTGCCTAACACATCACGCCAAGGCATCTACACCAAGATAATATTTCATAATGGTGTGCCATTCTTCAATAACATTTCATATGGTATGCCATTCTTCAATAACATTTCATAACGCTAAGGCTGTTAAAGTTGCTTCAATAACATACACACAACAAGATGATTGAGCTAACACACCAAAAGGTGTATCGCAGAAGAGCCATCATCAGATTGGCATTGCGAGAAATGTGCAACTCACAACTTTTAACTGAATTACGGTTAAACAGACATTAGAAATGCGGTCCTCTGAAGTCGAAAATGTATAGATAGGAGTTTGGACATAAATGAGAAACAAAATGAACCTTCCAAATTTTGAAAATTAACCCACTAAGCAAGATAGACTAGAATGCACATCAGTCAATCTTCCTCTTCACCCTCGTTCTCTGCAATGTTGAAGTACCGCAGCTCATAGATGCTGCGATCTTTGTTAGAAGCAATGACTCGAAGCCAATCCCGCACGTTATGTTTCTTCAGATACTTCTTTGTCAGATACTTTAAGTACCTGTTAAAATATAGAATGTAAGCCAAATGATCTTGTAGAAAAGAATAACAGATGCAATGGGCAATAGTTACCACTTACCAGACTACCAAACCAAGATTATTAGTTACAAATGTGCCCCAACCAAGATCAGTAGCAGCAACATATTGCAGTAAAATAGATGCAAAAGAAACAGTAGCAACAAAAGTATCCACCTCAACCAGCATGATAGGGTCACAAAATTGAACATTCAGAGAGGTTCAAAAAGGCTGGACATCTTACAACGACATCTCAGATTCTTCGACACTGAATACAAATGAATAAATTCATTTCAGTAAGCAAATTACTGACCAAGATTATTAGTTACAAATGTGCCCCAACATCAGTAGCGGCGACATAATTGCAGTAAAATAGATGCAAAAGAAAGAGTAGCAACAAAAGTATCAACCTCGACCAGCATGATAGGGTCACAAAATTCAACATTCAGATAGGTTCAAAAAGGCTGGACATCTTTCGATGACATCTCAGATTCTTCGACGCTGAATACAATTGAAGAAATGCATTTCAGTCAGCAAAATACTGAAAGTCAACTGAGAACCAAAAATAAAGACTTCGAAATGGAGCCAATCTGGGATGTCTAACATAAAAGGTTCAAGTTTGTATTCTGAGTTCAGACCCGAACCCGATTGGGGCAAAGACAGGTAGACGGTTGCCTCAAGAAAAAGGTTTCTCTTCTACCCAATACCGATGTTAGCGGATGTTAAAGCAGAATGAATAAGAAAATTCTTATAGTTCTCTGATGTTAGGCAGTTGCTTCTTAGAAACAGTTCGCTAGTTAAAGTTCCACTGTCAAGATAGTATCAAATTGAGTTCATTAAGACCATTAATCAATTTTCTTTCAGCTTGAAGAATTCATAAAGTCATGTTAATTACCACCATAGTAAACATGAACGCATGTCATCAAAACTTGATGAATACACATATAACCGATTAGCACATACCACAAGTTGCTGCAAATCGTCAAGATAATAATTTCAATTTCATATAGCAAGATGACAGTCTATCACTTCACAGAACATATTTACCATTGCCAATTGTAATTAAAGATATTATGGACAACAAAAAAATCAATAAACCTTTTATTTGAAACAAAAATCACAGCTCTTGGAATGGAAACAAAGCAACATTCAGATAAACCTAAAAGCAAAAAAAAATGAAAAAAATAAAGGAGACTAAGAACGTATACACATTCAACATATGGGTAGCATTTACCTATGTGTTGGTCATCATTGTGAATGACTCTGTATCATATTTAATATATACAAATAGATAAATGCATTGTATTATTATGAATGATTCTTGTATCATCAGTCTCAAATTTCCCCGCCACAAAAATGAAATGGCAGGTTACAGCTGCCAAATTTAATTCAACTTCTCTGAAAGCTGGGAAGAATTTTTTAGCCCCCATTGATCTTAATAAACAAGAAAAAAGTGCTAGACCTTAATCTAAGACTATTATCTTTTTCTAAGCATCGTTTCAATCCAAGAGACGAGCTTTCTTAACAAATTTGCCATGTTAAATGACCAACACCACATAAAATTCGCACCCAACAGAAAACATCAAACTTGTGAGAAGTGGTTCACCACCAACTGTTGAAAAGCAGTTTCTCACTTTGGCGCTCCTTACGGTACTTCTCTAAGCCGATCAAACCATCATGGAAGTACCATAATCCTTGATCTAGAAAACTAATAAGGGCAAAGCAAAGGGAATCCAAGGTATCCGACGGAGATGAGACACCGGGATTACCTCTTGGAGAAAGGACCCTCGGAGGTGACGGTGATCTTGCTCTTGTCTCGGGTGACGGTGACGGCGTCGCCGAGGGCGCCGGCCTTGCCGCCGGCCACCTTAATCCGCTCTTGGAGAAACTTCTCCAGCGAGGCGATGTCCATGATCTTGTCCTCCACCGGCTTCGCGCAGTCGATGACGAAGGTCGAACCTTTCTTCTTCCCGCCCTTCGCGGCAGCCGCCGCCGTCCCTCCGCTGCCCCGACGACTCATCCTCTCTGTCGAAGCAAAGCCGCCGCTCCTCTTGACGTTAGGGTTTCGGAGTGGCCGACCTCATATTAGGTCCCTATTTATGTGAGGGACACGCGGCTCGTAGCCCTGGCCTGTTAAGATGTCCCGCGGTGGAAACAAACTTAATGGGCTACGCTTGCAATTATGTTGGTACCCTATTTATGTTAGAGGGTACCCTCTGAAGCATTTTATGATTGAATTTTTTTTAAAAAAAATCTATTAGTTATAAGTTCATCAGATTTTTTTGGATATTATTAGTTAATGGATTAAAATTTCTTTATAAATGTTTTAATTATGATTTAATATATAAAATCTTAGCATCATTAGAGAAGATCAAATATTTATCTTATGAGATAAAGGAACAACTATGGAATTATGCTTTAATGACTAAAAAAGATGAGGTGTGTAGATGACTTATCTGATTATTATATTAAGTTTTTTTATGATTTAAAAAAATAACTAAAAAATATTTTAAAAAAACTTTAAAAATAAGCATGAGATGAATGAAGTAAAGATACATTAAGGCAAGCTTAGAAATATTAAGGTTATGAATATCTATACCTTCACCATGTTTAGGTTTGGTGATAGACTCCTAAGAAATGAGACATATGTAGGCCTATCAAATTTTTGTCATAAGTTTAGGGGTGTTTAACATTTATTATAGTCAAGTTTATAAGAGGGACCCCTAGTTGAGATAAAAATAACATTCCAAGTTTTTGTTGAATTTGTTAGTTAATACCACCAAAAACATATGCAAGTAATGTTGTAGTTTTGTAGGAGCTTGAGAACTTTTTTGGTAATGTGAAATATAAGGAAGACAATTCTTTGTTTTTAATTTTTCTCCTGCTGGTGTGCATAAAGATCTCATGTGCATTAAAATTTTGTTGAATTTGTTAGTTAATACCACCAAAGACATATGTAAGTAATGTTGTAGTTTTGTAGGAGTTAGAGAACT
Source organism: Musa itinerans (assembly GCA_001649415.1). Lineage (NCBI taxonomy): Eukaryota > Viridiplantae > Streptophyta > Magnoliopsida > Zingiberales > Musaceae > Musa > Musa itinerans. The sequence goes on along the minus strand of LVTN01000103.1, from coordinate 517,624 downwards.
TTTTGGTAATGTGAAATATAAGGAACATTTATATGTTGCATAAAGATCTCATGTGCATTAAAGATCTCCATGTTTTTTATTGGTCCTAAAAATTAGTAAAAATGTCATCCACCTATGATTTTGATTTTGTGCTTAAAATAAAAAAAAAACTGAGTCTGAAATTGTCAATAACATGATTTAACATATAAGTGAGAAACTGAGCCACCTAATGGCTCTCTTTATCCATTAAACAAGTCAGAGGATTTACCATTAATATAATACACATATTGTGGAGATGAGATGCATTTAATTATCTAAACTATAAAAATAATGGAAAAATTAAAAGCTTATAAAATCATAAACGGTCCACTTTATTGAAAAGGAAAGGAGTTTTAACTTTAGTATCATATGAGCTATAATCAATTTCTACATAAATCAAAAGAAGTAATAAGAACAAAGCACATAAGTTTAGCTAAAATGTTTTTTCTATTTTTTTTACAAAGGAATAGTGATAAAGGTATAATTTGATCACAACATTTTGGTAGTGATCTGATAATTTTTTTATCAATTAAGAGTTTAGCTAAGAAGTTATTATGTCTATTCCTAAAAATTTTAGCTAATGTTTTATAATATCACATTGCAAACATATGTTTAAAATCACTAATCACATAAGACATTTTATATTTAGGACTATAAATATAAAAATTTTCTAAACCAATCTTCACTATGAGTAGTTATCATGAATGTGCTTATAAGCGAGCTCCATAAATATATAGCTAATAGTCTTATTAATATTTATAATGACTTATAAAAGTTTGATGAATATATAATTATTAATTTTAATTTAAGTATCTTTATTAAAGTTTACACTCATTTAAACAAAGTTAACATATCAATTATTCTATCAAGTTAAACGGATCATAATAATTGATATTAATCGACTTAGTATTAGGATATGATAAGAGATCAAATAAGAAAAAAAAAATTAAGACTAAATAATATTTTAAAGTAAGACCAAGACTATATCACCACTGAACTAAGTCCCACATAGAGTATGACTTCAAATGACTTAGTCTAACCAGTATATTATAATTAATTTTTGTTTAAATATTTTGATAAGTAATTTGAGCTCAAAAAAAAAAAATCAATTATATGATCAGATTGGCTCATAACAATAACATCAAATAATTATTTTTTGACGTCCATTTTACTTTTTATTGATATATCATTAGTCGAAGTTGCAAAATTAATAAATAGCAAGCACAATAAGGAATTGCGGTTTCTCCGGAGAGGACATACCGCTGTCGGATTCGCTGTGGGAATCCGATACCCATCCGGAACAAGCGTGCCGAGTCGTTCCTCGTTTCGGATCGGGCGCTTCAAAAGCGGATCTTTGTCGAATTCGGATCTAACACCGCACCGTAGAAGACGCCCAAATCCTCGGCTATAAGTAGCCTTTCTCCCGGGCGGCTTCGGCCTCTTTCTCCTCTCGCCGCCCTCTTTTCGAGACGCTAGGGTTAGGGTGATCTTGTAGGAGGAAGGATGTTGGTCTACCAGGATCTGCTGACAGGTAATGCGTAAGGATCTCTTCGATCTTGCGTTTTGCCGTATGAAATTCAATCCGGAGATCTTACGGAATTTTTGCATCTTGGAAATCATAGTACAATAAATTAAGTTGTCGTATGAAATTGGTCTTCTTCCCTTTTTACTTTGTTCTGGTTTTGATTAATTGGCGTTGGGAAGCTTGATTGCCGCATCTTCTGTGTCATTTTTATGCAATTTTGCTCATGTAAATGCTTATTGGGGTGAATTATCTTCAAGATCAGGCCGATAATGTATGTGGTATATGGCAGGAAATAGACTTCTTTGTTTGAATTCTTTCGGAATCTGTATTCAGAGTCGGTATGCATCTTTTGGCAAGTTTTGCTCATTTTCTTGTGTTGTACACTTAATGTAATCGTTTTTCTATTTTTTTTCTGTTTGTGGTTGCATTTTGGATTTAGTTTTAGATAATTGTTGTGATCCACGCACTGAGGATCTTTGATCACATGAGGCAGTGGTACACAGTTCTTCCATTAGACCCCAAAGGAGTGCTCACCTTGTCCATAATGATCAACTTATGAAGTTCTTAAGTGGATGGGAGAATAGTTTGTGTCATGAGTTACAAAATGATTCTGATATATCAAAATTAGAATTCTGTGGATATTGATCTTGGACTACAAAATATATCCAGATAACCTTTTCCTATTCGCCCATCGTGACTTATCACTTATCGCTGTCAGTTATGTATTTTCCATCTATTATAGAGGCTCCTGTGAAACACTTGAACAAGTTGGGAGGTTGCTTGAACCTTATTTTATTACCCATGTGTTTGTGCACATGTAGTTAGCTATGAGGACTCGAATTAATGTCTGTTAATGCTCCAGCAAACATATATTTGTAAGCATTAGCTGTCATGATAATTCTTTCTTGGGTTGAATCTCTAAGCCATGTCATCGATAGGCTCGTATGTGCTTTTTGGTACTTCATTTTTTGTCATGCCTTTCTTCTATTACAACATTTTTTTTTGGAAAAAAGGTGAGGATATCATCAAGCTAGACCTTTTGTATTAGTATATTTACAAAATTTTGTTTTTGCAAGTGTTGATTGTGGTGAATTATCTTCAAGATCAAGCTGATGATGTATATGGTATATGGTAGGAAATAGATGTCTTTGTTTGAATTCTTTGAGAATCTGTATTCAGAGTTGATATGCATGTTTTGGTTTGTTTTGCTCATTTTCTCGTGATATATTTTTTTTGTAAATTATTTTCTATTTCTTTTATCTGTCTGTGGTTGCATTGTGATCTGAGTACTGCAGATCTTTGATCACGTAAGGCTGGTACACATTTCTTCAATTAGACCCAAAGGAGATCTGGCTTTGGCCATAATTATTGTTTGATCGACTTATGAAGCACTTAAGTTGTTTTTGAGTGTGGATGGGAAAATGGTTTGTGTGTCATGGTTTAGTAAATGATTCTGATTTATCAAAATTAGAATTCTGTTGATACTGATCTTGGACTTCAGAATATTTCCAGATAACCTCTTCTTTTCATCATCGTGACTATCACTTATTGCTGTAGTTAAATATGTTCCATCTATTGTAGTAGTTCCCGGAGAACACTTGAATGAGTTGGGTGGAAGGTTCCTTGGAGCACATGCTGTTACCAATGTGTTTGATCACATGTATGTTCTTTCTATATAAGAACAACAATTTATGTCTGTTAGTGCTCCAGCAGACAGGAAAGACAGATGATAAGCATTTTCTGTAATGTTAAATTATGTTCGGGTTCAATCTCTAAGCATTGTCATTGTGGATTGGATTGTGCTTTTGGGTACTATTGATCTCTGTCATGGCTTTCTTCAATTATCACATATTTGGGAGAAGGTGAGGATATTATCATGTTGGACCCAGGAAGTATCTTCCTCTCCATCTTGGATTGGTTTTGGATCTTGACTTCATGAGATCAGAAATCAGTTGTAAAATCATTGTGCTTGGCTTGAGGATTTTGAATATTGGGAGTTGGAGATTCGCTAATAAATTCTCAAAATAATCAAATATAGTTTTCCTACTATTAGTTGACTTAAATCCTCAATCGAGGGATCTGAATTTGTCCTGGGTGGGTTTCCAATTGACAACTGTCAAATGTTTACTAGTGACAAAAATTAATCCTATTTATTTTCCAAACCAGTTTACATTTTTTTTTTAAACAACCAGTGTTCTCTATTCTAAATTCTGATTTTGTTGCTTGACTTGATGTAAACATATAAACACGAAATAGTGATTCCAACTTGATTCCGCTGGTCTCAGTTCAATGATGAAGTCAATGTTTACCTGAAATTTGAATGGCTCATTCCTTTCATGTGTGGATCATGAACACAAGAGAAAGAATATGAAGGGTTTTTAATCACTATATTTTTTTTGCTTAGATGGGTGTGATTTTGATAAAAGTAATGGTATTTTATCATAGAAAACTTTTAGAAATATTTAGGAATGCAAGTTTAAGCACCATGCATTGACCCAGAGACTACATCCTTCTTATCTGAGACTTGGATTTTGCTAACAATATCACCAACAGGGAAAAAAATGCCCATTCTGATTTTGTAATTAACTCTTGAAACAAAGTTGCTTGAGGAATTAGAAGAATTGCACAAATCAAGGTCTTAATGAGATAAATCTTATGTAGGCAGTTGTCCGTGGTTATGATCGTCAACAACATAAAACTAAGTGAATTTCATGGAATAACAATAATGTTGAGGTTGTTTTTGGTTCTTGGAGCCAACCTAGTTCAGATTTGATTCAGTCGCAAGATAGATGTTGTTGTTGGGATGGCAGGTGGATTCGATTAGTAGAACTAGGTCAAGGGCATGCTCGACAAAGGTGCCTTCGATGCTAAAGCCAGTTATGTAGGGAAGGATAGTGTTAAATTGAAATCCCAATCAATGGCCTTACGTGAGGTGGTCTGGTAACCCTGCAAGATGCTTGGAAGCTTGTCAACCCATGTGCTTTTTTCTTAGTCACCTGCTTCAGCATCTGTCCGTTGGATGAAGGGTGTGCGATAGAGCTGAACTAGAGGGAGATTCCAAGGGACAAACAAAGATACTTCAAACTTTCAAAGTTCAATTGAACTGGGCTTCATTGTCTGTGATAAGCACCTTGATATTGGATCACTATATTCTTTTCACACGAATCCCTCAACTTGTTTTTTGGTGATGGTTGCAAGGGGTTCGGCTTTGGCTTAGTGAAATATTCAACCTTGATCAGAAATTTGCATTGTCCCGATGTCGGAGGGAAAGACCCCTAAGATATCTATCCCCACTAAGCTGAAGGCCATTGATTGGGATAAGCTCCATAACTAATTATCACCAGGTCAGTTGATGATATCATCCGTCCAACTTGGCTCAACGCTTAAAGTAGAGACTTCTAGTGAATCTTGCTGAGGTCAATCACTCGACAGCCAAGTGAACATCTTTGTATTGTGCCGAAGGATGTTGCTGAGCACAAGACATCTCTTTGTTGATGCTTTTAGGGTCCAAGTTGTGAGATTGATAGGGTGACCCTTTCAGGTAGTGATAGATAGCTTCACACTGCCTCGACTCTTAAGGATTGCTTTCAAGTACCCTAACTCCACCACTAGTTGGCAACATTAGGGTCATGTAATATATTGATACCACAACAGTGTCGGTTTAGTGTGGGTTTACCCACGATAGAGTTGTAAGCCAAAAAAAGACATCCACATCTAGCACCAGGAATTTTTATTTTAGATTCGAGCAAGAGCCTGACTCGAAGGTTACATATTAATCCAACATGATGAGGGGTGAATTCGATCAAAGTGGAGGATATGGTGATAGGTTATTGTTGCTTTGCTCTTTCTTCTAATATATGTCATTGTAGAGAATGGTTCAAACGCATAATCTCTTCTTCTTTGAATATGATTTTTTGATCCATGTTTAGCTTGTCTTTTGGTAGAGGTACTTCTAGCATAGGACTTTTAGGCGGTTGAGCTATTGCCTCTCAAAGTTGGCCTGATCATATCAATGCCCTGCTTGATCAGACTGTCGGGTTGGAGGACGACCTTCCTCTGTAAGATATCGTCCGAGGTGGCCACGCTCGAGCGGTTCCTCCTCGGGTGTTAAACTACTCAAGGAGGATGATCTCTTGCTTTGAGCATTGAGGTCAAAGTAGTCTTTGGCCATGGTCTCAATTGAATTGATAAGATTTCATTTTATCTCTTGGGTAATTTAAGACCTCATTGATTGAGTGGCTTGGAGTAATCCTTTCTCCATGATAACACCTTAGTTTGAGAGGTGTTGAGATTATAATCTCTCCTTAGGTATATTCGATCCTTTCGAGAGGACCCTTCCCTCCGAGGTTTATCAGTTTAGGACTGAGAGGGTCGATTCTCCTTGTGTTGCTTCTTGTGTTTCGCCTTTCTTTTCTTTGACACCGAGGGATTCAATGGTGATATGGTTCACTCTCTATAATAGTTTCAGATAGGTGGTCGATGGCCCTATGGTGACTAACCAAAAAAAGTTGGAGAGGTGAAGGTTCTTGATGAATGCTTGAATAAGGACCAAAGGGTTGGGGTAGGACACTATCCTACCTTGCATTGTTGTCGACCTTCTTGAGGTAGCAAGATAAGAACTCATCTTCGTCTTTGGCAAATTGCTAGTAAAGAGGTTGTTGTCCGTTTCATTAGTTTGTGTTCGGTGAGGTTGACTAAAGTTAGAAGAAGACTAGGGTACCAATCCACTCCACTAGATCCCCTTAAAGAGTTATTAATAAGGATTGATGCATCATGGTGTCAAGTATAGCAGTATCTGTGCTATGAATGTCGCGATGTGCTCGATTGGGTTTGAGTTGCCCTTGAAGGTTTCCAAACTGGGGAGTCAGAAACCTTTGGGGACATGTTCTTGAATTTGCCGGGTGAAAGGGCATCATGTGTAAAAATTAACCTTCTTGACCTCCTTCCTTCATTTAATTTCTCACCTCAAATCCTTGATATTTTGGTCTCTTTCATGTAGTTGCTTCCAAACATTCGAGAGTAGATCAACCTTTGGTCCCTTTCATGTAGTTCTCATCGAACATCGAGCTGTGGGTTGGAGGTGCATTGCCTTCAACTATGTTCCCATTGTGTAGCAGCGCAGTTTTCTTATGACATTTACAATTGTTCTAGAGCCAAACTATTTTGGGAGTCTTTGGTTGTCCAACGTATTTGTACAAGTCTTGGAGGCATCAAATTGATTAAGTAGTAAGATCGTTGTTAGGATCGCACGTGGATTCGACTAGATGTCTTGCAAAACTAGGTCGGGGATGTGCTAGATAAAGGTTATGATGCTTAAGTTAGAAATGCAAGGCCATTAGCGTTATATTGAAAAGAATCAGATGTTTGACTAAGCCAATGTGTCTACCTTTTAATAAATGTTTTTGGTAACTGTCGACATTTAGTGGGGAGTTATTCTATAAGCTGGCTTCATAGAGTCGTTGTCGGGCATTACTTGGTTTTTGGGATTCAATTGAAATGTTTGGGTGGTGGACCATAGTGCTTGTGGGTCGATTGAAATGTGTCGACCTGTCACGGACTTAGTTGGTTTTGCCTAAGTCGTACGACACCCTTGCGTGTCCGTTCGCAAATGTCAGCCTCTTCGAAACCTCCCATGGTCCCTTAGGACATACAAAAGAGGAAATGCCTCACTCGGGATCCACAAGCAAACATTTCAAAAAATACTTCATAGCCAATGCAAATTACAAATAGATTTTACAAGCTCTGAACGGTCGCACAACAAATGATCCAAAATGGTCCACTACAGACCGAACATCTCTCACAAGTGTCCACATGGCACAACCTTTATTTACAAGCCTAAAACGACCACCAAACTCAACTAAAATGGGGCAGTTAAGCCTTCGACCGTCCCTGTACATGCTGTGCAAAGCATGAACAAACCAAAAGACACAGACATACATAAGCATTACATCGAATATTTTGTTTAGAATTTTGTCCATGACAGACCGTGTGGCCAAATGTGTCAAGCTGACGTTTGAGTGGGTGACGTTCGATTGGGTGTTGAGTTGGTAATGATGTGGTGATGATTTGGGCGGGGTGATGATGTGGTGTCCGCATGTCCACATATGGTATAAATTACGTGTCTGGGTCATTTGTTTTTCATTTTTGATTAATTAGAGATTAGCTGCCACACTAAGACAAATTTTGGCAAGTTGTGGCCTTGTTCATTTCCTGTGGTACTATCTACTATCTGTAATCAGTTGTACGATAGTATAAGTTGTTGCTTAGGAATTTGTTTCTTTTTGCGAAGCCTGTAGCTAAATGTCACTCCCACTTGGTTGATTTTTTTGTTTGAGAAAAACATTTATTTATTTATGGACTTGTGATTTTAGAGTTTCTGATGATGTCTTAAAGTTTGGTCACAATTGGATCTGCACTTGTTTTGTTCTCATTTAATCTTTTGAGATAATTGATCAATGCCATTTATGTCTGATACTTTGTCACCACTAATAGTCGGTTACTACTGCTCTTTCTGTTGTTTCATTGATAAATTTGTTTTCTCTAATATCCAGCTGATGAGCTATTGTCCGATTCATTTCATTGTAAGGAAATTGAAAATGGGATGTTGTGGGAAGTCCAAGGAAAGGTTAGCATTTTCATTTTTTTCAAGTTGTGTAATTTTATCATTAATAGAATATTATATTTTGAACATTTATACTTGTTTCTTATGGTTGTCATTATATGTTAGCTTTAGTATGTTATTGATGCATGTCCTCTGCTTTTGTTACACCACCTTCCTCCTGATGCTTTTTTTAGTGCTACTTCATGACATCAAAATGAATTATTCTAGGGTCATTTCAGAACTAACTAGTAGTTGTGTGTGCACTAGTCTACAAAATTGTTATCTCAGCTGCTCAAGTTTTCAATTCATTATGATTTGACTGATTGGCAGTGGGTTGTTAAAGGAGCTATCGATGTAGACATCGGAGCAAACCCTTCTGCTGAAGGCGGTGAAGATGAGGGAGTCGATGATTCTGCTGTTAAAGTGGTTGACATAGTCGACACATTTAGGCTTCAGGCCAGTGCTCCTTTCTAGACATGCGGTATCCGTTCAGTTTGAACTTGGAAGTTTACAAAATATGAGTGTGTCCGCGATTGATATCAACAGGAACAACCAGCCTTTGATAAGAAGCAATTTGTGACCTATATGAAGCGCTATATCAAGCTACTGACACCTAAACTTGATGAAGAGAAGCAAGAGTTGTTTAAGAAACACATTGAAGGAGCCACCAAGTTCTTGCTTTCGAAGCTCAAAGATCTACAGTTGTAAGGATTAAATTTGTTTGTTTCCTATATATATATATATATATATATTTATTTATAATTTTATTTTATTGTTTCTTAAATTTGTTTGTTTCCTATATATATATATAATTTTATTGTTTCATTTCAGACAAGAAAAGCAATAAAAGAAGTTTTTATTTATCTTTCCTTAGGTACCCTTATTGTGACTATTATTAGGCTTATATTTTAGCATTGTTTGCTCTAATGCTTCATAATTTTTTCCTGACAAATAATATGTTTTGGCAGTTTTGTTGGTGAAAGTATGCATGACGAAGGCAGCATGGTGTTTGCGTATTACAAGGATTGCGCCACTGATCCGACGTTTTTGTATTTTGCCTATGGATTGAAGGAGGTCAAGTGCTAAAGACGATGATGGTACATGTGCTTTCTTTGGGTATCGCAGTTTTTTTTTTGTTTGATTTAGCTTTATCTACGTGATGTTAAGTAGAACATGTAAAATTCAATTTTGGAATTGACGTAACATTTAATCTGAGGATTAGATTCAATATTAATTATTATGAGGGGGCATTTTGAAGGATTGAATTAAATTGACTAGGTAATTGCTTTCGTCTGGTGTTTATGAGAGAGTACTTTGGGCTCCCGGTTGAGGTTGGATATCTGTTACGCACGCAAGATAGATGTCAAAATGTGTGGCCTTTAAAGATGCTCTGCCGGTGACCTACCCACGTGCTTGCTTGCACGAGAAGATACAAAGTGGTCAGAATGCCTAATCTTACCAAATGTTTATTTGGGCTTAGTGTTAGTTTGTCGGATTCGGAATAGATTCGGAACAGGAAAGCACTCCATAAAAGCATTCTTAACTTCCAGATACCGACGACCCCGAATAGATTCGGAACAGGAAAGCACTCCATAATAATCATATGTTCAAAGCATTCGTAACTTCCAGATACCGACGACCCCGGGGGCCAAGAAACCAACGATAGCATATGATCAAAGCGTTACCCAAACTGTACCTACATTCTAACAGAGCTTCCAACAATTTCAAGTGACAGACTAGAGGTAATTTTGCCACCTCATCATATATGTCCCAAGATTGCATTAATCCTTTGAATGCATGATAATAGATTGCACCTCCACCGAAACTGGATTGTCTAGGGTTCGTTCCAGGGTCACTTTATTACAATCCTGGAATTTTTTTTTTTTTTTTTAACATCTGAGCCATGCAAATAGCATATTTCCCAACTCTGAGAGAGTTCAGAGTTTGAAATAGCATGTTTGCCTGGCAAATTTGACTTAAAAATCATTTATTTTGGAGGGATACACATACACTATGTATATGCAGTTTTGCCAATTAGAAAAAAAAAAGAACCACAGCCGAGGCTGCAAAAGAGACATGCTGGTTTCATATTGGGGTAACATGTATGCTGAACAAGAGCCTAAACTAAAATTTGCATCCTTTGTTACTTTTATTACCCAGACAAGCATGCACAGATAGATCATCCTTCAACCAGGCAGAGGTACCAGATTACAGATGACAAAAATACCATATGTTCTATACCACATTGATAGATGACATTATATATATATATAT
>LVTN01000103.1:410862-503362 GCA_001649415.1 Musa itinerans | reverse complement strand
TTGAATGGTTCAAGACTAACCTTCTTTTCTTTCTCCAAAATCTCTCTAATGGGACAATGTGCAGCAGTTACACAGAGATTCTAAAACAACCATAAAATATAAACTTTCTTAATTCCTCAAGAAACTATAAGAAAACAAGATCAAATTCTATCCAAACAAACCTTCAAGTCACTTCCTGAATATCCATCAGTCATATTTGCAAAGACTTCAAGATCAACACCTGGTGCCAACTCTTCTTTTGACAATATAACTCTGAGAATCTTCTCTCTGTTCGATGCATCTGGTAAATTTACCATCAATCTGCACAAAACATTGCTATATGTTAGACAAGTTGATCAACCCTCAATTTATCCAAACGTCGGCATTTACCTTCGTGGAAGCCTCCTTATAACTGCCTCATCGAGGTCAAAGGGCCTGTTGGTAGCAGCAAGAACCAAAACGCGTTCTTTATCTTTGGTTCGCAATCCATCCCAGTTGACCATAAATTCATTTTTCATTTTGCGCATTGCTTCATGCTCTCCAGGGTTTTCTCTCCTGCCCAACATACTGTCAACCTATAAAATAGAAAAAAAATCACTTACAATAACTGACGTGAATTATAAGAATGAAATAAAAATAAGTGATGTTGGACTGATACTAAATTTTGCAGTAAAAACTAATCAGTACACTGACCTCATCAACAAAGATAACACTAGGTGCAATTTTACTAGCCAATGTGAATACTGCTTTCACGTACTTTTCTCCTTCTCCAAACCACTGTTACAATGAGTGCATTAGATTTGGTAGGAAAAGACAATTTCTTTAAAATACTACAATCCATGATATAAGCTAGGATTGCCATTCTGTGTTGTGGTCCATGTCAGTATCAAATCCGGCATAACAATTTCTTAGGTTGGCACAGCACAAGCCAAAGTTGGTCTAACAATATTTTGGCACTTCCAAAACGGTCAAATTGATATCTTTATGATATATTACATCTCAATCATATTGATATTCACACGTTGGCATGGCAATCCTTGGTTATAAGCAGATGATGAGAACATAAAGTACCTTCGAGGTGATGCTTGACATCGATATATTGATAAAATTTGCACCTGCCTCTGTTGCAACAGCTTTAGCAAGCATCGTTTTTCCTGTGCCAGGGGGACCAAAGAGCAGTATTCCTTTGCATGGCTGAAAAACAAAAAAGGTTGACATTATGAAACTCTGAGGTATCAATATTTCATCCTAGTCTGGATGATAACAAATGTACTGAGAACTTGCAAGAAGGTGAACATGCAATTTTAGCTTTAGGAAACTTTTCAACATAAATTAGGATTGTACGAGGGCAACACTTCAATTTTGTCTCAACCATTAAAATCATGCATAAGCATATCTAAATCTAAAATGAAAAAAAACAAGCAACTGTACACGAAGAATATCAGCACAGGACTATTATTCAGAAATGATCACCATCATTTCATTGCTCTAATCCTTGAGTTCTTCAACATTCTCAATTTGGATAGTGGATACCGAATTAATTTCAAGCACATCTTTCATTGGGGCCATCTTTCATAAGAACCATAATGGTCTCTTGCATGTCCAAATCAAACTTGAGAAGAAAATGGTATTTTAATTACAGTCGTCAGCTGATTTATGGAATGTAATTATAAGGAATTTTACAAAGATGGGCTTGAGGGCTTTGAGGATATTTTGAAGTGGACTTGAGAATTGTAAAAGCTAAAGGCCATCATGAAAGATTTAAAGGTGCGGTGGTCAACACTGGTATCAATAAGAAAGGCAAAGATGGGGTAAGTACTTGAGATCATTGATAGATTCTCACAGGTTTGTAGCCTGGAGTTGCACGTTTGGCTAGTAGAATCACGCCACCATCTTGCAGATGAAAAAGACAATTTCCAAATTTCATTGCTTCAAACCAATCACATCCAAAAAACTAGGACTAATGAAATTAGTAAATACAGTTACACAAAATTTGCAATACCGCCCGGTACTTCAGTACAAGTGGTATTTACCGATACATACACCAGAGTAAACCAAAGGATATGCCCAGGGGAGTCTAAATTATTAGTAAATACGATAGACAAGATTTGCAATACCACCTGGTACAGTTTGGTATGGGAGGTATGCACTCGTCCCATAGGTACACAAGCCAGGGAAAATCGGACCATATGTCCAGTACATGGCCTCTACCGCTCAGACATGATCATACCACCCATTACAAGGCGATACAAGTCTTGCACCAAAAAGATTCTTTTTTTGTTTTTTCAACAATTGTTTGGGCTTTTTTTCTTGACTTGGTACATACCAACATATCAACACTTGGTACACTGGTGCGGACTAATATAGAATCGCCAAATGAAACTGCAAACCTTGTGCTTACATATATAAATTTTTGGAGAACAACGAAGAATGTACCATATTTTGGATAAATTTTTGTTAATGAAATGTTGCAAAACCAACCGTAAGTACAATATTCAATATTGATATTTATTTTTGTGAGAACACCAATGCATTCCTACAGGTCAAGTAAGGAAAGACTTATTAAAGAATTGCAATGTAAAGATTTTTCATGCAATGTAAAGGTTTGGAGAATAGATCACTTTGGCATAGGTTATATCCTATATTTTACTTTTGAGTGAAAATAAACATGACATTAAACTTTGTGTTAGGTGTTGTAAGATTCGGCAAATATTTAGGGTTCCTAAGATATCTGGTCCAACATGATAACTATCCTTACAGTTTCTAGAAAGCTAAAAAACTGAACAATGCTTCCTTAGGATCTTGTTCTTTTTGAAGGTAGTTGATAAATTAGTTAAGATCAAACACTTAATATTAAGGTTTTACAAGATCAGGCTTCTAGAAAGCTAATAACATGAACTGTGCATCACTAGGATCTTGTTCTTTATGTAGTTAATAAATTAGTTAAGATCAAACACTTCATATTAAGGTTTTATGAGATCAGCATAAGTTTTGAGATTCAGACCTTAGTGGATGGACTGGATCCCATTATGAGCTTGTCTTTTCATCTTCCTCTTTTCTTCGTGTGTATGCTTTTCTCTTATCAGTAAAACCTTTTGGAACTTGATTGTAGTCAGATGGAACTTGTGGATAACAAGGAGGAACATCATACCTGAACAGAATTTGTTGGAACCAATTATTTAAATTTTGGTCTGACTGGTCCATACTGACTGATATTTATCAATCTGACCATGAGTTGACATGTGGACCGAGAAGTTTTGGCAAACTTATTCCTTTGGGTGTACTACCCGGTATCTTTACCAACGCCAAGTTATACTGGTTGATATCAGTACCCAACCAAAACTTTTTCCTTGACTCAATTACAATTCCACTTCACTCTTCTCAACCGGTAGCCTCTTCTCCTGCACTTTTTACTTCATTTCTTCTCCAAATTGCTCCCTTTTTGCATCAGATTTCCAACACAGCTTGGGTTTGGAGCCTCATTCTTGCTACAGGGCAGACTTCTTTTGTGAAACAACTTAGCTTTTTCCCAATCAAGGTGAATGTGAATCTTACCACCATGTATATTATGATTAAGGTTAAAGCTTCGGATGTTCAATCAAGGCTGTAGCTATGTGTAATTTGCATAGATCTATTTCAATATAAGCTAGATCCACATAGGACAGACTTAGAAGTTCACACCATGGAGATCTACAACTGATCAAATTCATATTAGAACCACTACAGTTTAAATTCTTAATTGTGAATCTAAATCTGTTTCTCAATGTTTGTGCAAAATGACAATGAAGAAACAATGTACCAGTTGGGCATTGTAGCATGTGCATTGTTAGGAGCACGGTCATCATTGGTAGTGCATCCACTGTGATTAGGCTAGTTACGAAGTTGGAACTTGGAATAACAAGATCAAATCAACAATTAAGTAGTGGATTTCTTCACACGACCAGATACACAAAGGTCCCTCAAGATAACAAGTAGGATCTTAGAGTAGAATAAAATGCCCAAAAAATCTTAGAGTAGAATAAGATGCTCAAAAAACCCTAAGACTATATTAATGAAAAGCACAAAGGCAACATTTAGATGGGTAGACATGTAAGCCATCTACGATGAATGCTAGGATCGAGGAGACAATGTAGAGACCATGAGCTTAAAATTGGCATTGGTGCATTCATAAAGCACTATCACATGGCTGAGGATGGGAACAGTAAGTAATATTGGTGGAGCTAGTCCATCTCCAGTTCAATAGGTCTTCCACTAAGATGTAATTTAGTGACAATCATGATGCTTTCAAAGCTAGACAAAAGTACTAGTATGAAGAAACCCAATGACAGTGGCAATCATGACCTAGTTCATGATGTCAATTTCTATATGAAGTCAACTCATGATGTTGTTGATCTATTTCATTAGGGGGTTTCTTAAGCAATTTCAATATGAAGCCAACTCATGATGTTGTTGATCTTAATTCAATGGCATTCCTCTCCAGAGTATCAAACAAATTAGGATTGATGCCTCTTACACCAAAGGACAAAAAGATGGATATGAGAAAGAAAATTGCAAAACAGTTCAACTGCAATTGCATCACCTCACATGTAGCTCACAATACTTGTTATATTAAGCAACACACTATGATTTATGAAATTAAACAAATAACCTCAAATAAGGCTTCAAAATCTTAATCCGGTTTCACAATCATTCCTTGGGTGGACCATTGTGCTACCAGTATGGTTGGTGTACTGTGTCTGTACGCCCCTGTATCGACCAATATGGCTCTAGCAGGGGGAGGGAATGAGGAGGAGGTGGGTCAAGAGGAGAAGAAGAGGAAGAGGTGCACATTGGAGGAAGAGGAGGAGGAGGTACCGAAAATGGCAGAAGAGGATGATATAAGGAGATGACAGTGGAGGAAACAAAGGAGAAGAAAACTAAAAAGGACAGCGTATTATGAAAAAAGTACTGATTGATAGGTACTGGTAACTTACCACTCGTTAAGCCTAGTACTACGAACTTATTAGGCAGTAAGCTTTGCTTGAGACCATGTAAATTGTCCAATACACATACCGATGGGCCACTGGATCAGTAGATATGAGTCCATATCGACTGGTATGGTCAAAATTTTGAACCTTGATCTCAAACTCTAATATATATAATTAAATTGTCCCTTATCTATGTCGTACAGTGTTCTTTGAAACCTTGGCACTTTTTAGCACCTAGTGTCTTGGACAACACTAGGACATGTTGATCCCAAAGGTATAAAAGTATCTGTATAGTACCATTTCAGCATTCCGTGCTCATATCCGAGGTCTGCACAATATTAACAGATCAAGATAAGCTTGGTGATTCAAGCCTGGTATAAGGTGGTATCATCCAGTACAAGACTTGTACCAAGTGTACCACCTGCCTGGGACAACCTTGTACTGCTCAGTACAAGACTTATACCCTAGTATAAGCCTCGTACCATACAGTAAACTTATCTATTTTTCAGTCTTTTTTTTCAGGCTTTTTTCATAACTTGATACACACCGAGACAGTATGCCAGTATGGCTCATACTCCTAATTGTCCGAGGTAGGGTCGATATGGGTCTGGTACCCTAGCTCATATCCGTGCTTAAATGTTTTCTTATCTAATCAATCTAACCTTATTTCTTCTCATTAGGTTATTGAACTTGTTATTTGCATTGCAGGGACTATTTTGTGACTTGAACCTCCACCTAGGTCACAACAACCTTACTACAGAGATAAGGCTCATGAGCCAAATAAGCATTAATGAAATATTGGCATACGCACTTGGAGTTCGACAGTTGAGCTTCAATTTACACAAGATCCTTAGCAAAGTCTTTAGCAAGTCTTGTTTTCAGTTTACACAAGATCCACACTTCTTTGGTAGTTCGACAGTTGAGCTTCAATTTTCGGATAGCTGATATCAAATAATAGCAACTTTGAAAAGGAATGCATTATTAATAACCAAGCAACATGTGAGAACACATGAACCTATAAAATTTATGGAAAAAAAAGAAGTATCTAGAGTGAAGAGGATGCTCATAATTAAGTAATTAACAACATATCAGACACAAGGAACACAAAATTGACTACCAAACTAAATGCAGCACTCAGAATCTATTGCTTTCAATTAAATAACAGAATCACATAAAAAAAAGGTTACAAACATAGATATGTAAGAACTGTCAACTTAATGGCTTGATAGCAGCCCATATAAAAATTTATTTTGGCAACAAAAACCTAGAAAGCACACCAAAAAATTCAATTTACTGAAAAAAATACTTTGGAAAGAAGCTTGTTCAAGATCAGAAGCACCTTAGTCAATTGTCCTTTGCAAAACAATTCTGGCCTCTGCAGAGGAAGCATCACCAATTCCTTCAGTGTTTCTTTCACATTCTCCAAGGCTCCAATGTCATCAAAAGTAACTCCTATGTCATTAGGCGGAATAACATCGGCAAGAAGCCTTTTCTCAAATTCATTCTCAGTGACTACATCCTGTAAAGGTTAAGTTGACAATCAGTTAACAGATGAAAGTATAACAAAAGACCATCAGAACCCAGCACTGAAACCTATTGCACTCGCATTACTAATCAAGTTTACAGTTGTTTTTTGGGGAGGAGAGAGAGAGAGAGAGAGAGAGAGAGAGAGAGAGACCTTGAGTGATTTCTTTAAACTCTTATTATCATTTTGGAAACTCTGCAGCATGCTTAACCCATGCTTAAGGCTGCCAGTTTATTGATAGTAGTGTCAGAAGGTCAGGAGGCAGTTTTATATAAGCCTCAAGTTTCACAAGTTACACCGTAAATATTGTTGATAGTATGATAACCTTTCATTGGAGAGTATGAGCTTTGCGTCCTTTGACAAGGCTTCATTTCTATTGTGCTTAACGTGATAACTAAGAGCAAAACCAACTACCTTATCCACACCTGCAAAGATAATCCATATGAGGAATGATTTGTCAAAGCATTGGTAATAATAACAAGTAGACCAAAAGAAGGCACACACTTTCATTTGTAAGTGCTTGATCCTTTATTGATACTGTTTCAATATCATTGCAGTCCAACCCACAGCGGTTCAGAAACTGTAATATATGGAAGATTAAAGATAAGATGATTGCACAAATGTATCTAATATGTCCATTATAACAGCAATGGTAGTGAAGCGAAAACGAGAGAAAAGAAACAAAATCTTGAACTTAAAAAGAAAAAGATGGTAAACTCAGTGTACATTCTGGAGAGATAAAAGGTAAAAAGAAAAAGATGGATCAACTCTTTAAGATTTTTTAATTAATCAAACTTACAGAACGTAAACTGAGAACGTTAGACTTGGCTTTAAGAGTTTCAACATCACGATCCAACTGTTGTTTCCATTCTGAAAGTTGGGTTTCATCCTGCCACAGTTACTAGGATGTCAAGAAAGTACTCTCTTAAAGAGAGAAAAAACGAGTACATACCAACACAATATGCCAACTTAAACCTGTGGAAGCTGAATCACGACTTTGTTAGGGAAAAGTCTAGAGAGCTGCTTCATCGTCTTAGGAATTTCTTTGCTTCTTTCGTGCAGTCTACCAAAGTTATCCTATGCAGTACAACAAGAAATATACACCAGATTAGTGCAAACTAATATAAACAGTACAATAGAGTTGCTAATTCTATTGGTGCTTTAAGGGAAATGTAAGAAAAGTTGAATTGCCTCAATAAAACAACATATAAACAACTTATTAAACTAGGGATAAAAGTACCATTTGACAAAGAAATCCAGGAAAAGCCATGAAGAGATGCCATAACATGGTGAGAACACATCTAGTAAAAGTGAATGATTGCAGTTTCGGTTACCGGACCCATGCCCGTCCAAGGTTAGACTGGTATGAGTCTGGTCCATCCAGACGTACCAAGTGTCAGAACGCTGAAATGCACTATTAATTGTTAAGGGAGAGAGTAGGGGGGAAGAAGGAAGAGGACAAAAAGGAAAAAGAAAGAAGAGGAAGAAGGAAACGATGAAGGAAGAAGAAAAGAAAGAAGGCCGAAGAGTATGAGAAAGAAGACAAAGGAAAAAGAGGAAGAGGAGGCAGCGGAGGAGGAAGAGGCAACTGAAGTTGGCCATAGGCAACGTGTACGATCGGCGACAGACAACGTACTGTCATGGAGCAATGCAGTCCAGATGTTCAACACATGTCCATGACACTTTTCAGTTCTTTTTTTCTATTATTTTCGATGTTTTTTTAGTGTTTTCTGTTATGCAGCATGTACGGTGCAAAATTTACTACCGTCGGCCCCATTTTTGTTTGTTGCTAAGTGTTTTAGTTTTGTGTTTCTGTCATGTAAAACTCAGAAATGTTTCTAGTTGCACGACGTCGTGTGAAGGAAAAAATAGCCCAAAACAACCCCATTCGTGTGTGCCACGGGCTGAGTTCTGGCTAACGGCCTTGTGATACAAAACATCATCTGTCTCAATACCTTGGAACCCCCGGGTGGCACTAAGGCGGATGGGACCTTGGGTATATGTCTGAGGGGTGATGCAACGTCTTTAGTGTGCCCATGTTCTGTTTGACAAAAGTACCTGGTGAATATTGGACCTGCATCTACCTTTGGAACCCCTTTTGTGTGTGCTCGCTTAGCCGATTTTCGAGATCCTTTCGTGTCTAATAAAAGTCGGTTACTTTGTATTGCTTGTGATCCTGGTTATCTTGCCTTTTTCGTGCGCGACGACGACATATTACCCACATGTTTGCCTTTCTAACTTTTTCTTTGCTAGGCAAGTCATTTGTGAACTACACGAGGCTAAGGTCTAGGCTGACCCTTGCAAACAAGTATCGCTTGGGTGGCACGTCCTAGGTAATTCTAGCTAAGGATATGACAATACAGCAAGCAGCGAATGACGAATGGCGAGCCATAGGTGATCCTCCCTACAAGCAAAAGGAATCACATGCTCGTCTCAAACCCTAGTTAAAAGAAAAAATATTATATATAATTATATATAGAACCAAACCGGGCCACTCGATTTGGGTTGGTTCATATACTAGATCGTTGACTAGCAAATACCAGCCAAATTGTATTGAAGTGATAAGTTTAGTAAACCTTGTTAAAAGCTAACACAAGACATGAAATAACGATTTAGATAGAGGGTATTGTCATAAACGAATTGACCAATTGGCAAAGGATATCAATAAGAATGCAAGGTTTGCAACATCCAATATGGTATGGCATAGGTGACGTTTATCGTTCCAACAGAATACCAATATGCAGATCAGGGTAGACTGAACAGTACACTAGGTTCAGATCCTGTACCATATGCTACAGGAACTATACCGCTGCCCTATACTAGGTACTAGGTAGTTCTCTTTTTATTTTTTTCAGGCTTTTTCGAGACTTAGTATGTATCAACGCACGGAAACTCACTTGGTAAACTAGTACAGACCGATATAGTACCAATACATGAAATTGCAAACCTTATGAGAATCATTCATCATATGACAATATTCTTGGGTTGAAGCAGCTGAAGCCTCTTAAGTCAACAATAAACATAAACTCAATACAATTTACTGATCCCACAATTTAAATGGACCAACACAGATGGAAGGATTGAGGAGATAAAAAGACATGGTGAGAGATGAAAGTGAAAGACATGCTGAACCAAACTATTCATAATCACTGTTTGCCATTTACTCTTCTCACAGGTGATTGCCACTTGTGACAGAAGCGGCTTAGCTACAAGGATATTGTTTAGCCTGGCTTTGCTTATAATCACCTGAACCCAAGTCCCAAAGCAAATTAAATAAATTTCAAGTTAATCCAAACAAGTTCATTTCTTAAGATGAACTGACCACTTAACTGGACCACATTAAACCGATGCATAACTTTTGGCATGAAGCGGATATAGAACTGAGTGCATTTTTTTTTACTTCGGAACTTTTATTCAGAGAAAATTCTATACATAAAGCTTTTAGTAAGATTCCATAAAAGTAAGCCTCCATAAATGGAATCTACTTTTGTTTTAATGAATTGGAATCCCAAACATCAATATCTGGCATCTCTTTTGATGGAATCTTCTTGAGGATTTCACTCACTTCCCAGAAAGTTGTGATGTAAAACCAAAAAAATCCACCCAATATCCATGGTATGAAAACGCATCTACATGTGGAGCAACAAAAATAAATAACCATATTAACTAAATTCCATTTAACGTCTCACATAAAAAAATGTATAATTTCCAGGGCTCTTAATTAAATCCACAAATAACTATATCTGAACCATTTTCACTAAATTGCAGATTGATCTATTGTGAAAATTCAAGCCAAGGTTTTTATTTTTGCCAGCTCATCTCATGTCAAAGCTGCACTTGTCTGGATGACTCGTGGTGTCAACACGTGGCACATGCAATGTATTGGCAACACTAAAAACCTCAAACAAAAAAAAATTAAAGAAACACCTTGAATTAGTTTTGGCTTAAAAAGAAAAAAGAAATACATATCAAGATGACTTTTTGCTGTCAGTTGATCCTCTATTCCTGCCTCCTCTCTGCAGTAATTTTTTTTTGGCGGAATATCATGTAACCCAACCTTTGTTGGAGCTAGAGAGGAAACCAAAGACACCAAAGGTTAGGGAAGATGTGGCCTTTGGCCCTTCCACCTAAACTTTTAATCCAAACTTGGACTGAATCCATCACAACCCAGCTCAACAAGAAAAGTCACCCAACTTAATAGTGGATTAAAATCTTGCCTGTTCAGTCAGCGAAGACCAATATTTACTGGTCTGATGGCCAACTGGTACATGGATCGAGTGATCTTGTTTTGTTCCAAGCAATACCACCTATTACCAGTACCTTTTATTTTCTAATTTCGACAACTATCAGCTATCCTTTCTTTTCCTTCTTCTTCTTTCTTTTTCCATCAAGATCCCTCTCTCTCTCCTGTCTCACGTCACAACCACCTCATCAGAGTCACTGCCTCCACCACCTCCTACCAATATGCATTGTCTTCCTCTTCCTCCCATCCTTTTCCCTCCTTCTATCTCCTTTTCTCTTTAGTCTGAGCAATATCAGACAATACCAACCAATATTGGTTGCCAATATGCCACTCCATATGGATCCAATCATCAACCAATATCAGTAAAAAACTGAGGTTTTAATCTATGCCTATAGCCACTTTGTCCAAAACATTTAGCCCAAGTTAATGATAATAGACTCATCTAGCTCCATAAAAAATACATACAATCTCTTACTTTAGATATGAGACTTAACTTGAGCCTCACAATTTCCCTCATTCAAGGCTTCATATCCTGTTCAAAACCGACGACCTAACACAGCTCAAAATCATGTCTACTCAGCAGCATACAAGGCCTAGTCTAGTGGTAACTTCATTTTGCAATGTGCATCCAGCCACATCCATTGATAGCTCTGTCCTACCAGGACCCCTCACCAAATGTCACAACCTGATGAGAGAACTTACTCATTACCTTGTTGATAAGCTTGACACCACATGGTCTAAAATGCTTCAGCGAAATTACTGACAGTAGACCCCTCTAGCCCCATAAACCAACTCTTTCTTCTTTCACTTTCAACGTGAGACCGAATTACAGTGCCTGTCACCATGCCTAATACTAGGTCCGTTCTAATAGAAGCTCACCCATTAAACTAGCCAGCTTAAACCACGTGACCCAAAAAACCTCTAGTATAAATTACTAGCAATAGGCCCATCTAGCCCCATACATAATCACATCCATTCTCCCCCTTCAAATGTGAGACCATATCGGAATTGGGAATGTTACACTCCCATTTAAGAGTTGATGTCCTCATTAAAGCCCAAGGTCAAACTCCCTATCTCATAATTAGACCTTAGTAAAAAATATGAGACAAAGCCCACTAGTAGTTTCAATCTGTAATGTGCTTTCAATCCCATCCAAATGTAGTTGAAATCTACTCGAGCCCAGCTCAGAGGTGACTCCACACCATGATGTACCTCTAGCCTCAATTACGAGTAGTAATTTTCTAATGATGGAGACCATGAATCTATAGTAAGGACCTTTACTTACATTAGTATGGACGTGATTGATATTGAATTATTTTACAATTGTTTTTTTCTATATCTCTTTTTCTCTTTAGTAAATGTACCATCAATGCTTGGTCCCTTTGGTAGTATAAGGTAGGAAAACCACATGATCCAAGTCAATCATATTAGAAGCTGATCTCCTACTGTATAAACTAACATCGTAAGCCACCTTTTCAGGGCTTCCTTGCACTTGATGTCCTGTCCAGCTCATGATAATCACTAGACTGCCTCATGTTGGGATTCCTGCTTATCCTGTGCAGTCTTGCTTATCCTGTGCATCACCAGTCTGTCGGTCAATGTCTCATGAATCGGTCAATGTCTCACTAGACTCCAGGGATGCATGAATCGTATCAATCCTAGTACACATCATAAATGCCTGGGTCACATGTTTGCCTATCCATATTCTTCCATTGTGCTTTAGCTATAGCCTTGGGGCTTTTTTAGCATTCAACTCTACCTACAAAGCTTGTCTAATTTGCTGTGGCCCTTTCATGCATTTGGCCACATCAAAAAATCCATTGACCTAATAACGATATTTTTTTTCACCCCGACCAATATAGTTAAAGTGGATGCATTGCCAATGATGGTAGTTATTTAAGCAACTAAAATGTTGCCAAACCAGATCAATACTCTACTGCTTTGGTGTAAATATTTTACAAAAGTAGTCAAGCTTAATTGGAGACAATTTAAAAAATTCATTTAATATCAGGAATCAAGGTCGGATTAACATAAGTCTGGTCTAGATCTACCAATATCTAAGCTTGATCCATGCGGATCTAGGATGAATCCCAACAGATTTTGACTAGATCAGAATGGATTTTTAACATGATCTGAATGGATCTTCATTGAATCTATACTATATTGGCTTGAAAGCAAACAAATTGTCATCAATTGTGTAAAAAACTGTCTCACTCATTTCGAAATGACATAACATATTCATCCCTGAACTTAAGAAAAAAAACTAAAATATAGCTCTAATCGATGAAAAATACTTTAGGAATAATATATTACAATAATACCAAGGTTTGCAATTTTGTACTGGGGTACTATACCAGTCCTTGGCCGGACTGGGACTGGTGTACTGACTCGGTACACTGGTGTGTACTGAAGAGGAAGGAGGAGAAGAAGGAAAGAGGAGGAGGTGATGGAGAAAGGAGAGGAAGGAGGAGGAAGAGAAAGGAAGAAGATGAGGTAGTGAAGGAAGAAAAAGCAGCGGAGGAAGAGGAGGAAGTGGAAGGAAGAAGTGGTGATGGGGGGAGAGGCGAGGAGGAAGAGAAAGGAAGAACAGGAGGCGGTGGAGAAAGAGGAAGAAAGAAGAGATAATGGACGAATAGGAGGAAGAAGGAAGAAAGAGGAAGAGGAAGGGAGAAGAGAAGGCAATGGAGGAAAGAGAGGAGGAAGCATACCAAAATGATGGCACATGGTGCGCGATGTGGAGGTAGGCGACGGCGTACAACAAAGTTTGGCTAGTGATTTTAGGATCCGCACATATGGGAAAGAAGGCTCATGAACCAATGTTTCCAAATGCGCTAGGTGCAAGGTACCAAAGCGCTTGAGGCATTAGGCACTCACTCAAGCAAAACGAGGCGCGACCGAATATTAAAATGCAAAAAATATATACCTATAATTTACTTACAATTTGACATACCAAGCAAGCGAAGCAAGGTGTTCCTACCTATCAATGTGTATGTCCTAACTCCTAACAGTATTAAATTAATAAGTTCCTAACATTTTATCAAAGTCCAAGAAATAGGAGAACATTAAACAAAGTGCTTAAGCTATGGTAGGAAATATGAGATCATTTAACAAAGATGGGAGATGGAGAAGTAACCAGCTGGCAAAAGGTTGTGGAGTATGGCACTGATGAAGGCAACAGTGCACGACGGAGGAAGATTGGGTTCTCCGACTCAGGTAGGGTTCGTGCGACTCAAATGGTGATTAGGGCAAAGGAAGGTGGCAACCGACGGCAGAACAAAGCTGATGAATGACGTAAGCTGCACAGGACAGAGAAATGAAGCTTCACACGGCGGCGTAGTGCAGAGGAGGCTTGCGATCGACGATGTAAGATGACTGAAGACGCTGCACACAATGGCATAGGGCGGAGGAGGCTCGCGATCGACTATGTAAGCCGAAGGAAGACGCTGCACACAGCAGCGTAAAGCAGAGGAGGCTCATAGTCGACAATGTAAGCCAAAGGAAGACACTGTATATGGCAGCACAAGGCGAAGAGGCAGGGTTTCTTCCGCTAGATTCTTCACTGGGTTGGGCGCAGAGGGTAAGTTGTTGATTAGTTAATTTGGTTCAGCCAACTAAGTCCAATTGACTGAACCCAATCAAAAGCCCAACCAACCTCATGCATTATTTGACTCAAGCGCACAGCTGAGTCGCCCAGCACCTGGGCTGAGGCATGCTTCTGAGTGGCACCTCATCGCTCGCCCGAACTTTTTACAAGGTGCTCGGGTGCCTAGGCGGGCACCCGAGCACCTATTGAAAACACTATCACGAACACAGTCCTAACAGAAGTAGACACAACTTTTAATTTTTTTTAAATAGATTGGATTGGACCACAAAAAATGGGGGTGGTCCGCATCTATGTTCGAGCTTAGAGTCTGATGGTACGAGCCCAAACCAGGTGAAATTGCAATCCATGAACAACACAACTTCATTCAACAAAAAGTAAGTGAGCAACTTCAAATTTGAGATTCAAAATTTCCCTTTTATGGGGGGAGAGTAAGTTTATTTCTTGAAAATGAACCTTCAATTGTTTGAGATTGATCTTGGATTGGATTAAATGTTGGTATGAATAGTAAGGTCGAGTGTTTGGTGATAAAATGGTGAAAGATGGTGCTGAGTTTGAGAAAGGGGTGAAACACTTGGATTTGACAAACGGGCAGTGTGCTTACCGCCCAATACACAATCTCCAATGGACAAAAACCAGGCCCGTCAAAAACTATGAAGCACTTCGTCCTTATCTTTTTCTTGTTCAAATCACAAAAACATTATGTAAGTATGTTTTTCTTGTCCAAGATGTAATTTGCTGATAGCATCTAGGCATTAACTATAAATCATAGCTATGTTGAAATTAAAAAATAATCACAAGCTCATAAACATGACTGATGCCAATAAATTTATACGATTGAAAGGAATGTGATTAGGGTACCGGGAAAGCCAAATCAAGCAGGGCTGTCTGGTTACTTCCAAATTTTGTAAAAAGAAGCCCTCCAGGGTGTGACTGCAAAATGTATTATGTGTTACACAATAATAACAACAACAACAACAAGACATAAAATATGACAAATTTGCAGTCAGATAAAGGATTCTACTTCCAGCCTTTTCTACTTATTAGGCATGATGGAAAAGGAATTCCAGATCCAAGGATGAACATTCAGAAAGCAATACATATTAAAAAAGGAAAGTACTACCTTCTCTTTGCGGTTATCAACCTGGGAATGTAAACCGATTATAAGAACACCTTGTGGCATAAATTCAAGCTTGTTCTTCAAAGTTGCATATGAATCAGTACTTCCAGACATAGATTTCTCAATATCTTTAAGCAACACAATCAAAGGGCCACTTTTTCTTTCTTCTAGTACAACCTAAAAAAGGAAACAGTCAAAAGATTTCAGATACAAATATATAATTGTATATTAACAGTTTAACACAACCAATAAGAACAACATGTCACACCTCTAGCAACTCATTGACTGCAAGCCTTCCAACATCTTCACCTCCAGATAAGTCTGGGCGAAGTAAATCAGCTGCATAGAATGTGAGAGATAAGGCAATAAAGTAAAGCATGGTTTGCAATTACCATTCGATACGGTATGGTACGAGCTGGTATTTACCAGTCCGACAGCTTACGTATACACAGACCAAGGTTATAACAGTCGGTCAGTGAGACTGATACAAGGCTTGTACTGCCTGATATGCTCAGTGCAGACCCTGTACTGGGCGTATATATTTGAGCAGTCATTTTTTTTGTTTTTTAGTTTTCTTGGATTTTTTCCTAAACTCGGTACATACCGGCATCTGATACTTGGTAGACTGGTACAGTACCAATTCGAGCCCTGACCAGTACAGTACCAGTACATGAAATTGTGAACTTTGAAGAGAAGTAGCATGATAGTAATAACAAAAAAAAAAGTGAGAACAATGCCAGTTGACAATCACCGGTGCAGAAGAATCCATGATCTTCCTCGCATAGGCCTCCAAGATCATTACCCTCTGGAATTTGTTTGTCGAATCTAACTCCAATTTTAGAGGAACCATTTTCTTCAAAAGCAAGAACTACCTTCCCACGATACCCATAATTTGGACCCCTGCATATCACAGAATAGTCATTGAATTTGGCATGACAAAACACAAGGATATTTCTAAATAACATAACAATAATAAACCACGACCAAGCATACATGAAGAAAATACTTGCTTTTAACAAAATGCTTCTAGTATGTCATCATACATTATGCATCAGTATCGAGCACATTAAAATTTTGGGCCACAATTTTGATTCTTTTTCACATTTGGCTTATTTGGGAAGTACTAAGTTATGATATTCATTATTGGTGTAAATTGCATTTTAGGATTAAATAGGTCTTAAGTAGGTCATTTTAGTGAACAATATGGAGCTCAATTTCACAAAATGCATGCTTAGATTATGGAAGATTGTCACCAATAAAGAATTTTCCTATTAGCTAAGCTCTTAAAAGTACATAAATATCTAAAGGAAGCACTAAAACAATCTCAGTTGTGGTAATTGCCTCCTATGACAGTGAGTTAGCATCACACATTAACACTTCATCAAGGGAGAATCCTTGTCGGATTCTTAGATAAATTAAGTTCTATGGGGAACACAAAAGGACACATCAGATGAATAATAATGAAAACAAATAGAAAAACAATCAACTTGTAACAAGGTTATACCTTTGAGGAGCCTGAAGAGGAAAGCCTGATGAAGGAATTGAACCCACATATCTTACCCTATCTCCTGTTTAAAAGCAGGATCACTGTTCATTTCTTGTATCAACAAGATGAAAAAACAAAATTGAACATAGAATATGGCTAACCTTCTTTAAATGTGTAGGTCTTTGATGATGCTGTTGATGTCTCTTGCTTTGGAAGAGATTGGGAATTCAAAGTAGATGTTCCCACAATATCAGCCTCCACACTAGAAGCTGGCTTTCTCAGTTGTAGAGTATCAATCACTGCAGCACGATGCTTAGAAAAGATGGCTGATTTCTCCATCCTCACACTTTCTTTTAGTAATTCTGCATCCTTTAAAGATGACCCCTGCAATCGATTGTATTCAAGTTTCCAGGACTCATTAGTAACAAATTCATCTAATCATCCTCTTGAGATAAAATAGGACTTCCATATGCCCCACTAAAGTTGTAGAGAAATTATGGGATTGTAAGAAGATGAACACACAAAAATCGGCAGTTCAATGTTTTTCTTTTTAATAAAAGATAAATCTTCATTAATCACCCATCAGGGGAGTGTCAAAAAAACCTGTATACAACAGAGAGGAAGCATCAGCTCCCCATGTAGTTGTTCTTTGAGCTAATCTACTATAGTTAGCAAGTTTGTGTGCAAAAACATTGCTTTGCCTAGGGTTGAAACCAAAGCTTGTGACATTTACTGTGGAAGCTAGATTCCGAATGTCACTTACAAAAGATTGAGATGCCAAGGCAGTTCAATGTTTTCCATTTAAACTATATGCAATTTAATATAAATGTGTGGTATGCTGCAATATATATATATATACAAGGAAAACTTACAGTGGGTAGCAGGAGAGTATCTATTATGAGTAATCTAACACCAAAATGTTTGGCAAGGGCCTTTACCAAAGTTTCTTGATAGATTTCAGATCCTAGAGGATTAGATAAAAGAAACTTGTTAGACAAAAGAGTGCAGAACCAGATCATTATTCATGAAAATTGAAAACTTGAACAATACCTGTTGGACCAGACAATAGAATCCGATGGTTTACAGATGAAATATCCATAGTATACTTTATGAACTCCTTGCACTCCAGGTGAATAAATGCACAAGATATAAGAACATTTTTTGTGTTCTCACTGGATGCAGAGAAATGAAAAATAAAGAAAATTAGATCAGAAGATCTTGCGAACAAGCAAATTGAGACATTCAACTAAGTTTTTCTGCTTATATGTGCTTAATCATTTATCTAGGTGTCAATTATTATAACTCCATGTAAAAGTAGGAAACAACCAAAGAGCAATCTTTGACTGGCAAAGACATCAGGTCATTCACATTAGCAAACAGTTAAAGAAAAATAATTTAGTAACACCTGGAGGCCTCAACACATAAAACCTTAAATTCGTATGTCAATGCAGAACCACAAGAGTTTGTGTTTATGGATTTTAAGCTTCATGAAGTAGAAGAGACATTCTAATGCAACCAGACAAACAAGTACATATGACTTGAAAAATGGCATTCTTGGTTAGTATGAGATCACGTGTTCAAAGAGCCATCCAAAAGTGTAAGAGATCTCAAAGTTGAATCAGGAAAAGTGCAGCTTTTGCTTTCTACTTTTTGTAAAAGCGTCTTAGAGAAAAGTGGCAAAGAGAAGGTAACTCAATGATAATCAGGGAACTGAAAAGGCACAACAAAAAATTGAGGATCAGGCTCAGCTACAAATCCAACCAGAGGAAAAAGAACATGTAATGAGTGAACACTATCCAATCATAGAATTAAGATGAAGCCCTTTCAAGTTGCAATTATCTCCTATCATGGACAATTGCATTGGTATGCCAGTATAAACAGGACCAATCAAGGACCACTATGTGCCTAGTATCCCAGACTTTGAACCATGTGTGACACTTTATTGGGTCTACTAGCTACCAAACTGTCACAGGGTTAGTTGGTTTTACCTAAGTTATGTGGCACCCTTGCATGTCCATCTGGAAAGGGTCAACTTCCCCGTAACACAAGGCCTCTAAGGATCGGGTTAGTGGAAGCGTTAACTCGGGATCCCACAGATAAAGATTTCAACAAAAACTTAATAGGCAATGCAAAATAGAAAGGACTTTGCAAGCTCTAAGCGGTGTCCACCTCCACACAAAAACTTAATAGGCAATGCAAAATAGAAAAGACTTTGCAAGCTCTAAGCGGTCACGCGACAAAGGTCTAAGACAATCTGTCGTGCACAGAAGTCTCTATGAACAAGTGTCCATATGACATTATTACAGTAACCATACGACGGACCAACCCAAGATACTACCCCAAAACCCCATCGAGTCATGTGCCACCCAGGGCATTCAAGGGGTGTAAGATGGTTAATGTTTTGAGGCCCACCTCCGCTCTTAGAAATTTGAATGGAGGCACCGGTTTTTGGCAGTTTTGCATCCGAAGTAGAAACAACCATAAAACCCAACCAAAATGGGGCTGCCAAGCCTACTACAAACCCCTACATTCTGCCTAAGGTATTAACAAAACAAAAAAGCATGGGCATTATATCGAACACCTTCCCTACGAACTGTGACATTCTTCCCACTTATTCCTTCAACGTCTTTGTTGAAGCCTTAGCAAACATTGTATATTCTCGCCTTTGTTGCATCTTCAATCCTTTGCTTTAATTGCAATGCACCTCGTGACCACCAACTACTCTCTCAATAATGCTATTGAGAAGTCGAGCTTTGATCTGTTAACACTACTTCAACTCGCCAATCAATCAAGTTGTGCTAATCAAGTTGTGCTAATCCTCGTTGCTAATCAAATGAAGGAAAAGACCTTACTTGTTGCGTGTCATTCCCTCAAACATCTTACGTCGATTGAACTGGATGGATACTTGTTGAAGATTTAATAAGCATCACGTTATAGAATTTGAAGTTTTGAAGCCTTTCCATTGTAAAATTTGTCATTAATTCCTATTCTACTTTGTCATCGCCTCCAAGTACGTCTATATCATCTCCGCTTTCGAGGGACAAGCTACCTTTGGTAGTATCAATCACCATTGGTGATGACAAACAACTTTTGGTTGTCACTATCTCTTTGAAGGGCCTTTGTAAGTGTGCAAAGCTCCTTTGCTAGATAATTACGAGAATTATAGTACTTGGTTTTGGCTATTCTCTCAAAAGTTAAGAAGGTGTATGTTATCTAACTTCGTCGGCCTCCTCGATGGTTGTTATTCATGCATCAAGCTGGGTACTAGTCTTTACCTGCTCTTTGCTCACACTTTTGAAGCACTTGAAATGTTGCACTCCTTGTGCTGAGTTATCTACTGCAATTCGCCTTCTCATTGCCATTGAACCTTGAGAATGCATAAAGTATTACTCAAAAAGAGCAATTTCACCTAGATTGGAGTAAAATTTCACCTCAGCTGGAGTAAGTATTATTGGTTTTGGCCGTCCCTGGCATTGTACCAACTTCTTCATCGATTTCATCGCCTATTCCTCTGAGCAGAAAGGGTACAACATTGCATGTTGCCTACTTAGTTCCTTGGTCGAGCACCACTACATGACACAAAATCCCCCACTTTCGATTATCTTGATGAGAAGCCCTTCGACACCGATTTTACGAAGTTCCTTAACCACTACCCTTTTACCTTATCTTAGTACTTGGAGTTTGTCACTATATTCTCCACCTCCTTGACTCCTTTCACGATGATGCTCTCTCCCTCAATGAGAGCAAGGGATCAGCAGCTTCACAGAAGTCTCACCACTACGATACTGTGGTGCTCTCTCATGCCCACAACTCTACTATATGTTGTTTCACATCCATGTTCCTTTTCTTCGTGATTGATAGATCCGCCACTATGACATTGTGGCACTCCGAGTCCCTTGTAGGACTCACCAGTAATTGCACTCGGAAGATCTACCATTGTGGTATAGTCCGTATCCGTCAATGTTCAAGGCTTTTATTCGATGCAAAATTCAAAATACGCAGGGAAGACCCGCCTATATGGTTTCATACCATTCACTCCTTAAATCCATAGCCTTTTTTGTCGTCATGTTGCTCACTGAAGCGAGGCTCCCAACAGCTCCAATCATCCCTTCGAATGATTAACTCCCTCATGGGACTTACCCATGTATCGCATTGCCACGAACTATTCCATCATGAACCGCTACACTATGTGACCTCATGATGACGTCTCTATTGCACTTTGATCTTGGTGTGGTGAACTCGAAGTGCAATCTCTCCCTATGTGGCTTCCACTAACATATCGTAAGGCATCTACCACCTCCAATTGTATTAACTCTTTTGGCAATTTACCTTCGTCCACTTGCACTCGGGTCACTCGCAAATAAGACGATTCATCGCCCAACAGCTCTTGAAAATTGGTGCATCATTGTCAGTATCCGGATTCTAGGCTATGTCCCCTACACAATCTAAGCTGCACACCCCTTCTATTGTGGCAACTTGAATGTTAGCACTTCAGCATATTCTTCAAAAGCACTCACCTTTGAGGCCTCTTGCCCCCGTGCCAAAGCCTTCCAACTTCAACTTCACCGTTGCAAGTTGAGTTAATCCCACACCGAGATAAAATGCATGTGCCTCGAAACTCCATTCAATTGTGGCACCAAAACGAGATGAGTTTGCCCCATCAAAATAAGGAAACTAAGGGATGGCATGATTCTACTCTTGCCTCTGTAAGAGTTTATGCCCTCGACCTTTGTCCAAGAAAAGCTCCACGAAGTTGGTGCTTCTACTCCATATTTCGTCTTCTAAGTCGACTCCTTTTATACAGCCAAGCCTTACCCAAGTTGTTTCATTCCTCGATCAACATTGAGATAACAATGGCCCTCGCGTCTACCATTTCATGGGCCAACCCGATGTTCTCATCGACTCCAAGTGTGCCTTCATTTGGTGTTGCCACCGGTCGCTCCCCCACTTAATCTCACAATGTGCCCCCAGCATATCACCTCATATGAGATCTTGCAACAACTCCTCATCACTTGCTTGATTCTAGTCCCCTTCGAGCTTTATGGAGCTTCCTTCCTAGGGTACCTCCATCAGCATGTGCGGTCCACTACATATGAATTCTCAGCCTAAAAAACCCGAGACTTACCCCCTTGGATACTAGTCCCGTTGGAACAACTTTCCTCGCCAGATATTTCCCTTTAGAAGTTTAGAAGACCACCATCTCACTGGACAACTTTGTCTTGCTGATAACAAACTGTCTGATGTTCCACCACTGCGAATGCACTTGCTAAATTGCGACTCTTCGCTAATATAGCCCTTTGTTACACCCCCAAGGCCTAGTAAGGTGTTGAATCTGCTATACAATTCAGTGTCTCATGAACGTATCCAATTCCACCATACCAAAGAGAAATTTTCCATACTCTATGGTGTCAAATCTCAGTCGCCTTGGGATAGGCCACAAATAATTCGTCATTCCCTTACAAGGCATTGTAAGAGTCCCGAAGTCTTTGAGTCAGCAATTCCCCTCACCTTCGTGAGCTTTGAAAAAACTCTTTCAGTCATTGAGCAATCCATGCCTACTTGCATGGTCTTATTGATTACCAAGTGCCCCCGCTTGAATTGAACAACATCATGTTAGGTTGACGACGTCAAGCCATCAGCTTAAAGTCGAACATCCCAACTTTTATGCACTACACATTCTTCTCGACTCGCTTGTCCTTATTGTGCCTCTCGCACGAAAGGCTAATCATTCTTATGAATGTCAATCTTGAATACTCGCTCCTGTGAGCGACTTCATTCCCTACGACTCTATGCTCGTTTCCCCCAAATGATCACCCATGTTAGATGCTCTCCACGTATCCCCGTTAGGTCCCCATTTTGTATGCCAAGTGTTTCTCCCACTCTAATACCATGGACT
Source organism: Musa itinerans (assembly GCA_001649415.1). Taxonomy (NCBI): domain Eukaryota; kingdom Viridiplantae; phylum Streptophyta; class Magnoliopsida; order Zingiberales; family Musaceae; genus Musa; species Musa itinerans. The sequence continues at coordinate 480,545 of LVTN01000103.1, read as the reverse complement.
TAGCTAGTTTTGCCTAAGTCATATGGCACTCTTACGTGCTCATCCGCAAAGGGTCAACCTCCCCATAATCTCGCAGGGTCCTTTAAAGCAAGGATTGCAATTTCGTATCACACCGGAGTTTCGATCTCAGCTAGGTACGGTACGGTACGCTTTAGCGTACCACTCGATGTGTGTGTGTACGTGTGTGTATATATGTATATATATATTTAAAGCAAGGATTGCAATTTCGTATCACACCGGAGTTTCGATCTCAGCTAGGTACGGTACGGTACGCTTTAGCGTACCACTCGATGTGTGTGTGTGCGTGTGTGTGTGTGTGTATATATATATATATATATATATATATATAAAAGTTAAATAAATAAAAGAGGCCACGTCGCCTCGTTTCTTCTCCTCACGTAGGGAACGATTTCTTCTCGCCGCCGAGGCTTCTTCTCCCCACGCAGATGAGAAGTCGCCGACGACGCCAAGGCCTCGTCGCCTCAGATGAGGAGGATGCGACATCTCATCTACGACGTCCGACGAGGGAGGGCGGCGACGGATCGGGATCGTCGAGGGAGAGCGGTGCCGGATCTCCAGGTTCTCCCTTTTCTTCTCCCTCTTCCTCCTTCTCCCTCGGCTAATATCGCCCGCTACGGTAACGGGGCGGAAACAACCCCAATCGACGGTACTGCCCAGTAGCGAGCGGTCCGCGTACCGGTTTGCTAGCAGACCGGTACGAACCACCTGGTACGGGCGATATCATTCGAAATTAAAATCCTTGCTTTAAAGACCTACAAAAGAGAAAACAGGTTAGTTAAAATGTTAACTCGGGATCCACAAGCAAACATTTCAGTAAATACTCGATAGGCAATTGAAAATACAAAGATAAACTTTGCAAACTCTGAACAATCACACGACAAGGATCCAAGGTAGTTCGCCACACACAGAAGTCCCCTCGAACAAGTGCTTATGCGACATGTTGTGAAACCATACGACGGACAAACCCAAGACACTACTCCCGAAGTCCTATCCAGCCATGTGCCACTTGAGAGTTTCGAAGGTGTGAGATGGCAGATGTTTTGAGACCCATCTCCGCTTATGGAAATCCCTGCAAATTATGGGCTCGAGGCTCCATTTTAGGGCAATTCTACCCAAGGTTTGATGTACCACCCAGGTCGCTACGGTATATGCCATACGTACCGGTCCAATGGGCAATCGATACGTAGATCGCCCGAGTCCCCATCAACATGCCTCGATGTACTGTGTGTCGATACGCTAGTACAGAGTGGTACGTACCAACAACCGACCAGGCACAGTCAATCAACATTAGAAGTTGAACCTTGGTTCTACCTTCACATGGTGATCACACACAAGATATGTTTACAAGCCAGAAAACGTCACAAAATCCAACCAACATATGGCTACCAAGCTTACTGCATACCCCTTACACGCTGCCAAAGGCATGAACAAACCAAAAAACAATGATATTTATATTGAACACCTTCCCTATGATCAATCAGGAACAAGAACTGTGTTGTTTCATGGTCAAACAGATATGGGTCCGGTCCAAATTGGCATAAAGGGGAGGGGAAGAAGGATGGAGCGGAAGAGGAAGAGGAGGCAAGAGAGGAAGAGGGAGAGAACGAGAAGAGAAATACTAACAAAGAGGTGGACGGCGCGCAAAGGAAAATGGTGTGGATGGGCAACAATGGCACTAACATTTTGCACTACTCAACAAAGAAACCTGTCTTGTATAATGGAACTTAGTACTAGCTTATATATAGTGGAACTTAACAGTATTATTTGTTATATGGTTTCACAAGCCTTGTGTATGCAGATCCACAGAAACATATCATTTGTTTCAAACCTATAACATGGACATCACAGGAAAGTGTGTCTATAAATGGTTTCCCTTGGAGTTAGCAAATCAGACCTTCAAGAATTTCGTATACTTAAGTTTAGGATGGAACAACAACAACATATCAAAAATCCATTGTTTAATACAAGATACAAAAAAACAAGATATCGATCTGTACGGGCCAGTATTTACCAGTCCAACAATTGAATTGGTACATAGACCACCAGTGTTTGCCATACTAGTTCATAACAAGCTTATCGCCTAGTATAATAACCGTACCAAGTGTATAGCGTGGCTTTTTTGGTCGGAACCTAATGTACTGGGTGGTAGGCTTACCTCTAGTGCCCTCTTTTCATTTTATTTTGACAGATTTTTGCAGTTGTCTTTTGCTTCTTTATTTTCTTCTTACTCTTTCTGTCTTTCCCTCACATTTCTCTCTCCTCCCTCCTTTGCCTCTCCCTGTTGCACCATTCTTTACCGCCTCATCCACCCTGCTGCACACCACCTCCTACTCCTCTTCCTATTCTGCCTCTGGCTCCTCTTCCTCCTCCCCCTTGTCTTCCTCTGTCAATCCTCCCCTCCATCCTTCCTCCTCTTCTCATTGTTCTCCTTATCCTCTCATCTGTGCTCCCTCCTTTTCTTTGATCAAAGTGGTATACATCCGTATTTCGTACCAAGAGTCAATACATCGCTCGGTACCAAAACCATACCCGTCCAATCATAGACTGATATCGGCACCAGACCAAGATTTAAAGCCTTGTAATCTGATCTACTTAGAGTACTTCTAGTTATAATATTTAACTTTGTCTGTGCCTTTCAGATGAGTATAGCTACAGCATATGTTAAAATTCAACACCTTTAGAGATCCTTACATATCCATCAGAATCTTATTGTTGCTCTTAGATATGGAAGCTTAAGATGCAAGCAAATAATCCCTTCAGGTTCAATAACCAATTTAAATCAAAAGTTTCAGTTCTAGTATTTTCTGACTACCAAGTATGCTTTTAGGCTAACTTGCGAGGAATTCAATATGCCGCTGATCCTAAGATCTTTAAACCAAAGTTTGCAATACCATCCAGTATTGTACGGGTGGTATTTACCAGTCCAATGGCTTAATGGCAAGCGGACTACGGTAAACCGGACGATATACGCAATAGAGGGCCTATACCGCCCAATTCAAGATGGTATAGGTCTTGTACTGGGCATTTTTTTAATGTTTTTTCATATCCTTTTCAATCTTTTCACAAAACTCAATACAAACAGGTGTACCAACACTCAGTACACAGGTACAGACCGGTATAATGCTGGTCCAAGCCTTGACTTGCACAGTATTGATACATGAAATTCAGGACCTGGCTTTGAACTATAGGTTTCTTCAAAAGTTTATTCATGTTCCAAATTCACTAATATACCAATAACATCAGCCAAAAGCATGAAAAAGAAAATCTTATTTGAATATCACTAGACCTTAAATTGCCTGGTTTATTGCTTGCACATGTTTCAATCCCGTCAACCTAATTACTAGATTCTCCACTCTTCTCCAAATTTCCACCATATCATTTCCATATTTCTTTTAGCTGATCCTTATCATTATCAACAGAAGTCATTTATAATATCTTTTTCTTCATTTCAAGCTTCACCACATTTTTCCTCGATAAAATAATATTATAACAAAATTCCAAAGTTACCAATATACTTTGCAATGATATTGCTATAACAAAATATCCCTCCTCCCCCCCCCTCCCCCAAATAGGCACAATGATAGGAAACACCTTTGAAAAGAAAATATACTAGACAGATCTAAAGCTAAAATAGGAAAAAGAGATAAGAAGGTGACCATAATTAGAGTAGCCATGGAATATAAAAAAGGTGCAACACTAAATATCTGCCTCTGGTAATCAGTAGAAGAACATGTGCAGCTTGATAGCTGATCAAAAGAATATAAATGATGAGCAATTTCACAAAAATTTCTCACCTTAAATAGTATGGAAACCTTTCAAATGAAACTTGGATATCACCTGAATCAAGTATTCCATGTTTCAAGCCATCTTTAAAGGCTTGGCATCTGGTAGTGGGCAAGGAAGCTGGTAAGTCTACATCCTTGAGGAGTTCCCTTTGATCCTCGATCACTTTAAATACATTGCCAGTCAAATCCATCTCGGAAGAAGGTGATCCTGCAAATGTTCTCATACCTGACCTTATTTCATAATTGATACTAGAATTTTTTCCGATGTCATCATCAAGATGAGCATGGGGACCAATATTATCATGTTGAATGGTCTTATTTGCACCAAGATCAGAAGATGTGACAGCATCAGTATTATCGCTTGGAACCACAGCTCCCCCATCATTTTCAAAAGTTTCCTTCAATATATCGGAACCCTTCTCAAGGTCTGGATTGCAGTCTTCTGATGCATCACAAACAGAAGCCAAAACAGGCTTTTCTACGCCTTCCTGAGCATTCTCAGCATTAGATGCTGGTGGAATAGCAGACAGATCCTTCATATTATTAGATAGGGATGCCAATATTGATGCTCCAGCAACAGCTGAAGAATCTCCAGATCTGGTCTCAATTTGAATCTCTTTGGCAGAAAAACCCTTTAATTCTGAAATGTCAAGTGAAGACTGCAACATTGCTGTAGCTGATTTTTCATTCTTCAGTTGCTGATATATCTGCCAACAGATAAGGAATTTCCTTCCAAGAGAATTTAGAAAAAAGAAGAATTTGCAATTTGCATCTAGAATCAAGCAACAAGTTATAAAAGGATACATAAGCATGTTTCCCAGATGGACTAAATATCACCTCATCCCCTGCTGTGATAACAATATTTGAATTTCTCTCAAAGGTCTTGCCATTTACTTGTACAAATCCTTTTCTTCCTACAACTTCAAGCAATGCACCTGATGCACCTCCACGCTGATGTGATAGTAAAAATAAAAGTGACACTTCATGCATAAGTCATTTCCAATGAACATTTCCATTCAAATAATCAATTTATCAATTCAATAATACATTTGCTAAGATCATACCTGGGTATGTCTCAGTCTACAAAGAGTTTTGCTGACAGATGGATCCTTCATGCACAAATTACAGCTTGGGCTTTGGCCAACAGAGAATCGAGAACCAGAGAGAAAAATATGAGGGTTCTGGACAGAGCAAATCAACAGAGTTAGATAACAGTCTAGAATGACCATATGTGTCAAGCAAGAAGGCAAGCAAACTGAACCTAACAGAAGAGACAAAGTTCCACCACCCTCAGTCTTTCATTGCTTGTTTAATAATGCATCTAAACACTCACACAGAAACTAGATGCTGTACAATGCCCGGAAGCTGTTCAAGTATACTCACCTCTAATATTCATGCAACATTATATATGGGTAATGAATAAGGGTGAAAATAAATTAAGTGCAGATGTCATATTATAAAATTATATCCAAATTTATTTGTGTTCAGCAAATACAAATTCAAATATGAATATTAGTTGGATACTAAATTTTTGAACCTTGTCTGTTTAAAACAAATAGAAATATAAATTGAATGGACAAAGATAAGTATTTGACTTGTAAGGCTGACATTAATTACAATATTGTGTGTGAATCAAGTATGTGACGAATAAAAAAAAAGGTGCAAGTCAGATCAATCAATAGGAAGATCTACAAAGCAAATGCGATTTATAAAAGAATGACAAAATGAGAACATTGTATACTTAAAAACAATCAAATAACATGTTTCATTATGTTAATCTAGTATTTATCAAATATTCAAATAAAGGCTTCAAATACAAGTCAAACCGGTACATACTGACCAGCATTTACCAATCTGACCAAGGACCAATAGAAGAACATATAGCTCAAAACCAATGGGTTCACATTTTTATTCTTTTCAGTGATACAGGGTATTATAAATTATTATACCATCCTATACACCAATGTCATACTAGTTTGACAAGGCGTTGAAACTGGTATTGGACCCAGATTATACACCTTAGATAAAGCAGAGCCAAAAAACAGAAGTTCCTTTTGCCTCCATGCCAATAAGTCAAGGGCCATCAAGATAAAATTATCTCATAGTGCTAGTACAAGTGCAAGCAAGCACAAAAGCCACTTCTAACATCAGCACACGAGGTAAAATTATCTCAAACCAGTGTATTACTACCCAAAGCATCTAGACAAAAGATACTTTTTTTCATCTAAGCTTTACGGGAACAAATATCTCAAACTTAATAAGAAATTAAACTCCATGGAACAATATGCCCTAGGCTTATTAAAAATTCTTAAAGACTACGAACGCAAATACCCAATTACAGCCAAATAGTGAGATTATGAAAGTCAAAAGAACCAAGGCTAAGGCAGAGAATAAAAGTAAAAGATGCAAATCTTTTACAACTGACAGCCCTTGAGCATAGATTCAATAAAAGTGGAAAAATATCTTAGAACTTATAGGCACAAACGCACCCTAGGAAAAAACCTCCAAAACACAACACAAAATGCTCTAAGTTTAGCCATTAGTAAATGCAAATAGATAGAGAGATTTTTACGTACAAAGGATTTACAGGCAAAATAGACTAAGAGTAAGAGGCTAAGCCCGAAAAGGAATCTGAACCTCTATAAGAAAGTCCTTAAAAATCCTCAGAACTAGGTCTATGTTTAGCTCCTTCAACATATAAATCAGATCTGGGTTCAACCCTTTAAACCAAGGTGAAACAAATGTTTCCTACTCCACTTGACAAGCAATAAGCGGTACCTCTGTTGACCCAAAATCAGGCACTAGGTTTAGCCTCTAGATCTCTGCCAAGGTTTTTAAATCAATCCTCACCTTCCAAGGGCATTACAATAGTTTGTCTATTCAACTAGCCCAAGAACCAAATAGGTCATTCTATTTTATTAACAGGATCCATCTCCATGACCCTAAGCTAGGAAAACCATCATCAAGTCACTATCTGGGAAAATAAACTTTCTCATTTTTAAATCCTTTTGTTTTAATCAGCAAACAAGAAAAGATGAGTTTCCACTCCAATTAAATAAAAAAATGGTCTTCGAATTGTTAAACTAGATAATATGAGTCCCAAACACCATTAACTAGATAGATAGGCTCCTAAAACTATTATAAACAAAATGAGACTTTACTTGATACAACCAATTAAAAGAGCCTACCCCCCTGACTATTTATATTTGATAACATGGAACATTTTTTAGAGAGAATAAAGGACCTCCGAATCGCTAAAATGGGTAAGGTATAACATCTACAACAACAACAAGCCATAATGTCCAACTATTCGGGTTTAGCTGCATAGATCTTCACCCACCATTGAGCTTTGTATACGGCAATGCCCCTCGTTAAGCTCTGAGCAATCAGATCTCTTTCCACTGCATCTATTAGTTTCTATTTAGATCTCCTTAACCCTCCAGATACTACTCATTGTGATTGGCAAACCATCCACAAAGAAGATAGCAATAAAAAATAGCACTGACGTGCCAACGGTGACTCAGATTTCAAATGCTTAATTCAAAATCAGACAAGATAGATACATGTCCATGACCAAGGCATGGAAAGAACCTATGAGAAAGAAACAAAGCCAAAGTTCATACTATTCAACTTGATCCTTTGGTCTCTATTTAACGCATAATCCTTTTCACAATCACTACAAGAAATCCTAATCTTGTTACTCAGGAGCCCCATTCAGCCCATAACAGGCTAGTTTTGCCCACACGGTGGCCCGACGGATGAGCAGAGATGCCCAGATCATATGCTTATTAGCGGTTATGTCCACCATATGCAATATGTCCACACTCAAAAACCAAATAGGATAAAATGCAAGCAAGTATGTCAGAAAAATAGGTTTTTATTTGCTTTGAATTTGCCATAGTGCCACAAAGCGAAAGAAGGGACCTTGGCCATATGAGAAATGCTTCGTACCATAACTTAAATCACAACAAGAGGCACGGAATCAAAAGGCAGCACACATCCAAAAGTGCACCATCACAGCCCTGTGCCCCTCTCACCCTCATGTTGTTCCCCCACATCCACGTTCGTGCCATGAAACCGTAAGCCGCAACATGAAGCAGCGTTCATATGAAGGACTAACCTTTTTAACGATTATATTCCAATGCATGTCATTACCTTTCAGATATCAGATGAAGCATACTATCAGAATCATGACATGTTTCTTACTGGATATACCTCTCAAGCTTGTAAGAAGAGGGAGAGAAGATCAAACCAGAGCTAACAGCAAGTTAGAGGTTTGTTCTTACGACGCGATAGAAAAAAAATAGGTGATGAAATCTATCCAAAACATAAAGACTCGAAGACAGTAAATCCTACCTGAGAGTGTTGTGATATAAGCTTCGCCCATGCGGTCTTCTGCTTGGCTTTCACGACTCGCTTCGCTGGGACTTCCAATTTTCTCCTCTCCACCTTAACCGCTCGCTCTTCGATAGAAACAAAAAGAAAAGGGGGAAAACGATTAAAAAAAAGGAAAAAAGGGGAAGAGATGAATGCAATATCAAGATCAGACTTTGAGCGGGCAATTGGACAGAGGAGTCCTGCCCAGGCGCATCAACGGGCTTCTCATCCTGCACATCGGCATCACCGGCCTCCGCAGGGAGGTTGGCGGCTGGCTGATCGTCGGCTGCCGGCGTCTTTTCCTCCTTGGTGACAGGTCGCTGCCCTTTTGGCGACGAGGTGGGCTCCTCCTGAAGGTAACCATGGATTTCCACCAGAAGTCGTGTCAAAACCACGCATCGGAAGAAAAGATGCGAGCCAAGATCCAAAATTTAAAGGAATGGAGGGGAGAAAGATCGCACCTTAGTCCGCTTCGAGGCCGGTTGACACGCAGAGGAGGAGGAAGACAGGAGTCGCTTCGAGGAGGCCGAGCTCCGCCTGGTCTCGACCATGGCTTCGCCCCTCGATTCCGATGCTTCCTCTTTCGAGAGTCGAGAGAGAGAGAGAGGAGGAGAGGGGGAGAGGGGGAGAAGGGGAAAAAGGTTGGGTCGCCCAAATAGCAGTTTGTGTTCTTGTAATTATTGCATAAAGAAATATGAATTGTAGGGTTTCACTTATCCCCTTCCCATAATAAAGTAAAATAAGTTAAAGATGAGAAAATTTTTCCTTATTTTTCTGAAACGAATACTTGTGATAGAAGAAAATATATCGAAGATGATAATTTTTTTGTCTTATGGTACGCTTTAACTCGTGAATTTTAATATAAAAATAAATTTAAACATATATAATAAAAAAAATTGTTTTCTTACGAAAATAATTTTTTTATAATTTAGATATCTTATTTGCGATTGAAAATACTAAAAAATATATTTTTTTTAATTATGATAATATGTCTCGACTATTTTGGATTGATAATACGATGAGAAGACAGCTTGATGTTGTTGCCTCCATATCGATTCGATCCGATTCATGATTCTTTTTCTGTATCAAAAATAAGAAGATATATCCTCAAAATTGTGGGAGTATGTGATCCTTGATCGTGAAGACCGAGTGATGGTCCGTTGACTCCAACGAGACCATGACTTCATTCGAACACCACAGAATGTCGCACGTCTTCATCTGCCGAATAAGAACACATGAAGGTTGACTTTTGTACTTGCTAACGAAAGGAAACGATGTAGGAAATATTTCGGTATATAAAGTTATCCGTCCATTAATTTCTTTGCCTACCACTCTGTCTCACAATTTTCCAAATGTTTTATAGTCAAGACAAATTTATCGAGACCACAATATTTAGACCATTCTAGATAAAGACTTTTACTAAAAGGTACATCGATCGATAAATCTTGACTGGACTTAATCGTAACGACGACTTGGAGCAATTTTTCTTTCGTCATGAATCGAAGTTTCTTCTGTATTAAAGTCAATGATATCGAATGCTTATCTAGTTGATGAAAAGAGTGGATGTGAATTCGTTCTCTCCCGCACACCAAGAAACTCTTTTTTTTTTTTTTTTTCGATGACTCTCCTTTATCGATTTCGACCTAACAAGACAACAAAAGTTTTTCATTCGATTTTAAGATCTTTGACGAGAAAAAAGTTCAATCTCTTCATAGACCTTTATGGTTGGAGGTCTTTAAATCCTCTATAAATCATTTTCTGTTATGCTGGATTTAGTAAATAATTTTTAGTTTTTTTGTTTTGTTTGGAAGATGATGATGCTCTCAAGGTTTTAACAGATTATAGATAGGGGGAAACCTTACATCTATTTTATTTTCTTAAAAACCTAATTTTCAACTAATGTCATGAATTACTCCTATTTGGATTCTAACTAACTCCTTAATCTTTCACTCTTTCTTTTGCAGTATTGGATCTTCAAATTTATTTTTATAATAGGATCATTAATCGATCAACCTTTGTGTCTTAACAGATCCTTTTTAACTTTCGAGAGGGGTCATTTTATTCTACTATGTATTGAAATCGATCTTTCTAAATCCTTAAAATAGGATATTCAGATTTAAAAAACTAAAGAAGAATTTTTTTTTATATTATTTCTTGTGAAAAAATTTCTTCTATTTGCTTTACCTGTTGATGCACCGATCATAAATTATCATATTATCTTTCTAAACTCCCTATGATGAATCCTCCAACTGTGGAGATATAATATGTGTAGAGTAATTATCTTTATAATAGGATGGCTAGACACCAGGTAATGTAGAAATGGACGATGTGAACGATACCCAATTTATGGTCTTTGGATTCGATATTAGATAAATAATAATAATTCGATGATCAAAATTGAATATTTTTGAGCGATCAACACCGAAGAACATCACTAGTCTTGTGTCCTAATTGAAGAACTCACCTACATGTCATTTCCATGCACAAATACCAGTTTTTTTCTAAGACCTCAATAGGCCTCCACACTCTTAGTTATATTTTATCTTCATTAATGTATATTTTACTTTATTTAGCTTTAATTAATGAATAAATCTATGATTATTAAATATATTACTATTATTTATCATTAAATCTAAGTTCTATGTGAAATATTTATTAAATAATTTATAAAAATAAGTTTTTATCTTTTATTAATCTCATTATCATTAACAAGTATTATTTGTTCTTCATCTTTAATGCATATTACATTTCTTTTTTCTCGATCTTTAGCAATATAATATATATCTTTTTCACCAATGTTATGGGTCGCTTCCGAGCAACCTTTTAATCCACCATTTATAATTTAGGATACTTAGATGATAAAGATGTCTTACATCATTTTCGGATAATGACCTGGTTCTATAATGATTTATATTCATGAGATTTAGTATAATTTTATGTTAATTACTAATGACCTAATATAATCTTTCACTTTTTTATCATTTGGGCCTGAGACCGGCAATCACGATGTTAAATGCTATTAGAATATATATATATATAAGATGACATATTTTCTCGGATCAATTACGAGAGCCATGGTGGTGTTCCAACTACTATTAACTTGATGAGCTCAGGATGATGGCCTACATCACAGCTATCGATGACCAACCGATGATGAGCCATTGCTGCTTCCATGGTGTTCCAACACTTACTGTGATTTGCCGCAGACTGTAGGTAATTAATTACTTACTCTGCCAAGTTGTAGCAGACGAATGGTGGATATGCTTCAGGACGTGGGGTTGAAGATAAGGACAATAACATAGGGGGGATGATAAGATGGCTTTTCCATGAGTAGACGTTTCAAAAACAATTAGGAAAAAAAAGAGAGTTAAGTTGACTAAGAAGAAAAAAATATTTATAGCCATGAATACTTTATAGAAATATTAAGGATGATTTTCTGGAATAATTTTTTTTAAATTATTTAAAATCTTATTTATAAATTTTTCATTAGGTTTTGAGTCAATTTATCTCATTTACAAAAGTTTTGAATGTTTTTAAATAGGGGGTGTTTGAGTGGAAAAGGTGAGGATATTTAGAAAATTATAAACATCTTTTTTCATGGTTACAGTGTGACACCTACATCAAATTAAAAATATTATAACTAATAAAAATATTGGTTTCAAATATAAGGTTTGGTTTCGAAATATAAAAAAAAACACTATAAACAGATTTGAATAGCTTTTTATATCAATTATATATATAAAAGGTTTGGAAATAAAAACAAACAAATAAAAGAGATTTTTATATCAATTATAGTATATTTTGAATAGCTTATATTGTTTTGTAAAGCACTGTAACCCTTTATTTAAAAAAGGCTATAACTGAAAAATTAGACTGTCGTAAAATTAGACTGTCGTATCTTTTTTTAATGTATTAACAATCTATACCTATGATTTCTTTTCTCCTATCAAAACAATTTATCTAGTTAAATAATAGGGAACATTTATATTTTACATTATTTTAAATAATTTTTTTTTTAGATCATCCTTTTTGTTTTTTTAATTATGTCCTTATTATCAATAATTTGGGTCTTTTATCAGCTAAGCTCCATCCTACTAATTATTAACATCCATATGTCCTTTGTTAAACCATAATTCTTTTTCATTTTATTTTCTATTAAATTATTTAATATCTTACTAATAAACCCATAAATTATCATTTAATATCTTACTAATAAACCCATACTCCTTAGTTTGAGCTGTCATAACTTGGGCCGGATTCAATTCACCCAAACCGATCCAATCTAATAAACCCATACTAATAACCCAATTTTCATAACATGTTGACTCCTAGTGCTTACAATAGTTGACTGCTATCCATGCCACATTTACAAATCATACCACGTTTACAAATTTATCAAAGAAATAAAACTGTAAATTAAATCATACCACATTTACAAATTTATCAAAGAAATATAAACTATATTACTCACCATTTCCACAATTTATATGCATAAAACAGACAGTTTTTAGACGCTTTGATAACTAAACAAACAGAGAAGACACTTTATTCAATGCCAAACAAAAACCAGATAGTATCAAAGCCATAAGTTCATACGTAGTCTCCATCACGACGCCAAGCCGACCCGAGCCCAGAAACAAAGTACCTTCTCCAAGCATAGATGATGGATCAGTGTGCGGCAGTAGCGACATTGTCGCCGAAGACGCGTGCCATCCTCTCCGTGGGGACGAGGGGGAGGTAGGCGGAGACGGCGTAGCCCTTCTCGGCGGAGGAGGAGACGGCTTGGTTATACTTCTCGGAGAGGTGGGCAGCGGTGGGGACGACGACCTGGGCCACCTGGGGGACCAGTGGGAAGCGGTTCAGCGAGCGCCAGGCCGAGGCCGCGGCCTGCTCGGCTGCCGGCTCGTACTTGGCATACAGCTCCTTGGCCGCCGGCTCGTACTTGGCGTAGACGGAGCGGACCAGGCCAGCGGCAGATCCGACAAGTCCGGCCCGCTGGACCTCGCCCGCCGCGGACCGGGCCGCCGACGAGGCCTCTTTCACTACCGATGGGACGCGACGATCCAGCTCCTGCACGGTAACGTCCACCTGTTTCACGTGACCACCGGAGATGATTAGAGAGAACGGTTGGTTGCTTTGATTTTACGCAAGAAATAGATGGGAAGGAATCTTTCGTCGGAGACCCCGAGCGAGGCTAACGTACGCCACCAGTCCCGGCTACGATGCGCTGGATGCCAGTTCTATTCTGCTCCACCATGGATGAACGAAGCGGCCGACGGAGTCTGGAGGGGCCGGTCCCATCCTGGGCACAGCCAGCGCCATGGAAGCCAGCGGGAAGAAGGAAACGGATCCAATCCATGGCGACGTGAACGACATAAAGGAGAAGAAGAGGCTCCTGGAAGCCGCAAGAAAGGAGGAGGTGGAGGAGGAGAGAGAGAGAGAGAGACGTACGGCACCGGTCCCATCCTACGATGCGCAGGACGCCGGTGCTATCCTGCGCCACCGAAGCGGACAACAGAGACCGGAGGGGTCATCCCGATACCGGGCTAACGTAGGCCGATGGAGAGAAAGGAAATCGATACAACCTATGGCAACGTCGTCGAGGGGACAAAGGAGAAGAAGAGGGACCTGGAAGCCGCAAAAGAAGAGAGAGAGAGAGAGAGGGCGTGGCCGGTGGAACGAACCTTTCGGTCGACGAACTTGAGGAGCTCGAAGGGGACGCCGTGGAACTTATCGTAGACGGGGCCGACGACGGTCTTCACGGTGCCCTCAACGGTCTGCACGCCGGGCCTCAGCGGTCCGGCGCTCTCCTTCGCGTATACGTACAGCCGCGCCGCGCACAGCACCGCGTGGATCGCCGCCGCGTGCACGAACTCAAGGTACCTTAGCCTCTCCTGCTCCATCGCTTCCTCCTGAGTCTTCCCCAAACACAAAACGCCGCAAACTTCCTCAATCGAAGACAAAAAGCAAATCCACAAGAAAAATCGAAATCGAAATCGACACCGAGAGAGAAATCGGAAGGGCGCTTACGATCTGAGGAGATTCGGTGACGGGATCGGCCATCCTTGGAACGATCGAATCTGAAAGAAGAACGCCGCGAGAAGAAAGAGACGATTTCTGACCGAAGTAATTTGGGATGGAGAGGGTCGCTCGGTGGTTCGTTAATATAGGGAGAGGAATTGTGCGGAGCGCGGATCGGACGGTGGGGAGCGCGCTCGATGACGCGTCGCGTCGCACCGTGTCGTGCGGTGTTTCGTTTCGTTTCGTTTCGTCGGGCCGTTGGCTACTTCGCGGCGAAGGCAGAGGCGTCCCGCTCCTGTCGAGTGCTGCGGACGGAACGCACGGAAATTTGTATGCGGAAACGAATCCGTCGGTCCGCGGCTTCATCTTGCGGACCACCCGAAGCATCTAGAGAGTTCTGACATCAACTACTAATTCAAAACAATTTCCCACGTGGAAAAAAAAGAGGTAATATTATATCAAGTGGGACTTTTTGGGTAAATTGTCCTAATTTATGTACCTTATTAAATTAAATGCTAGATAATATAACCCTGTATTTTTCTCAATCATCGGACATATAATAGAACTACAAAACATCGTCATCAATATAATTTTAAATTTCATTTTTATGGAAAGATATTATGGTCGTCAATATAAAATATACGTAGTAATACGGTATATTATGACGCTCAGAAAGTTATGCGTGGGAACAAATCCGTCGCTTCAACCTTCTAAGAGATGCTGACGTGATATACTACTTCGAAATAAGATTCCCTTCATAAAAAAAAGAATAATATATTAGGTAATTTATCACGTAGGGCATTTCGAGTGATTTTTTCTAATATATATATATACCTTATTAGATTAAATGGAACTTAATATAACCTTATCTCTTTCCTAAAAAATTATCATTGATATTATATATATATATACAAAAAAAATTAAGGGCAATTTACATTAAAAAAAATGCTTCCACTATTTATTTTGAATATTACTATTCATAATCCTTTATATTATTGACAATTTTTTGTTGTTGACGATATCTTAAAATATAATAAAAATATTATTTTATTATTTATAACCCTAATAGTATTGATTTTATTTTATTTTTCTTCTCTATAACCTCTTATTAGTCACCGTCGTTGTTGACCCTCACTGTCAATACTGTATGACATCATTTATCGCTCCATCAATGTCATCGTACGAGAAGGAAGAAGAAGAGAGGAAAGAGGTGGTGGAGGAAGAAGGAGAAGAAGAGGCGGATAAGGAATAAAAGGGTATTTATGTATATTTATAAAATGATAGTTTAGAAATATTAAAAAAATTAAAATGAGATTATAAATAGTAAAATAAAAATTATAAAATAGTAATCCCCTAGTCAAGAAATTGTCATGGAAGTCCATTTATTAAAGAATGGATATGTATGCCCTCTGTCTTGAGTTCTATTACCTAGTAAGAATCTACCTAAATTGAAAGTAAAAACTCAAATCTACTAGTTCCGTTCTATCTTCTCCCTTTTGAACTATTTCTTCTCTTTCCTCTCTTTGTTTTATTCTTTCTTCTCCTTTAAACATTTTCTCCTTTTTCGATCTTTGGCCCTCTCCTTCACTATTAAGACATTGAGTTCAAGAAATATTTATATCAATAAAAACTTAACACGTGATAGTCATGATAAGAATAAAAAAAAAATGCTAAAAAAAAAATTATGCTCATATCTCAAAATATTTTTTAGGTAAAATCACTATAAAAGCTCATCGGATAACAAGTTAATAACTATTCACTAAAATTACTCTACACTTATCGATTACTGACTTAAGCATTAGAGGAATTGAGTTAGGAAACCCACTTGACCTTGATCTTTATGCAGATCAATTGTGAAGCATATATTTAAGTTCTCGACATTTGAGTGAGCATCTAAGTCTTCTTTTTTACCACATCAAACCTCTTGCACACATGGCCCTGAACCTAGTTGTGTCGATTCAAACATCATCGATATTTTTTCCTTTCATCTTAGCACTAGAAGAATAACACTATATTGTAATAACATCATTTATGATGACACCATGATTGAAATGAAGTGCCCTATGTGATGTCAGCATGGCCCTTGTGACTCGATGCATTTTCTACGATGACAACATGGTCGGCACAACTCGAATAATGCGGTTGAAATAGTTTAAAGTGCTCCCATTGATAATAGTACGATTGAAATTACCTAAAACAACCTAATATTTGACTTATAATGTATCATTCATATATAAACGTATATGAAGTATTTGATACGTTCTTTGTGGACAAAAACATTTCAAAAATACCTAATGCATTCTTCATGAACAAAAACATCCCTAAAGCGCTAGATGCATCATGTGCTGATGAAAGGATCCTTTCGAAAGTACTCGATACATTTTCTCAAATAAAACATAAAAAAAAAAATGTCTGATGCATTCTTTTCGGGTAAAAGCATCTAAAAAGCAATGGACACTTCATTTTCGAGTAAAGCACATAACAAGAGGTGTCACTCGGAAAATAGAGGTGACCAGCTTGAGGTGACCTAACTCGATCAAATGCTTAAGGCAACCAACTCAGTCAAGTGCCTGAGGTGACTAGCTCGATCAAATGCTAGAGGTGACCACTCAGCCAAGTGGCTGAGGAGATCACCTTGGCCAAGTGCTTGACAAAATGTCTGAGGCAACCAATCCAATCAAATGCCGGAGGTGATCAGCTTAGCCAAGTGCCCACGGCGACCGAGTGGCCGAGGCAACCAGCTTTGACCAATTGGCCGAGGCAACTAGCTTGGCCAAACAAACGTCGAAGATAGCCAAGTCGGTCAACACCCAAGGTGACAGGTTTGACTAAGTACCCTGCTGTTGCTTTATATTTACGTCGACGAGAGGTGAGACATCTACATCAATGTCGCGTCTCTTTGCATCTGCATCGATGGGACATATGGTCTTCGCCTCACATCTCGTTGATATAGTTACAGAGTGATGCATATGTAAATGCCTCACTTGAGATAGAGAGAGAGAGAGAGACGTACGGCACCGGTCCCATCCTACGATGCGCAGGACGCCGGTGCTATCCTGCGCCACCGAAGCGGACAACAGAGACCGGAGGGGTCATCCCGATACCGGGCTAACGTAGGCCGATGGAGAGAAAGGAAATCGATACAACCTATGGCAACGTCGTCGAGGGGACAAAGGAGAAGAAGAGGGACCTGGAAGCCGCAAAAGAAGAGAGAGAGAGAGAGAGGGCGTGGCCGGTGGAACGAACCTTTCGGTCGACGAACTTGAGGAGCTCGAAGGGGACGCCGTGGAACTTATCGTAGACGGGGCCGACGACGGTCTTCACGGTGCCCTCAACGGTCTGCACGCCGGGCCTCAGCGGTCCGGCGCTCTCCTTCGCGTATACGTACAGCCGCGCCGCGCACAGCACCGCGTGGATCGCCGCCGCGTGCACGAACTCAAGGTACCTTAGCCTTTCCTGCTCCATCGCTTCCTCCTGAGTCTTCCCCAAACACAAAACGCCGCAAACTTCCTCAATCGAAGACAAAAAGCAAATCCACAAGAAAAATCGAAATCGAAAGAGGCGGATAAGGAATAAAAGGGTATTTATGTATATTTATAAAATGATAGTTTAGAAATATTAAAAAAATTAAAATGAGATTATAAATAGTAAAATAAAAATTATAAAATAGTAATCCCCTAGTCAAGAAATTGTCATGGAAGTCCATTTATTAAAGAATGGATATGTATGCCCTCTGTCTTGAGTTCTATTACCTAGTAAGAATCTACCTAAATTGAAAGTAAAAACTCAAATCTACTAGTTCCGTTCTATCTTCTCCCTTTTGAACTATTTCTTCTCTTTCCTCTCTTTGTTTTATTCTTTCTTCTCCTTTAAACATTTTCTCCTTTTTCGATCTTTGGCCCTCTCCTTCACTATTAAGACATTGAGTTCAAGAAATATTTATATCAATAAAAACTTAACACGTGATAGTCATGATAAGAATAAAAGACAAATGCTAAAAAAAAAATTATGCTCATATCTCAAAATATTTCTTAGGTAAAATCACTATAAAAGCTCATCGGATAACAAGTTAATAACTATTCACTAAAATTACTCTACACTTATCGATTACTGACTTAAGCATTAGAGGAATTGAGTTAGGAAACCCACTTGACCTTGATCTTTATGCAGATCAATTGTGAAGCATATATTTAAGTTCTCGACATTTGAGTGAGCATCTAAGTCTTCTTTTTTACCACATCAAACCTCTTGCACACATGGCCCTGAACCTAGTTGTGTCGATTCAAACATCATCGATATTTTTTCCTTTCATCTTAGCACTAGAAGAATAACACTATATTGTAATAACATCATTTATGATGACACCATGATTGAAATGAAGTGCCCTATGTGATGTCAGCATGGCCCTTGTGACTCGATGCATTTTCTACGATGACAACATGGTCGGCACAACTCGAATAATGCGGTTGAAATAGTTTAAAGTGCTCCCATTGATAATAGTACGATTGAAATTACCTAAAACAACCTAATATTTGACTTATAATGTATCATTCATATATAAACGTATATGAAGTATTTGATACGTTCTTTGTGGACAAAAACATTTCAAAAATACCTAATGCATTCTTCATGAACAAAAACATCCCTAAAGCGCTAGATGCATCATGTGCTGATGAAAGGATCCTTTCGAAAGTACTCGATACATTTTCTCAAATAAAACATAAAAAAAAAAATGTCTGATGCATTCTTTTCGGGTAAAAGCATCTAAAAAGCAATGGACACTTCATTTTCGAGTAAAGCACATAACAAGAGGTGTCACTCGGAAAATAGAGGTGACCAGCTTGAGGTGACCTAACTCGATCAAATGCTTAAGGCAACCAACTCAGTCAAGTGCCTGAGGTGACTAGCTCGATCAAATGCTAGAGGTGACCACTCAGCCAAGTGGCTGAGGAGATCACCTTGGCCAAGTGCTTGACAAAATGTCTGAGGCAACCAATCCAATCAAATGCCGGAGGTGATCAGCTTAGCCAAGTGCCCACGGCGACCGAGTGGCCGAGGCAACCAGCTTTGACCAATTGGCCGAGGCAACTAGCTTGGCCAAACAAACGTCGAAGATAGCCAAGTCGGTCAACACCCAAGGTGACAGGTTTGACTAAGTACCCTGCTGTTGCTTTATATTTACGTCGACGAGAGGTGAGACATCTACATCAATGTCGCGTCTCTTTGCATCTGCATCGATGGGACATATGGTCTTCGCCTCACATCTCGTTGATATAGTTACAGAGTGATGCATATGTAAATGCCTCACTTGAGATATTGAAATTATCTTTTTATCCATCATTTTTATGTCATTTTTGTATATGCTATAACATGTTGTATCTTCCATAAGTAAAGTTGATGATATTAGAGTAAATGAGGTTAAATATTTTACTTTCATAATTATAAAAAAGATAGCATAAAATTTTTAAGTATAGGGATCAAAATGTCAAAAATATTTAACTACAAAGAGAGAGAGAGAGAGAGGGCGTGGCCGGTGGAACGAACCTTTCGGTCGACGAACTTGAGGAGCTCGAAGGGGACGCCGTGGAACTTATCGTAGACGGGGCCGACGACGGTCTTCACGGTGCCCTCAACGGTCTGCACGCCGGGCCTCAGCGGTCCGGCGCTCTCCTTCGCGTATACGTACAGCCGCGCCGCGCACAGCACCGCGTGGATCGCCGCCGCGTGCACGAACTCAAGGTACCTTAGCCTTTCCTGCTCCATCGCTTCCTCCTGAGTCTTCCCCAAACACAAAACGCCGCAAACTTCCTCAATCGAAGACAAAAAGCAAATCCAAAGATGAGAAAAAGTAAAAAATTATAGATAAAAAATTAAAATACTCTCAGTTTAACTGAATATACGACTTCATGTAGAATTCAATAGTAGCAAAGAATAAAGGGCGCTTACGATCTGAGGAGATTCGGTGACGGGATCAGCCATCCTTGGAACGATCGAATCTGAAAGAAGAACGCCGCGAGAAGAAAGAAACGATTTCTGACCGAAGTAATTTGGGATGGAGAGGGTCGCTCGGTGGTTCGTTAATATAGGGAGAGGAATTGTGCGGAGCGCGGATCGGACGGTGGGGAGCGCGCTCGATGACGCGTCGCGTCGCACCGTGTCGTGCGGTGTTTCGTTTCGTTTCGTTTCGTCGGGCCGTTGGCTACTTCGCGGCGAAGGCAGAGGCGTCCCGCTCCTGTCGAGTGCTGCGGACGGAACGCACGGAAATTTGTATGCGGAAACGAATCCGTCGGTCCGCGGCTTCATCTTGCGGACCACCCGAAGCATCTAGAGAGTTCTGACATCAACTACTAATTCAAAACAATTTCCCACGTGGAAAAAAAAGAGGTAATATTATATCAAGTGGGACTTTTTGGGTAAATTGTCCTAATTTATGTACCTTATTAAATTAAATGCTAGATAATATAACCCTGTATTTTTCTCAATCATCGGACATATAATAGAACTACAAAACATCGTCATCAATATAATTTTAAATTTCATTTTTATGGAAAGATATTATGGTCGTCAATATAAAATATACGTAGTAATACGGTATATTATGACGCTCAGAAAGTTATGCGTGGGAACAAATCCGTCGCTTCAAGCTTCTAAGAGATGCTGACGTGATATACTACTTCGAAATAAGATTCCCTTCATAAAAAAAAAGAATAATATATTAGGTAATTTATCACGTAGGGCATTTCGAGTGATTTTTTCTAATATATATATATACCTTATTAGATTAAATGGAACTTAATATAACCTTATCTCTTTCCTAAAAAATTATCATCGATATTATATATATATATACAAAAAAAATTAAGGGCAATTTACATTAAAAAAAATGCTTCCACTATTTATTTTGAATATTACTATTCATAATCCTTTATATTATTGACAATTTTTTGTTGTTGACGATATCTTAAAATATAATAAAAATATTATTTTATTATTTATAACCTTAATAGTATTGATTTTATTTTATTTTTCTTTTCTATAACCTCTTATTAGTCACCGTCGTTGTTGACCCTCACTGTCAACACTGCTTGACACTGTATGACATCATTAATCGCTCCTTCAATGTCATCGTACGAGAAGGAAGAAGAAGAGGAGGATAAGGAATAAAAGGGTATTTATGTATATTTATAAAATGATAGTTTAGAAATATTAAAAAATTTAAAATGAGATTATAAATAGTAAAATAAAAATTATAAAATAGTAATCCCCTAGTCAAGAAATTATCATGGAAGTCCATTTATTAAAGAATGGATATGTATGCCCTCTGTCTTGAGTTCTATTACCTAGTAAGAATCTACCTAAATTGAAAGTAAAAACTCAAATCTACTAGTTCCGTTCTATCTTCTCCCTTTTGAACTATTTCTTCTCTTTCCTCTCTTTGTTTTATTTTTTCTTCTCTTTTAAACATTTTCTCCTTTTTTATCTTCCTTCATCGTTAATACATTGAGTTTGATACGAGAAATATTCATACCTTTTTTATCTTTGGCCCTCTCTTCACTGTTAATGCATTGAGTTTGACACGAGAAATATTCATAAGAACTTAATACGTGATAGTCTAGTCGGCATGATAAGGATAAAAGATAAATGCTAAAAGAATATTTTGCTCATATCTCAAAATATTTATCAGGTAAAATTACTATAAAAGCTCATCGGAACAATAGAATTTGAGGTTAATAACTATTCACTAAGATTATTTTACCCTTATCGATTATTGACTTAAGCATCAGGGACTCGTCTTAGAAATCCATCTAACATTGATCTTTATGTAAATCAATTGTGAAACATATATTTAAGTTCTCAACCTTCGAGTAAGCATATGAGCTTTTTTTTTCGACCGCATCAAACCTCTTGCACACATGGCCCTGAATCTAGTTGTATCGATTCAAACATCATCGATATTTTTTCTATCATTTTAGCACTAGAAGAATGACACTGTATTGTAAGAATATTATTTTGTCGACCTACTTAGTAGGTGTTATAGCGAGGATGATCCACCCTTGACCTAAAGCATATGTAATATTAACTCAAAGTGTCTTTTATAATGACAGCATGATTGAAATGAAGTGCCATATATGATGTTAGCATGGCTTTAGTGGTTCGAAGCATTTTCTATGACAACAACACAATCGGCACAACTCAAGGCATTCTTTTTTATAATAATACGGTTGAAATAGTTTGAAGTGCTTTTATTGATAATAATTATAGAAATGGTACAAAGCAACCAAATGTTTAACTTATGATGTGTCTTTTGTATATAAAAGTATAAGAAGCATTTAATATAGACAAAAGTATTTCAAAAGTGCCTAATGAAACCTTCGCAAACAAAAACATCCCTAAAACGCTAGATGCATCATGTGCCTCCTAAAAGTACTCGATGTATTTTCTCAATCAAAACATCAAAAAAAAAAAAAAAAAAAGTCTACATCCTTCTCAAAGGCAATGAATGTACCTTATCCGAGAAAGGATTGACATACTACTCCAAGGTGCCACTTGGAAAATAGTAGTGTCAAAACTCGATATCAAGCATACAAAAAAATTGCTCAGCCAAGTGCTCAAGGCGACAAGCTCGATCGAGACCACCTCGACTAAGCATCTCGAGGTGACGAACTCGGTCAAATGCCTAAGGCAATCAACTCGGTCAAGTGCCCGAGGTGACTCGCTCGATCAAAATGCTAGAGGTGACCACTCAGCCAAGTGCCTACGGAGATCGATCACCTTGGCCAAGTGCTTGAGGCAACTAACTTGGCCAAATGACCGAGGTGATCAGCTTAGCCAAGTGCCCAAGGCGACCGAGTTAGTCCGATGCTCGAGGCGACTAGTTTGGTCAAGTGCTCGAGGCAACCAGCTTGACCAAACAAACGTCGAAGATGGCCAAGTCGGCCAACACCCCAAGGTGACAAGTTTGACCGAGTACCTGAGGCAACCAGCACGACCAACCCCTGAAGCCCCCTTCACTTGTTTACTTGCTACTTTAATCCCTATTTTAATTTGTGTGTTTCCTTATTTAACGGTCTATCACCTAATGACCATGCTCCTAGACCGCACTCGGGATGCTTCGGTCACCGTGTTCGCTTTGCTAAATGAGTGCGACGAGTTGCATAATAAGGTAGCCGAAGCAAAATGTTATAACGAGTAGGTTGTTGTTTGATTCTTGATCCATGTCAGAGAAAAATATTAGTAACGTCGTCTTGATTAATATGATATGGTCCGAATCCATATGCGTAGGGTTATTCGAGGAGGTTACAAAGTAAAAATGATGAGCTCTTAAAATGTAATTTGTATGAAGACCGAGATCATGAGAGGTTTCTCGATCCGATCCTTATGATACCTAAGTTAGTAACCTAAGGTGTATTAGTGTAAATGCGAATAGCCTCATTTCTCTGTGTTAAAGATGAGATTTTATGTCTAATCATAAATGATAATAATACTTCAAAAATATATACTAGAATCCATGTAGTTATGAAAGTAAAACATTTAACTCCATTTACTATAACATCATTGGTTTTATTGATGTAAAATATAATACTTGCAGGAATGACACAAAAATAATAGACATAAAGATAATTTTAACGTCTCAATTATATTTTCTTTCTCCGTAGTCGACCATTATGGTAGAGGCAGACGACGATACTACTAAGGATTGCAGATGATTGTTGTGATTGTGGTTGACAAAAATGACGTAGTGGTTGATAAGAACAATACAGATATGTCCTTGGAGGCAGGCTAAGTGGAGTCATAAAGGTGGAGTTATAGGGATTTCTATGGCTTCCTGTCGAGGGAAGAGGAGGGAGAGCGACGACGAGAGGTGAGGCAAAGGGAGAGGAGGAAGAAGGTGATAGTCGGGCCGATACAAACGTAAAGCGGCGTCGCTCTACTCTGTATTCTACTCTGTATCACCCTACATCTATGTTAGTGTCGACACATATATAGAGCGATGCTCATCCTTCTTTCCTCATTTCTCGATCCCTCATATTTCTACCACCTTTCACTACTTTGCATATGTGTTAGCGTAGATGTAGGGTGATGCAAAGTAGAAGCCATAGATGTTGATGCTTTACATGTGTGTCATCGTCGCTTAGCATCATCTATGTTGACGCTGCTCGACATTTGCATCAGTGTCGACGCAAATGCAAGTTGATGCAAAGGAGAAGCCATATATGTCAATGCTTTACATCTACATCAGTGTCGTTCTGCATTTGCATCGTTGTGACCATTGTCCTCGTCAACTTTCTCATATCCTTTTGCTTTACCTCATGCTGTCGCTCTCTCCTCTTCGTCCTTCGGTGTCATTTTGTATCTACGTCGATGAGAGATGAGGCATCTACATTGACGGGACATAAAGTCTTTGCCTCACCTCTCGTTGATACAGTTACAGAGCGATGATTATGTAAATGCCTTATCTGGGACATTAAAATTATTTTTTTACCTATCATTTTTGTGTTATTTTTGTATATGTATCTTCACATTAGAGTAAATAAGGTTAAATATTTTTTTTTCATAACTATAAGGAATATAACGTAAAATTTTTAAGTATAGAGATCGAGATGTCAAAAATGTCTAACTACAAAGAGTAATATATAATTGGCCTCTATAAACATTTCATTCGGGCTGGGCCAGTGACACATTAATTCTTATGTTTGCGTAGTATCCTAGCTAAGAAACATATCCAAAAATTCTCTAAATTTGAGTATAGGATTATTTAGAAAAATGTTATGTACCAAATTTATGAGATTCAGAAAATATTACTAATAAGAGAAAAGATGGTAAAAAGTAAAAAATTATAGATAAAAAATTAAAATACTCTCAGTTTAACTGAATATATGACTTCATGTAGAATTCAATAGTAAAGAATTTGTACAGTTATTATTTAAAAGTGTATTAACATAATTTGTTATTTTTAAAAAGTAAGAAAATAAGTAAAATGTAAGGAATTTAATAATTTTCTGAAAAAATCTCACATTTTGAGTGTTTCTCGGATGATACCGATGTTTTCATAATTTTCACATAAACTGGTATCTTTTCAAATATCAAAAAATACCCTTCTATAAGAAATAATTATTTTCCACCAAACCCAATCAACCGAATCAAACTTAACTTGTATTTCTAAATGGAATTATAATATCTTTATTCAATAGCCAAAAACAATGCAATTTATCTTTTTTAATCATCAATCTTCGACAATTAATAAAAATAAAAATTATAAGGCTCTTCAAAATATATAAACATAAGTTTAAGGCTAAATGAGAAATAATAATAATAATGTTCATATTATTTATTTGTGAAATATATAAAAAATCTTAATTTTTTATCAAAAATACTAAGATTCTCATATAAATTATTTTATAAAATCTTAAAACTTATAATTAGGTTAATAATTAAGATTTATGAGATTTAAAATAATTAATGCTCACTTATAATAATGTTCTTAAATATACTATAATATTTTAAATTTATTAATAAGGAATTTAAATCCATTAAAAATAAATATGTCCTTTGATATGAGGAAAAAAAAAAGTCCTTTCGAAAACGCTATAACTTGATAATATTTTATTATTATTGTAGATATTATAGCGAAACAAAATATTTTAACTCCATTAAAAAAATACAATAAAGATATTTTGAGTATTAACAAAAGGTAAAAATTCTCCATAAGAAATATGAAAAATACGAGGCGCCATAAGGGAAAAGCCAAGATGGGTTTTCCCATAAATCTGCCAATAATTTATTAGCTTTTTGCAAAATGTCACAAAATTAGAAGGGTATTATGGTAATTTAACACTTCACCAGATACAGGTCTGTGAGACGTCCCGTCCCTTTCTAGGGTTTATGCCTCCCGCTGTTTTATTCGGAAGGGAAGGAAGGCGGCTGTTGTTGACGATATCTTAAAATATAATAAAAATATTATTTTATTATTTATAACCTTAATAGTATTGATTTTATTTTATTTTTCTTTTCTATAACCTCTTATTAGTCACCGTCGTTGTTGACCCTCACTGTCAACACTGCTTGACACTGTATGACATCATTAATCGCTCCTTCAATGTCATCGTACGAGAAGGAAGAAGAAGAGGCGGATAAGGAATAAAAGGGTATTTATGTATATTATGCCTCCCGCTGTTTTATTCGGAAGGGAAGGAAGGCGGCCTCCTCGCGCTCCCAGTTTTCCCCGCGGGAAGAAGGAGAAGTCGGAGACTCGGAAACAGAACAAAGAAAATGGTTTGTTCCCCGATTGTCATTCGCCGATGCGATCATTAGATTATCTAGATTCGTTCTTGTAATCCATTTCCGAACATCTGGGATGCCAAAATATGTGACTTTTTGGTTCTTTTTTTCTCGTCTCCCTTGTCTTTTATTTGATCCGACATGCCTTCGTGAATGGGATTATGCCTAATTTTAGATGGATTTATTTGTGCTGTGGGCATTCGTCTGTATATATTGCTCTATGTTATGTGGGGAAATTCTGATATAAATCAGTTATATGGTGCTATATGCTAATTATACTGTATTTGTAAGTGGTACTACGGCGTGACGATCTACAGTATGTTTGGTGGATCAGAGACGTGGTTTATTTTGTTGATTGCGTCGGACTGTTTGGACTCTTTTGCCGGATCCTGTCATTTGGTAGTTTCTCATGGTGAGGATCAGTTTACGTTGGTGATTGGTTCTTCTTTGTTTATTTCAAGATTCGATTCGTTGTCGAGGGTTTCCAAGCAGTGTGGGGTGTTAATGATTCTGTTTATTAAAGAATGGATATGTATGCCCTCTGTCTTAAGTTCTATTACCTATGTAAGAATTTACGTAAATCGAAAGTAAAACTCAAATCTACTAGTTCAGTTCTATCTTCTCCCTTTTTGAACTATTTATTCTCTTTCCTCTCTTTGTTTTATTTTTTCTTCTCTTTTAAACATTTTCTCCTTTTTTATCTTCCTTCATCGTTAATACATTGAGTTTGATACGAGAAATATTCATACCTTTTTTATCTTTGGCCCTCTCTTCACTGTTAATGCATTGAGTTTGACACGAGAAATATTCATAAGAACTTAATACGTGATAGTCTAGTCGGCATGATAAGGATAAAAGATAAATGCTAAAAGAATATTTTGCTCATATCTCAAAATATTTATCAGGTAAAATTACTATAAAAGCTCATCGGAACAATAGAATTTGAGGTTAATAACTATTCACTAAGATTATTTTACCCTTATCGATTATTGACTTAAGCATCAGGGACTCGTCTTAGAAATCCATCTAACATTGATCTTTATGTAAATCAATTGTGAAACATATATTTAAGTTCTCAACCTTCGAGTAAGCATATGAGCTTTTTTTTTCGACCGCATCAAACCTCTTGCACACATGGCCCTGAATCTAGTTGTATCGATTCAAACATCATCGATATTTTTTCTATCATTTTAGCACTAGAAGAATGACACTGTATTGTAAGAATATTATTTTGTCGACCTACTTAGTAGGTGTTATAGCGAGGATGATCCACCCTTGACCTAAAGCATATGTAATATTAACTCAAAGTGTCTTTTATAATGAAAGGATGATTGAAATGAAGTGCCATATATGATGTTAGCATGGCTTTAGTGGTTCGAAGCATTTTCTATGACAACAACACAATCGGCACAACTCAAGGCATTCTTTTTTATAATAATACGGTTGAAATAGTTTGAAGTGCTTTTATTGATAATAATTATAGAAATGGTACAAAGCAACCAAATGTTTAACTTATGATGTGTCTTTTGTATATAAAAGTATAAGAAGCATTTAATATAGACAAAAGTATTTCAAAAGTGCCTAATGAAACCTTCGCAAACAAAAACATCCCTAAAACGCTAGATGCATCATGTGCCTCCTAAAAGTACTCGATGTATTTTCTCAATCAAAACATCAAAAAAAAAAAAAAAAAAAAGTCTACATCCTTCTCAAAGGCAATGAATGTACCTTATCCGAGAAAGGATTGACATACTACTCCAAGGTGCCACTTGGAAAATAGTAGTGTCAAAACTCGATATCAAGCATACAAAAAAATTGCTCAGCCAAGTGCTCAAGGCGACAAGCTCGATCGAGACCACCTCGACTAAGCATCTCGAGGTGACGAACTCGGTCAAATGCCTAAGGCAATCAACTCGGTCAAGTGCCCGAGGTGACTCGCTCGATCAAAATGCTAGAGGTGACCACTCAGCCAAGTGCCTACGGAGATCGATCACCTTGGCCAAGTGCTTGAGGCAACTAACTTGGCCAAATGACCGAGGTGATCAGCTTAGCCAAGTGCCCAAGGCGACCGAGTTAGTCCGATGCTCGAGGCGACTAGTTTGGTCAAGTGCTCGAGGCAACCAGCTTGACCAAACAAACGTCGAAGATGGCCAAGTCGGCCAACACCCCAAGGTGACAAGTTTGACCGAGTACCTGAGGCAACCAGCACGACCAACCCCTGAAGCCCCCTTCACTTGTTTACTTGCTACTTTAATCCCTATTTTAATTTGTGTGTTTCCTTATTTAACGGTCTATCACCTAATGACCATGCTCCTAGACCGCACTCGGGATGCTTCGGTCACCGTGTTCGCTTTGCTAAATGAGTGCGACGAGTTGCATAATAAGGTAGCCGAAGCAAAATGTTATAACGAGTAGGTTGTTGTTTGATTCTTGATCCATGTCAGAGAAAAATATTAGTAACGTCGTCTTGATTAATATGATATGGTCCGAATCCATATGCGTAGGGTTATTCGAGGAGGTTACAAAGTAAAAATGATGAGCTCTTAAAATGTAATTTGTATGAAGACCGAGATCATGAGAGGTTTCTCGATCCGATCCTTATGATACCTAAGTTAGTAACCTAAGGTGTATTAGTGTAAATGCGAATAGCCTCATTTCTCTGTGTTAAAGATGAGATTTTATGTCTAATCATAAATGATAATAATACTTCAAAAATATATACTAGAATCCATGTAGTTATGAAAGTAAAACATTTAACTCCATTTACTATAACATCATTGGTTTTATTGATGTAAAATATAATACTTGCAGGAATGACACAAAAATAATAGACATAAAGATAATTTTAACGTCTCAATTATATTTTCTTTCTCCGTAGTCGACCATTATGGTAGAGGCAGACGACGATACTACTAAGGATTGCAGATGATTGTTGTGATTGTGGTTGACAAAAATGACGTAGTGGTTGATAAGAACAATACAGATATGTCCTTGGAGGCAGGCTAAGTGGAGTCATAAAGGTGGAGTTATAGGGATTTCTATGGCTTCCTGTCGAGGGAAGAGGAGGGAGAGCGACGACGAGAGGTGAGGCAAAGGGAGAGGAGGAAGAAGGTGATAGTCGGGCCGATACAAACGTAAAGCGGCGTCGCTCTACTCTGTATTCTACTCTGTATCACCCTACATCTATGTTAGTGTCGACACATATATAGAGCGATGCTCATCCTTCTTTCCTCATTTCTCGATCCCTCATATTTCTACCACCTTTCACTACTTTGCATATGTGTTAGCGTAGATGTAGGGTGATGCAAAGTAGAAGCCATAGATGTTGATGCTTTACATGTGTGTCATCGTCGCTTAGCATCATCTATGTTGACGCTGCTCGACATTTGCATCAGTGTCGACGCAAATGCAAGTTGATGCAAAGGAGAAGCCATATATGTCAATGCTTTACATCTACATCAGTGTCGTTCTGCATTTGCATCGTTGTGACCATTGTCCTCGTCAACTTTCTCATATCCTTTTGCTTTACCTCATGCTGTCGCTCTCTCCTCTTCGTCCTTCGGTGTCATTTTGTATCTACGTCGATGAGAGATGAGGCATCTACATTGACGGGACATAAAGTCTTTGCCTCACCTCTCGTTGATACAGTTACAGAGCGATGATTATGTAAATGCCTTATCTGGGACATTAAAATTATTTTTTTACCTATCATTTTTGTGTTATTTTTGTATATGTATCTTCACATTAGAGTAAATAAGGTTAAATATTTTTTTTTCATAACTATAAGGAATATAACGTAAAATTTTTAAGTATAGAGATCGAGATGTCAAAAATGTCTAACTACAAAGAGTAATATATAATTGGCCTCTATAAACATTTCATTCGGGCTGGGCCAGTGACACATTAATTCTTATGTTTGCGTAGTATCCTAGCTAAGAAACATATCCAAAAATTCTCTAAATTTGAGTATAGGATTATTTAGAAAAATGTTATGTACCAAATTTATGAGATTCAGAAAATATTACTAATAAGAGAAAAGATGGTAAAAAGTAAAAAATTATAGATAAAAAATTAAAATACTCTCAGTTTAACTGAATATATGACTTCATGTAGAATTCAATAGTAAAGAATTTGTACAGTTATTATTTAAAAGTGTATTAACATAATTTGTTATTTTTAAAAAGTAAGAAAATAAGTAAAATGTAAGGAATTTAATAATTTTCTGAAAAAATCTCACATTTTGAGTGTTTCTCGGATGATACCGATGTTTTCATAATTTTCACATAAACTGGTATCTTTTCAAATATCAAAAAATACCCTTCTATAAGAAATAATTATTTTCCACCAAACCCAATCAACCGAATCAAACTTAACTTGTATTTCTAAATGGAATTATAATATCTTTATTCAATAGCCAAAAACAATGCAATTTATCTTTTTTAATCATCAATCTTCGACAATTAATAAAAATAAAAATTATAAGGCTCTTCAAAATATATAAACATAAGTTTAAGGCTAAATGAGAAATAATAATAATAATGTTCATATTATTTATTTGTGAAATATATAAAAAATCTTAATTTTTTATCAAAAATACTAAGATTCTCATATAAATTATTTTATAAAATCTTAAAACTTATAATTAGGTTAATAATTAAGATTTATGAGATTTAAAATAATTAATGCTCACTTATAATAATGTTCTTAAATATACTATAATATTTTAAATTTATTAATAAGGAATTTAAATCCATTAAAAATAAATATGTCCTTTGATATGAGGAAAAAAAAAAGTCCTTTCGAAAACGCTATAACTTGATAATATTTTATTATTATTGTAGATATTATAGCGAAACAAAATATTTTAACTCCATTAAAAAAATACAATAAAGATATTTTGAGTATTAACAAAAGGTAAAAATTATCCATAGGAAATATGAAAAATACGAGGCGCCATAAGGGAAAAGCCAAGATGGGTTTTCCCATAAATCTGCCAATAATTTATTAGCTTTTTGCAAAATGTCACAAAATTAGAAGGGTATTATGGTAATTTAACACTTCACCAGATACAGGTCTGTGAGACGTCCCGTCCCTTTCTAGGGTTTATGCCTCCCGCTGTTTTATTCGGAAGGGAAGGAAGGCGGCCTCCTCGCGCTCCCAGTTTTCCCCGCGGGAAGAAGGAGAAGTCGGAGACTCGGAAACAGAACAAAGAAAATGGTTTGTTCCCCGATTGTCATTCGCCGATGCGATCATTAGATTATCTAGATTCGTTCTTGTAATCCATTTCCGAACATCTGGGATGCCAAAATATGTGACTTTTTGGTTCTTTTTTTCTCGTCTCCCTTGTCTTTTATTTGATCCGACATGCCTTCGTGAATGGGATTATGCCTAATTTTAGATGGATTTATTTGTGCTGTGGGCATTCGTCTGTATATATTGCTCTATGTTATGTGGGGAAATTCTGATATAAATCAGTTATATGGTGCTATATGCTAATTATACTGTATTTGTAAGTGGTACTACGGCGTGACGATCTACAGTATGTTTGGTGGATCAGAGACGTGGTTTATTTTGTTGATTGCGTCGGACTGTTTGGACTCTTTTGCCGGATCCTGTCATTTGGTAGTTTCTCATGGTGAGGATCAGTTTACGTTGGTGATTGGTTCTTCTTTGTTTATTTCAAGATTCGATTCGTTGTCGAGGGTTTCCAAGCAGTGTGGGGTGTTAATGATTCTGTTTGTTGTGATAGGTGTGGGAGACGATTCGGAACCCCCCCCAAAAAAAAAAAAAGGATTTTCCCTCTCTTTCCCTTATTAGTTCATTGACTGGTCATCGAACTATAAGATATTATGCCTCTGCAGGAACTTGACAGAAACCTTCTCCTTGGAATCTTGTTTAACTTAATTTTTTTCGGCTTTGGTACATTGATGGGCTTTTCTATGATTGTTGCTTCCCCACTTACCCTTATTCATGTCCTACATTGATACCGCTATAGGCAATTTAAAGAACCTTCTCTGTGTCTGCTGAAACTTTTCAAGAATACTGTTTGTATTTTAATTAATTTTCTTCTTAAGATTTATATTTGTTATTGAGCACGTGCTCTATGAATTGTGAAGGGTTGATGGACTGCAAGGTTATTAGTCCCCTAGTGCTTGATGTATGGAGGAGATATAAGCAATGCTTGGTATTATATATGGGTTAAAGGGTCGTAAACATGCTCCCGGTGTTATTTTGTTGACTTCTTTTATTTGTTGATATAGTGGATAGGCTTAACATCTTACATTGGACCATATCAAATATTGTAAATGTCAAACTGATTAATGAGAACTAAGGTTTCTTTTCCAGTTGCAAGCATCCTTTGATTGGTCTGTTTCAAATTCTATACTTGGGAATGTATAGGACATTAGTATTTTAGTCTTGGTAAGGAGTCGATTAAGCATTTGTGTCACTTTGCCTGTTTCAGGACATGTTCAACCTCTTCCATCATCTTGAACTTTTTGGTACAAACCAAAATGATTTCGTAGCGCTGCTTGGCGGACCTCAGCATGGTTTGTTGGGGTGTTATAGCCAGCCATTTTGGCTCACATAATTTAAGAAAAATATTGTCTACTGTGCTATGGGCTCAAATTTAATCTTTCTGAATCTTTTTCCTCATTGGTTCTAGTATGTTTTCCGAGGTCCATACCCATGTTAGAAAGTTTCTTCTAGTCAGAAATTGTTGTCTTTCAAAGCTGCAGTTGTCTTGGATCTTTATGAATCTTTGTTATTGTTGTCGTTGCTTTATCTGGTGAGAGGTGGTTATGAGAACTTATTTTGTTCTTATAAATTTAACTTATTTCTGGATTTTCATTGACAGATTGATAGTCCAATATGATAGCTTCATACAAATTCGTGATTAAGTTGTTGAGAATTATTCCCTTGACTATATATATGACCTCGAGTTAAGAGCGTGATATGGAAGATTTTGCATTCAAATGCTTCCCTGATTATGACTTATGCCCTGATAGCATTTGATTGAATCATAAGCCAGCAGTTTCTTGTACTCTTTGCCCTTAGAGCTGTTATCATTAGGGTTTTGGTGTTTCATTTTTGTAAAAAGTTACTTGATACCGTGGCCATTATATTGTACTAGATGAGTAAAATGCTATTTAGTTTTTGTCATTTCCTATATTTTCTTCACATGTTTTGCTCACCCTCTGAAAGTCCCGGGGGACCAGAATATCTCAGTTCGATCTGATTATGAGGGTGCATATTTCATACTAACAAGGAATCCATATTCTTAGATGGAGATCTTAGTCATGGCTGCTTCTTTAGAACTAGGCTGTGAAAACCCTAATGCTCTCTGTTGTTTAAACCTTGATTTAAGCAGCAACTTTTATTGAATTTCTCAGAAATAATAAATGTTGCTTGTTTAACTAATGTACCTTGTTGCTTTTCAGGCTAGATCCATATGCGTAGGGTTATTCGAGGAGGTTACAAAGTAAAAATGATGAGCTCTTAAAATGTAATTTGTATGAAGACCGAGATCATGAGAGGTTTCTCGATCCGATCCTTATGATACCTAAGTTAGTAACCTAAGGTGTATTAGTGTAAATGCGAATAGCCTCATTTCTCTGTGTTAAAGATGAGATTTTATGTCTAATCATAAATGATAATAATACTTCAAAAATATATACTAGAATCCATGTAGTTATGAAAGTAAAACATTTAACTCCATTTACTATAACATCATTGGTTTTATTGATGTAAAATATAATACTTGCAGGAATGACACAAAAATAATAGACATAAAGATAATTTTAACGTCTCAATTATATTTTCTTTCTCCGTAGTCGACCATTATGGTAGAGGCAGACGACGATACTACTAAGGATTGCAGATGATTGTTGTGATTGTGGTTGACAAAAATGACGTAGTGGTTGATAAGAACAATACAGATATGTCCTTGGAGGCAGGCTAAGTGGAGTCATAAAGGTGGAGTTATAGGGATTTCTATGGCTTCCTGTCGAGGGAAGAGGAGGGAGAGCGACGACGAGAGGTGAGGCAAAGGGAGAGGAGGAAGAAGGTGATAGTCGGGCCGATACAAACGTAAAGCGGCGTCGCTCTACTCTGTATTCTACTCTGTATCACCCTACATCTATGTTAGTGTCGACACATATATAGAGCGATGCTCATCCTTCTTTCCTCATTTCTCGATCCCTCATATTTCTACCACCTTTCACTACTTTGCATATGTGTTAGCGTAGATGTAGGGTGATGCAAAGTAGAAGCCATAGATGTTGATGCTTTACATGTGTGTCATCGTCGCTTAGCATCATCTATGTTGACGCTGCTCGACATTTGCATCAGTGTCGACGCAAATGCAAGTTGATGCAAAGGAGAAGCCATATATGTCAATGCTTTACATCTACATCAGTGTCGTTCTGCATTTGCATCGTTGTGACCATTGTCCTCGTCAACTTTCTCATATCCTTTTGCTTTACCTCATGCTGTCGCTCTCTCCTCTTCGTCCTTCGGTGTCATTTTGTATCTACGTCGATGAGAGATGAGGCATCTACATTGACGGGACATAAAGTCTTTGCCTCACCTCTCGTTGATACAGTTACAGAGCGATGATTATGTAAATGCCTTATCTGGGACATTAAAATTATTTTTTTACCTATCATTTTTGTGTTATTTTTGTATATGTATCTTCACATTAGAGTAAATAAGGTTAAATATTTTTTTTTCATAACTATAAGGAATATAACGTAAAATTTTTAAGTATAGAGATCGAGATGTCAAAAATGTCTAACTACAAAGAGTAATATATAATTGGCCTCTATAAACATTTCATTCGGGCTGGGCCAGTGACACATTAATTCTTATGTTTGCGTAGTATCCTAGCTAAGAAACATATCCAAAAATTCTCTAAATTTGAGTATAGGATTATTTAGAAAAATGTTATGTACCAAATTTATGAGATTCAGAAAATATTACTAATAAGAGAAAAGATGGTAAAAAGTAAAAAATTATAGATAAAAAATTAAAATACTCTCAGTTTAACTGAATATATGACTTCATGTAGAATTCAATAGTAAAGAATTTGTACAGTTATTATTTAAAAGTGTATTAACATAATTTGTTATTTTTAAAAAGTAAGAAAATAAGTAAAATGTAAGGAATTTAATAATTTTCTGAAAAAATCTCACATTTTGAGTGTTTCTCGGATGATACCGATGTTTTCATAATTTTCACATAAACTGGTATCTTTTCAAATATCAAAAAATACCCTTCTATAAGAAATAATTATTTTCCACCAAACCCAATCAACCGAATCAAACTTAACTTGTATTTCTAAATGGAATTATAATATCTTTATTCAATAGCCAAAAACAATGCAATTTATCTTTTTTAATCATCAATCTTCGACAATTAATAAAAATAAAAATTATAAGGCTCTTCAAAATATATAAACATAAGTTTAAGGCTAAATGAGAAATAATAATAATAATGTTCATATTATTTATTTGTGAAATATATAAAAAATCTTAATTTTTTATCAAAAATACTAAGATTCTCATATAAATTATTTTATAAAATCTTAAAACTTATAATTAGGTTAATAATTAAGATTTATGAGATTTAAAATAATTAATGCTCACTTATAATAATGTTCTTAAATATACTATAATATTTTAAATTTATTAATAAGGAATTTAAATCCATTAAAAATAAATATGTCCTTTGATATGAGGAAAAAAAAAAGTCCTTTCGAAAACGCTATAACTTGATAATATTTTATTATTATTGTAGATATTATAGCGAAACAAAATATTTTAACTCCATTAAAAAAATACAATAAAGATATTTTGAGTATTAACAAAAGGTAAAAATTATCCATAGGAAATATGAAAAATACGAGGCGCCATAAGGGAAAAGCCAAGATGGGTTTTCCCATAAATCTGCCAATAATTTATTAGCTTTTTGCAAAATGTCACAAAATTAGAAGGGTATTATGGTAATTTAACACTTCACCAGATACAGGTCTGTGAGACGTCCCGTCCCTTTCTAGGGTTTATGCCTCCCGCTGTTTTATTCGGAAGGGAAGGAAGGCGGCCTCCTCGCGCTCCCAGTTTTCCCCGCGGGAAGAAGGAGAAGTCGGAGACTCGGAAACAGAACAAAGAAAATGGTTTGTTCCCCGATTGTCATTCGCCGATGCGATCATTAGATTATCTAGATTCGTTCTTGTAATCCATTTCCGAACATCTGGGATGCCAAAATATGTGACTTTTTGGTTCTTTTTTTCTCGTCTCCCTTGTCTTTTATTTGATCCGACATGCCTTCGTGAATGGGATTATGCCTAATTTTAGATGGATTTATTTGTGCTGTGGGCATTCGTCTGTATATATTGCTCTATGTTATGTGGGGAAATTCTGATATAAATCAGTTATATGGTGCTATATGCTAATTATACTGTATTTGTAAGTGGTACTACGGCGTGACGATCTACAGTATGTTTGGTGGATCAGAGACGTGGTTTATTTTGTTGATTGCGTCGGACTGTTTGGACTCTTTTGCCGGATCCTGTCATTTGGTAGTTTCTCATGGTGAGGATCAGTTTACGTTGGTGATTGGTTCTTCTTTGTTTATTTCAAGATTCGATTCGTTGTCGAGGGTTTCCAAGCAGTGTGGGGTGTTAATGATTCTGTTTGTTGTGATAGGTGTGGGAGACGATTCGGAACCCCCCCCAAAAAAAAAAAAAGGATTTTCCCTCTCTTTCCCTTATTAGTTCATTGACTGGTCATCGAACTATAAGATATTATGCCTCTGCAGGAACTTGACAGAAACCTTCTCCTTGGAATCTTGTTTAACTTAATTTTTTTCGGCTTTGGTACATCGATGGGCTTTTCTATGATTGTTGCTTCCTCACTTACCCTTATTCATGTCCTACATTGATACCGCTATAGGCAATTTAAAGAACCTTCTCTGTGTCTGCTGAAACTTTTCAAGAATACTGTTTGTATTTTAATTAATTTTCTTCTTAAGATTTATATTTGTTATTGAGCACGTGCTCTATGAATTGTGAAGGGTTGATGGACTGCAAGGTTATTAGTCCCCTAGTGCTTGATGTATGGAGGAGATATAAGCAATGCTTGGTATTATATATGGGTTAAAGGGTCGTAAACATGCTCCCGGTGTTATTTTGTTGACTTCTTTTATTTGTTGATATAGTGGATAGGCTTAACATCTTACATTGGACCATATCAAATATTGTAAATGTCAAACTGATTAATGAGAACTAAGGTTTCTTTTCCAGTTGCAAGCATCCTTTGATTGGTCTGTTTCAAATTCTATACTTGGGAATGTATAGGACATTAGTATTTTAGTCTTGGTAAGGAGTCGATTAAGCATTTGTGTCACTTTGCCTGTTTCAGGACATGTTCAACCTCTTCCATCATCTTGAACTTTTTGGTACAAACCAAAATGATTTCGTAGCGCTGCTTGGCGGACCTCAGCATGGTTTGTTGGGGTGTTATAGCCAGCCATTTTGGCTCACATAATTTAAGAAAAATATTGTCTACTGTGCTATGGGCTCAAATTTAATCTTTCTGAATCTTTTTCCTCATTGGTTCTAGTATGTTTTCCGAGGGACAGATTCGTTTTATAAAGTTTCTTCTAGTCAGAAATTGTTGTCTTTCAAAGCTGCAGTTGTCTTGGATCTTTATGAATCTTTGTTATTGTTGTCGTTGCTTTATCTGGTGAGAGGTGGTTATGAGAACTTATTTTGTTCTTATAAATTTAACTTATTTCTGGATTTTCATTGACAGATTGATAGTCCAATATGATAGCTTCATACAAATTCGTGATTAAGTTGTTGAGAATTATTCCCTTGACTATATATATGACCTCGAGTTAAGAGCGTGATATGGAAGATTTTGCATTCAAATGCTTCCCTGATTATGACTTATGCCCTGATAGCATTTGATTGAATCATAAGCCAGCAGTTTCTTGTACTCTTTGCCCTTAGAGCTGTTATCATTAGGGTTTTGGTGTTTCATTTTTGTAAAAAGTTACTTGATACCGTGGCCATTATATTGTACTAGATGAGTAAAATGCTATTTAGTTTTTGTCATTTCCTATATTTTCTTCACATGTTTTGCTCACCCTCTGAAAGTCCCGGGGGACCAGAATATCTCAGTTCGATCTGATTATGAGGGTGCATATTTCATACTAACAAGGAATCCATATTCTTAGATGGAGATCTTAGTCATGGCTGCTTCTTTAGAACTAGGCTGTGAAAACCCTAATGCTCTCTGTTGTTTAAACCTTGATTTAAGCAGCAACTTTTATTGAATTTCTCAGAAATAATAAATGTTGCTTGTTTAACTAATGTACCTTGTTGCTTTTCAGGCTAGAGGATTGAAGAAACATCTGAAGAGGCTCAATGCCCCAAAACACTGGATGTTAGACAAGCTTGGTGGTGCCTTTGTAAGTTAATTGTGTCTTCTATTAGAATTCTGCCTCCACTCTGACTAATAATATTTCCTGTTATTCTAACCAAAGAACCTCATTATCGTTAGGCCCCCAAGCCATCATCTGGTCCTCACAAAGCAAGAGAATGTTTGCCTTTAATTCTTATTTTGAGAAACAAACTGAAATATGCTCTTACATATCGGGAAGTGATTGCAATTTTGATGCAACGTCATGTTATGGTTGATGGAAAGGTCAGGACTGACAAGACCTACCCTGCTGGATTTATGGGTATGTGACCTACTTCAGTCTTTTGATGAGATGTTTTACTTTTCTATATTTGAGCATATGACAATGTGTATTGTCAGACCTATCTAAAAGAATTTATTTTCATTTTTCTACTTCATTAACTGATGTCTTAATTAGTTTCTTTGATGATTTATTCAGATGTTGTTTCAATTCCTAAGACAAACGAGAATTTCCGACTCCTTTACGACACTAAAGGACGGTTTCGTCTCCATTCAGTCAGGGATGAAGAGGCTAAGGTGCAAAAACTATATTTATTTTTCTTTCTTTTGATGTGTATATCTGACTGAATCGTGAATATCGATGACACCTGGACAAGCATAGCTAGCTTATTTGTGAATCGGTTCATATTTCAATCCAGTGGACAAGAAAATTGCCTAATGTCACTTGATTTTTGCTGGCCTTCAGCTGTTGGATATGCTACATTATTCTCTCGGGTCCAAATCAATTAATGGCTTGATAGGTCACAATAATAAGTCAGTTCCCCATCCAGTGATTCTTGATAAGATTCATTGATTTTGCAGTCATGCAACTGTTTATTGTGGCATGAAGATAAATTTTAATTAAGCTATCATTGCAACATCTGAAATGGTGATGCAGCTAGCATTCCTCTCTTCTTTTTTAATTTAAAATCAACATCAAGGAAGA
This sequence comes from Musa itinerans, assembly GCA_001649415.1. Classification (NCBI taxonomy): domain Eukaryota; kingdom Viridiplantae; phylum Streptophyta; class Magnoliopsida; order Zingiberales; family Musaceae; genus Musa; species Musa itinerans. The sequence continues at coordinate 440,655 of LVTN01000103.1, read as the reverse complement.
TGAAGTTGTCTTGCATTATTAAATTGCTTTGCTTTGCTGTATGTGGAAGCCTCATTTGTGTCTCTTTGCTGCAGTTCAAGCTCTGCAAAGTACGTTCAGTTCAATTTGGGCAAAAGGGAATTCCTTATGAGGGAGAGCGACGACGAGAGGTGAGGCAAAGGGAGAGGAGGAAGAAGGTGATAGTCGGGCCGATACAAACGTAAAGCGGCGTCGCTCTACTCTGTATTCTACTCTGTATCACCCTACATCTATGTTAGTGTCGACACATATATAGAGCGATGCTCATCCTTCTTTCCTCATTTCTCGATCCCTCATATTTCTACCACCTTTCACTACTTTGCATATGTGTTAGCGTAGATGTAGGGTGATGCAAAGTAGAAGCCATAGATGTTGATGCTTTACATGTGTGTCATCGTCGCTTAGCATCATCTATGTTGACGCTGCTCGACATTTGCATCAGTGTCGACGCAAATGCAAGTTGATGCAAAGGAGAAGCCATATATGTCAATGCTTTACATCTACATCAGTGTCGTTCTGCATTTGCATCGTTGTGACCATTGTCCTCGTCAACTTTCTCATATCCTTTTGCTTTACCTCATGCTGTCGCTCTCTCCTCTTCGTCCTTCGGTGTCATTTTGTATCTACGTCGATGAGAGATGAGGCATCTACATTGACGGGACATAAAGTCTTTGCCTCACCTCTCGTTGATACAGTTACAGAGCGATGATTATGTAAATGCCTTATCTGGGACATTAAAATTATTTTTTTACCTATCATTTTTGTGTTATTTTTGTATATGTATCTTCACATTAGAGTAAATAAGGTTAAATATTTTTTTTTCATAACTATAAGGAATATAACGTAAATTTTTTAAGTATAGAGATCGAGATGTCAAAAATGTCTAACTACAAAGAGTAATATATAATTTGCTCTTATAAATTCTTATGTTTGCGTAGCTAAGAAACATATCCTAAATTTCTCTAAATTTGAGTATGGGATTATTCAGGAAAATATCATGTACCAAATTTATGAGATTTAGAAAATATCAGTAATAAGAGAAAAGATGGTAAAAATAAAAAAATATTAAAAATTATAGATAAAAATTAAAATACTCTCAGTTTAACTGAATATATGACTTCATGTAGAATTCAATAGTAAAGAATTTGTACAGTTATTATTTAAAAGTGTATTAACATAATTTGTTATTTTTAAAAAGTAAGAAAATAAGTAAAATGTAAGGAATTTAATAATTTTCTGAAAAAATATCACATTTTGAGTGTTTCTCGGATGATACCGATGTTTTCGTAATTTTCACATAAACTGGTATCTTTTCAAATATCAAAAAATACCCTTCTATAAGAAATAATTATTTTCCACCAAACCCAATCAACCGAATCAAACTTAACTTGTATTTCTAAATGGAATTATAATATCTTTATTCAATAGCCAAAAACAATGCAATTTATCTTTTTTAATCATCAATCTTCGACAATTAATATATCTTTTTTAATCATCAATCTTCGACAATTAATAAAAATAAAAATTATAAGGCTCTTCAAAATATATAAACATAAGTTTAAGGCTAAATGAGAAATAATAATAATAATGTTCATATTATTTATTTGTGAAATATATAAAAAATCTTAATTTTTTATCAAAAATACTAAGATTCTCATATAAATTATTTTATAAAATCTTAAAACTTATAATTAGGTTAATAATTAAGATTTATAAGATTTAAAATAATTAATGCTCACTTATAATAATGTTCTTAAATATACTATAATATTTTAAATTTATTAATAAGGAATTTAAATCCATTAAAAAAAATTATGTCCTTTGATATGAGGAAAAAAAAAAGTCCTTTCGAAAACGCTATAACTTGATAATATTTTATTATTATTGTAGATATTATAGCGTGGGGTGTTATAGCCAGCCATTTTGGCTCACATAATTTAAGAAAAATATTGTCTACTGTGCTATGGGCTCAAATTTAATCTTTCTGAATCTTTTTCCTCATTGGTTCTAGTATGTTTTCCGAGGGACAGATTCGTTTTATAAAGTTTCTTCTAGTCAGAAATTGTTGTCTTTCAAAGCTGCAGTTGTCTTGGATCTTTATGAATCTTTGTTATTGTTGTCGTTGCTTTATCTGGTGAGAGGTGGTTATGAGAACTTATTTTGTTCTTATAAATTTAACTTATTTCTGGATTTTCATTGACAGATTGATAGTCCAATATGATAGCTTCATACAAATTCGTGATTAAGTTGTTGAGAATTATTCCCTTGACTATATATATGACCTCGAGTTAAGAGCGTGATATGGAAGATTTTGCATTCAAATGCTTCCCTGATTATGACTTATGCCCTGATAGCATTTGATTGAATCATAAGCCAGCAGTTTCTTGTACTCTTTGCCCTTAGAGCTGTTATCATTAGGGTTTTGGTGTTTCATTTTTGTAAAAAGTTACTTGATACCGTGGCCATTATATTGTACTAGATGAGTAAAATGCTATTTAGTTTTTGTCATTTCCTATATTTTCTTCACATGTTTTGCTCACCCTCTGAAAGTCCCGGGGGACCAGAATATCTCAGTTCGATCTGATTATGAGGGTGCATATTTCATACTAACAAGGAATCCATATTCTTAGATGGAGATCTTAGTCATGGCTGCTTCTTTAGAACTAGGCTGTGAAAACCCTAATGCTCTCTGTTGTTTAAACCTTGATTTAAGCAGCAACTTTTATTGAATTTCTCAGAAATAATAAATGTTGCTTGTTTAACTAATGTACCTTGTTGCTTTTCAGGCTAGAGGATTGAAGAAACATCTGAAGAGGCTCAATGCCCCAAAACACTGGATGTTAGACAAGCTTGGTGGTGCCTTTGTAAGTTAATTGTGTCTTCTATTAGAATTCTGCCTCCACTCTGACTAATAATATTTCCTGTTATTCTAACCAAAGAACCTCATTATCGTTAGGCCCCCAAGCCATCATCTGGTCCTCACAAAGCAAGAGAATGTTTGCCTTTAATTCTTATTTTGAGAAACAAACTGAAATATGCTCTTACATATCGGGAAGTGATTGCAATTTTGATGCAACGTCATGTTATGGTTGATGGAAAGGTCAGGACTGACAAGACCTACCCTGCTGGATTTATGGGTATGTGACCTACTTCAGTCTTTTGATGAGATGTTTTACTTTTCTATATTTGAGCATATGACAATGTGTATTGTCAGACCTATCTAAAAGAATTTATTTTCATTTTTCTACTTCATTAACTGATGTCTTAATTAGTTTCTTTGATGATTTATTCAGATGTTGTTTCAATTCCTAAGACAAACGAGAATTTCCGACTCCTTTACGACACTAAAGGACGGTTTCGTCTCCATTCAGTCAGGGATGAAGAGGCTAAGGTGCAAAAACTATATTTATTTTTCTTTCTTTTGATGTGTATATCTGACTGAATCGTGAATATCGATGACACCTGGACAAGCATAGCTAGCTTATTTGTGAATCGGTTCATATTTCAATCCAGTGGACAAGAAAATTGCCTAATGTCACTTGATTTTTGCTGGCCTTCAGCTGTTGGATATGCTACATTATTCTCTCGGGTCCAAATCAATTAATGGCTTGATAGGTCACAATAATAAGTCAGTTCCCCATCCAGTGATTCTTGATAAGATTCATTGATTTTGCAGTCATGCAACTGTTTATTGTGGCATGAAGATAAATTTTAATTAAGCTATCATTGCAACATCTGAAATGGTGATGCAGCTAGCATTCCTCTCTTCTTTTTTAATTTAAAATCAACATCAAGGAAGATGAAGTTGTCTTGCATTATTAAATTGCTTTGCTTTGCTGTATGTGGAAGCCTCATTTGTGTCTCTTTGCTGCAGTTCAAGCTCTGCAAAGTACGTTCAGTTCAATTTGGGCAAAAGGGAATTCCTTATCTGAACACATATGATGGTCGTACCATTCGCTACCCCGACCCTCTTATCAAGGCAAATGATACCATCAAGCTTGATCTAGAGACGAACAAAATTGTCGACTTCATCAAGTTCGATGTTGGGAATGTTGTCATGGTGACAGGGGGAAGAAACACCGGTCGTGTTGGGGTGATCAAGAACAGGGAGAAGCACAAGGGGAGCTTCGAGACCATTCACATCCAGGACTCGACCGGCCATGAGTTTGCAACTCGCCTTGGTAATGTCTTCACCATCGGCAAGGGGACCAAGCCCTGGGTCTCTCTCCCCAAAGGCAAGGGTATCAAGCTCAGCATAATCGAGGAGGCAAGGAAACGATTAGCTGCTGCTGGTGCAGCTGCCACAGCTTAGTGATAACCCAAACTCTTGTCTGTTATCATGGTCATTGTAGTCCATGGAGGCAGGTGGTACGGAACACTGTGTTCTTGAGCTTTTAGTTTTGGAATTTGGTACTTAAATTTCTTGATATTAAGAAGTGAGATGTTCATTTAATTGTTTGTGTTCCAGACAATCAGAGATTGAGTTTTTAAAGGGAATTTACTTGTTAAGTAATAGATTTTAAATTTTGGACAATTTTTGAAGTACTTTTTTTTTTCTCTCTCCTGAGTGTACGATCAATCACTCTTTTTTTGTCTTTTTCTTCTGTAGTCAATATTTGTATCACAAAAATTGCATGATCACTACTACTACTACTACTACGTCCCAACAACAAAAGTTCATGCCATGCAAACAGTTACTTTTGCTCACTAATTTATTTAATATTAAAGTGACTTGAGTGAAAGCCTCATCAATCAATGATTCATTGGTTTTGTATCATAAGATTAATCGTAGATTCTTTTTTATTGACTTCAAGTGCATGTTATTTTCATATTAATAACTATTTTTAATGCAAAATAAAATAAGCATTTACATTTAATGAAAATAATAATTATAATATTTCCTATATATAAATATATATAAGGTTATTTTGGACTATTTTACAAGTTAGTATTGTGAACGAGTTGTTTATCAACTTATTACCAAAGTTAGGAGAGTGGATGAGGCATGGACGTCTTAGAGAAACAATGGACCTGTGACCTGGTCCAATCCCCATCACCATCCCCATCCCCGGAATAGAGCGCCGAGCTGTGTTGACCCTCCCTATAACCATCCCTCTTCCCACCACCATTCGCCGTCCTCCTCCCTCCTCGCGTCCACAATGGCCTGCCCTCGCGAGGAAACCACCGGCTCCGCAGCCGCGTTCGCGTCAACGGGAGGCGACATGGAAGCAACGTCCTGAAATCTCCGATACCGAGGTAATAATTCCTTGGTGTTTCTCTTTGATGCCCTATGTGAATTGCCATCGACCGTCACCCGTTAGTTGAATGAATCTCGGTGCTTGACTCTCTTGCTGATGGATCTGCAAGAGATTAGACCGTTCTTCATGGTAAGATTTGGATCTGTATCCATCCATGTCGTCTTGACGGGATGCACCATGACTGCAGGCATATTCTCGCATGGCGATGGCTGCCAAAGACATGGAAGGCGTCCTCCGCAGAGACCGGTGCGTCGCATTGCCTACTTCTCCGCATGGGGGTGCATCGATAGGAGACGCGCCTCACGGCGACGTCCCCAGGCCGCTGGAGAAGTCGATTCCGAACTACCTCAAGCCAACAATATGCTCCAGCCATTGCACCAGCTGTCACTATCCCAAGAACTACCAACAACGCTCCCAGCCTTCCACGGTGCCGACCGCCGCCGCCACCGCCGCCGCTTCCTCCGGCAAACGCCTTGTTTCTAAACCACCCATGCAGAAAGCTTGTCCCACGCTGAGAGCAGCAAGAACTCCTCCACTGTCATCTGAACATAAACCACCCATTTGTAAGGACCCGGGCTCGGAGAAGGCGTCGAAGCCCAGAAGCCTCCCTAAGGCGACAACGAAAGCCAAGCCTGTGGACGTACAAGATCATGCGAAGGTGGCGGAAGCTGAAGCTCTTCGGTCGACGTTGCCGAAGAACAGAAAGGTAGAAGACGGACCGATCAAGGGCTCGGAGGCGAGCGCGGAGCCCGCGGATGTGGTTGACGCTTCCAAGAAGCCGAGGACACGAGCGAGGTCGATGTCCATGAGCTCCATCGATTTGACTGCAGGTCCGAGAAAGCTGAACCTTAAAGGAGGGAAGAAGGCAGCCGGCAACGAATCGAAGGCGACGGCGGTCGAGGGTGCGGTGTCGAAGAGGCAGGAGGCGAAGATGGGGAAGGAGTCACCACCCGCCAAGAACGCCGTAAAAGAGGAGGCGGCGAGCAAGTTGGCGGCGCGGAGGAACAAGGTGAAAGCGCTGGTGGGGGCGTTCGAGACCGCCATGTCGCTGCACGAGACGGAGAAGCAACCGAGTACTCAACAGCACGAGGAGGTGGCAGAGCCGGTGAAGAGCAGAAGCGCGGCCGCCGATGACGGTCGAGGGCTGCAGGAAACGAAGGTGACGCCCGAGGAAAAAGGTCAAAACCAAGAGGAGGAGGAGGAGGAGGAGGAGGACACAGCAGGAGGTCAACGCGAAGTGGGAGAGGAGTCAAAGAATGGGCCATCGGCAGAGGAAGAAGAGGAGGATAACGGGAGGGAAGGGGTTGACTCATTGGAAACCCAACACTAGCACGAGAAAAGAGGCGATCGGAGTCAACCAAAGTGGGTTATGGATTGCCTCCTCCTATTGTATCGATCACAATCTTCTTCCCACTTGTGAGAGCGATGAAGATTGGTCGATGACCCGTATATACTTGTTTCTCTCGTCTGCTTCCTGCTTTGCTTCTTCCCATCTAAGTTTGTGTAAGCGTGGAGTTATATGCTGCAAATCACTCACATTCTCTCCTCTTTGTTTCATGCCTGCACTGCGTTCCTGTGCTTTCCATGAACACGTATATATATATATATATATCGTTTAACAGTAGGTTTTCATATCTATTATTTGTATTGGAAAATCTCTCAAAAAAGTGATGTACATAAAAAAAAAAAAACTAATGCATACACTTTAAAAACTAAATTTTTTTCATTAAACATAATAATTTATCATCTCTGAAACTTTGGATCTCAGTTCTACCTCATCTCTCCTCTCCATCTCTCTATATATAGAGAGAGAGAGAGAGAGTCGATCCAAGTCTTTGACTTTAACTAAGACATGATATATACAGTATCATCTTAGCTAAGAATTTTAAATCAAAATCATATCTATTCACAAAGATTTACTATCATGATATTATTATCACTATAATTTGTATGAAATAATGGGATCCTATGAATCATAGCACACCACCTGACAAGAACATGTCACCAACCTATCGGTCAACGCTCCACTGTCTTAGAGCTAAGGGAGGGGTTATGGATGGATTCTCTAGATTTATTGTTAATGGGAGTTTTGCTTGTATTTATATATATATATTTTTGTGGCACTTTGCTTTTAAAGCTGCTATGTTTTGTGATGTTGACTATTTGAGCGAACATTCCATCATCTCGCGTGATGTTGTTGGCTGGACATTGGGATGATAGGGATAAAGATCTGAGACAAGACATCACATTGGTGATGATATTTGTCAAATCGATCATTATGATGACTTTTGATTTTGAATCATAACGATACAAGTTTGGAGTTTGCAAAATATGCTTATCCTTTCATGTCTTACTTTCTAAAGAGTAACCTTTTAAGAAGACGTGTTGATTTACTTGATTGGTAAAAACATTATTAGATCATTATAAAATCTTAGGATCTGACTCAGATGCATCACTCATCATTTAAAAAAATAAAAAAGAACTTGTTGATTGTAGAGATTGATGGTGCACTAGTTTATGTAAATCTTTCCACCATCTTCTCTCCTTATTTAACAGGTTTACCAACTGAATTTGTATTATCTTCCCACATTTTGTTAGAAAAGAGATAGAAAAAAAATTACTGAAGAAACGATTGTATTCATATATTAAGATTTTCCTTAATAAATTAGATAATTTCCCTCAATATAATAGATTGTAATTTCTTCTCTATCTCTTTTCTAATATGATATCAGAGCTAGTGCTGTCGTCGAAGAGAAAATCAATAGCAATGTTTTGATACCATGTTAAAAAAGAGATAGAGAAGAAATTACTGAAGAAGTATGATTGTATTCACATATTCCTCTCCTATTTATACAGGAGGGAGAATTTTCCTTAATAGATTAGAGAATTTCTCTCAAAGAGATTTCTTCCTATAGTTGAGAAAATCTTATATGTTATCGTCTTTTTCTTTTTCTTTTTTCATTCTCTCAAAATGTTTAAAGAATTTTTAGAAATATGTCGGGTATAATTTAATTACTTTGAGGCTTTAATTGTCTTATGTTTACGGTCCATATAATACGGAGAGGATACCCTTCTTAATATAGGCAATAATATTCCTATAAATTATTTTTTTATAAGGCTACTCTTATATATCGGAGGAAAAACTTATATTGGAAGAAGAAGATTCTTACATTAATATAAAGTAGAAAAGATATAAGAATAAATAGATTAAGTTGACTTGTGTTGAGTCCAAGGTTATAAGAAGGATAATAATAATTTTTTAAAAATATTTTATTTGAAAGTGAAGATGATGCTTGAAGTAACCTTAGAGGAGGGAGTGCAAAGACTTAAAATTGAAGTATGACTCATGAGCCTCTAAATAAAAATTTCAAGATAGGAATATTTCTTCCTTGGATACTTGATTTATATATATTTTTTAAATTATGTCTTAATCTTGTGTGCATATACGTGGAGAATCAAAAAATACTTTGGATATTTAGATAATTTTATATTTTTTTTATTTAAAATCTCTTAACATATTTCACACACAATGATATAGTGATAAGTGAATATTAAATTATTTTATATAAGTCAAATTTTATTATATTAGAGTTAGAACACTAGCAAATGGGATATCGTTCCAAGTATATCATCTCACTAATTAATTATAATATTAATTTTTAGTCTATTTTTGAATGACGTAGGAAGTGTTTTAAGTAAATCAAGTTGGATCAAACTTAATACCATGCGTCGATAATCAAATTCGATCTGATCAATCATACATGTGCTCAGAATATTACCGAGCTCTTAAAATTTTATTTTCTTTTTCCATCGATATAATGTGACTTCTTCACCGGGTGGTGGGAGAAATAGTGAGCATCGACATCTGCCCTCCTGCCCTTCGGGCTTTACGTGGGAGTCGGTCAGTGGGAAGAGTCCGACGTCGATTAAGACCGCGCCTGGCCCACCCCAACTCGTCAAATCAGACGGCTCGCCATGCGTTCCTAGTCCAACTCTTGTACACGTGTCAGAGCGTGCGGCGGATTGCACCCTGTCGGTGCGCGTCTGGCGACCAAATGGATCTTTTGACCACGGCCACACGGGCCCGTCGCTGAAAACGACGGCCGCCGCATCGGATTCCCCCGGCGAGTTGAGTTGCCTTCTTCGACAGTCGGCAAATCCCATATGTTATTAAGACCGTCTAATTTTGTGATGTCCTTCGCAAAAAACATTGTATTATTTTACTTTTTTTTTCTGCCGTCGATTAAAGTGGCAAATAAAAACAGTGTTCGCGTGATGGCTGGGTTGCTTTGCCGATGAATCGGCGAGGTGGGGTTCGATCGTCCAAAGGGTAAGGGAAGTGGGCCTCCACACCTCGATCTCATCACCCAATCTTGTCTTCTCCCGTCTCCATCTTCCTCGGCTACAGGCAACAGCGGTCGCAGCCACTGGCATCGCGCCACGTCGCCGCTGGCGATGGCCGGCCTGCGGACACCGATCTTCACAAGGAGATGAAGTGGCAGCGCCTGCCTGAGCTTCCAGGTGGGACCCACGTCCAGGGCGTGCTCCACCGCGTACGGTCAGAAGCGCGGCGGCGACCGGCGAGGCGGATGACCGCGTGCTTACCGGCTCTCTCTATATATATAATAAAAAAAGAACACACACCGAGATCTCGCGACTGGTACGACTGCCAATTATTCGAAGGAATGAAGGTGTGCACCGTGACATGTATGGAGCCGTGAGATGGTGGGCGCGGGCGAGAGGACGACCGCTGGTACGCCATGAGCAGTCGAGAAAACGTGGGCAATTGGTGTGAACGGATGCGATCGGGATTGACCTTCTTCTCACCCTCTATAATACCTTCACAGGGCACACCGGTCTCGCTCCAGGTGGAACTAAGCCACGGAGGCAAAGAGGAACGCAGCTCCGACGGGAGACAGAGGGAGAGGAGAGGAGGGAAGGCGAGATGGCTTGGTGGAACGAGAAGGTGGTGTTCCCGGTGAAGCGCGCGCTGGTAGCAGTCGCCGCAAGGGTCAAGGCTCGGAAGCAAGGTAACCTCACTCTTGCCACAATATCTCCATGATTCCATCACTCGGCATGGCTCCTCTGTTATAGCGATGCTTCATTGCCGGCAGCGAAGCATCAGCCTCGGTTCTTGCCATTCTCTTTCTAAAAGCTGTCGTCGTGCAAATTTTGCGTCGATCTTGGCACCGTAATTTACATATCTTTGACCCGATCGTGGTTTCCTGTGCTCATGCTGTTAAGTTGTGGACTTCGGACGAGAGATTTCTGTTCTTGACAGAGACCCGGATGTCAATCCACCGTTTGTTTTTTTTGTAGACGATATCGTTCTAGGATCGATGGTGTTGTAGCCGCCATGCTTCTTGATTCCTCATGGTCGCCGTGGCCAAGCAAAAGCATCGCTTCTTATTGTTCTCTTTATAAACTCTGTCGCCATGCCAGTTCTGCGTAGATTTTGGTACTGTAATTAACATGCCCTTTTACTCGATTGTGGTTTCTTGCTCATCTTCGTCTTCGCCATCTTTTGATTTAAACAATTGCTTTCCTCGACTGTGACCGGGATGTCATCCACCGTTCGTTCTTAGACTGCTTAGCCATATTCTTCGTGGCTACTGCTTGGAAGTAGATTGAGATTCAATGTTTCGCACGACGAATTGAAAGGAAAAACAAAAATTGAGTCTTGGACAGTTTTCTCATTAGAGGGTTGCGATCGAGCATGCATGATGGAAAAATAAAAAAAAAATAATAATAAAATCCTTCATAATCAATTCAAAGTTCCTACTACTGTGATTTGGTCACAACTCTGAACTGTTGTTGATGGGTTCGAACAGGTGATGGGATCAGTAAACTCCACGACGACGTCCGAACGTGTGAATACCAAGATGTGCAGGTGATGTGGGAGATGCTGAGGAGATCGGAGACGGAGCTTCCCAAGCAGCGGAAGCGGCGGTTCTGGCGGCCGTCAGCCTCATCGCGACGAACGACATCCTGTGATTCGATGGAGCGGCATCATCACCGCGCTAGTGAATGTGAATACGCAAGGACTGGAACAAAGCTTCAGTACTAGCTAACTAGCTAGCTAGCTAGCTCTTTTTATTTTACTTTTTTGTACATTCATTATCATAGTCAAGAACCTCTTCCCCGGTTGAAGGTGGAGGAAGAAGCGTTCGGAGAACTTCTCTTGTCACCGTATACTTATATATACTATGCCTTGTGGGATCTCCACATATCATGAAATCTCTTCTTTGTATGGAAGAAGTTTTTCCAAACAATTTCGTATGCTTGTGGGTCCTCTGAATCATGAAATCTATGGAGATGTTCTTCGTTCAAATTATTTGATGGTAAGAATTTTAGTCCTATCCGACAAGCATATAGACTGTGCAAAGAACGAAATGGACGGACAATTCAACAACGATTAGGTACCAGTTTATTGACAACGACATGAATCTAAAACGCCTTTTGAATTCTCCGTATACCACCACCAACAACAACAACAACAACAAAAAGAAACCATATGTTGAATCTCCAAATCTCTTTAAACCTTATTCCCTGGCTTTCTGGAGAACACACCAATATTTTTTTTAATGGTTCTCCTTCCAACTTAAGAATTGACTCAAAAAATGATGGTTAGTAGGTTTAGTCATAACTAAAAAAACACTTCAGCCACATCACCCTTAGCCTCACACATGATGACCGACAGAATGCTTTCTTTTTATCACCAGGTAACCCAGCACCAGCATGCAAATTTTGAAGGAAACCTAAATCCATGGATTTCATCTATGAGCATGAGATCTATAGAAGGAACACCAACATATTATAGACATTAATGTGCCTTTTCCATCCATGAACTTGTCAGTTTCATGACTACAACAACAACAACAACAACAACAAAAAAGCAAGGGTGAAGCATCCAACAGTAGTAGTGTACCTTCTGATTTAGGTTGAAACTCCTGCTTAAAAGGGAGGCACATTAAGATACATACAGGACACTATTATTCCGTTGGAACTTTCACTTCTGCAGACAAAAGATCACAAAGGAAAACGAAGGACAAGACCAGCTGAACGCCAACTTCAAACACCATAATGCAACAAATTAGTGCCTGCAGCAATAACCACAAAACAAGTTTAGAGTACACCATAGCATGACTCCTAAAAATAGAAAATTGAACCCACATAACTAAGAGTTGATGTTAAAGGGTGCATTTTTACATCCGCTACCACAACTGGTTATATAATCAAGGATGCAATTTCAGAAAGTCCGATCTAGAGCATGTAAAGCACCTGCTATATCTAGCTAACAGATGTATTAAGGATAACTTGTACTTGCCTGAACAAATTAGATAATAAGTAAATAGTTAAATACAAATGTCAGGTTGTCTGATTACCAAAATCTTGATCCACCGGTATAGTTTTCTGTATGTGCAACAATCCAAAAAACTTAAGTACCAGTCCCCTTGAGAAACAAGATTCAGTATTCGAAGCTGGAATGAACTGTGCCGATGAACACACGTCCTGGTTTGATAAATGACTTAAAGATTGTATAACCTCCTCACAAGAATAGTACCTGTACATGGAACGTCAGCAATAGACAGACATCATCCTTGAAGAACCTTTTGAGGATCTAGTTGCCCACTGCAGTAACTGGAAGGAACAGCAGAAAGCTCTATCCTTCCCTTCCATTCCTCACCAGGCTTCAGAATGATGGGCTTCTCAATGGCTGCAGCTTCTACGGATAGCATATGCTTGTAATCATCATCTCCAAAATCTGGCATGGCTTTAGCCTTCCTGTCCCAAGGATTCCACACCACTGCAGTTGTTAAAAATGGTAAGAAAGTAGTCAATAAGCACAGAATATCCTATAGGAGCTTCAGCTTCAAAAGACCAGCACAATCATATAAGAGTTGGTTGTTCAATAGATACTTAGGAAGATGACCATAAGTTTGTTTATAAACAAGATACATTCATGGTCCTAGGTATGGGTTTGAGTTTGGAGTTCATCAATGTGCCATCCAGGTTGAATAATAATATACACCTTATATTGACTTCGGTACATCCAATATTGTCACCAGGAGCTTGGGCACACGCCTTGCCACTCGAGTGACATGAGGCAAGCCCTAGGCGCCTCAACCATGATTCGGGCAACCAACTTCACTCAGGCACTGCCTAGGCAGGCACCCGAGCCTGAGCGGCAAGCAAACCCAAGTTACAATAGAAATGTTAATTGATTTGATCGGACCAAGTTCGATTAGAAATTGAATGAAGTGGTTCGGTACAAACCAAACAAGGAATAAGCAACATTCTACGCCCCTCCCCTCCCACTGCTCATATCCATCTCTCATTCCCAGACTCCTTATGTTGATGATGAAGTGGACATTGATGATCTTATTGACGGATTGTTTGATATTTTAGTAGTACTTTTTTAATATGAAATGATATAAGACTTCTGTATTGTCTATTTGCATAATGATTCTTTATACATAATTATACTTTTATAATTTCTATATTGGTGAGTGCTTGGGCGGCCGCCTAAGCAAGCACCTAGGGTTTTGGAATCATGATGCCTTTTAGCGTGTAGCGCGTTTAGCAACACCAGGTAAATCATTACTTATAATTAGTATTAACGAATACTGAAGCACTATTTCGAGCAGAAGTGCCGACTGAACCCTATTTTAGGTATGATTAGCTAGGAAAGAACATCACTAATCCATTAAAAGTCATTAAGGATCTGAATGTGAGATAAATAAAGCCTACTACTACTATATTAAAAAAATAAAAGATCACTTCAGTTACGTTTCCTTCATCATTTAAGCTTTCATCTCCTAACCTATTCCTCATCACCTTTATAATTACTCACCTTCTGCACCCTGTATGTTATTTAACTTGGACTTGATGACTATCAGAAATATTATATTCCTGTAATTACTTCCGTACATCAATTAAAACCTGAAAAGTAACTTGGAAGTCTTTTTAACCACTTCAAAATCCAGATAGTGTCATTAATCCTTCTCTAGCTATTGGTGCAAACATTATTCATCTAATTAACCTTTCCAAACTTCCAACTAAGATCTATCTATAAAATAGATTACATAAATAAATAAGGGGAAATAAGAGTATGTCATATCAAACTCACCGGCATCTGGAAGTCCATCTTTGCGCAAAACGAAAGTTCGTTTCTTTTCATGATCTATAATTGCAATCTTGGTTGGTGTGCTCAAATATATTTTATCCACCTTTTTGAACAAAAAAAATTAGTGTTTAATAACAAATTACAAAGGCAACTACAGAATGATAGGGAGGCGCGAGCGGCGATAGCGACAGCGGCAGCGTTTGCGAGCAGCGACAGCGGCGAGCAACGAGATCGGAATCGGGATCGACAGCGGCGAGGGTTAGGGTTCGGTTGTCACTTATATCAGTTTTAGTTGGTTCGATTGAACCAACTAACCATCATAGACCGAACCAGACCTAAAATCCTGGTTCGGTCGCCTTGGTTAACCCAGGCGCTCGCCCGAAGCGCCTAGGCTCGGGCGAGCGCCCAGGCGGCGCCTGTTTGAAGCGCGCCGCCTGGGAGATTAGCGAGGCGCTCGGGCCTCACCTCGCCTCACCCGAGCGCCTTTTTAAATCGCTGCATCAATTAAAACCTGAAAAGTAACTTGGAAGTCTTTTTAACCACTTCAAAATCCAGATAGTGTCATTAATCCTTCTCTAGCTATTGGTGCAAACATTATTCATCTAATTAACCTTTCCAAACTTCCAACTAAGATCTATCTATAAAATAGATTACATAAATAAATAAGGGGAAATAAGAGTATGTCATATCAAACTCACCAGCATCTGGAAGTCCATCTTTGCGCAAAACGAAAGTTCGTTTCTTTTCATGATCTATAATTGCAATCTTGGTTGGTGTGCTCAAATATATTTTATCCACCTTTTTGAACAAAAAAAATTAGTGTTTAATAACAAATTACAAAGGCAACTACAGAATGATAATTCACTAACTTCAGATTCAAATGTAATGGCATCTCCTTGTTCCGTAAAGCGCTCTCTTTCCTTCAAGTTGTCAAGGTAGTCCAATGTCTCCAGACCCTCCACTCGCACTTCACTGAAAAATCAACTTGAAATTAAAGCCAGGATGGTTGGTAAGGGAAATAAAATCAACTGCACCACATTTCTCCGAAGTCCAAACAATATGTTCAATAGAATGCGCTAGAACAATTTAAGTAACAACAGCTAATTGAAAATAACCTTTTTAAGCATGTGAACTACTAGTCAGTTAAGCAAAAAAAAAAAAAATCAACATATATAAGAGACGAATACTTTTGCTTGTTATGTCTATCCATCCATTCAGGAATGTAAGACCATCAACGGTCCGCATGTGTATTCTAAATCAAAGTTGGAGCAGCAATTACTGAAGTACCAAACACCATCTGGATATAATCGTCTATCATGATCTCCAGAAAATGTTTTCAAGGTGCTTACATTGACTGATATTTGAAGTGCAGTATTTAGATCATTGATATCATATTAAGACTCAGTATCATGCACTAACAGTAGGGAAGGTTGAGTTGTGATTATCAGCTACTTGACATATTGCTACTTTGCAATATGATTTCTGTTCAAATAGTTATCAAGTACATGTTAACATCTGCAAGTTCACAAAGCAAAATGCCCAAGCAAGCAGATAGATTTTACCTAGCAAACATCTGAGAGATGCAAAATTCTCTCTTTTGAACCAAGGAGAGTTGCAATAGTATACATTCAATGATGAACAATGAAGTTTATGAGATGACTAAATGTCCCATATGAGATTTTTTTATTGTTATTTCGAGTCTACAGAGATCTGATCCTCCATTATAATGAATACCCAAAATCTGGTCAGCAGAATAGACAGCAGAAGACAACAGAAATATAGAAGAACAGCAAACTTTTATATGGCATTTAAAGATGGAACTGATGAGGCTTGCAAGCTGGAAGAGGCAACCAGAGGTCCAGAAGAACATCAATCATGATATTGGGCTTTGCTGAAGCTTCACCACTCTTGTATCTCATCATCCAACTAGGAAAATGAACAATTCCAGTTGAACTGATTACCAAATTGATGACAATCTCTCCATTCTTGGTTATCAATTTTATTATGTTAAAGCACGTTATTATAAAATCATCAGTGCCCAATATCACATCATTATACTCTTCAATACTCTAGCTTTCCCACATACCAGAAAAAAAACAAAAACCTCTAGTACAATTAACTCCATAATGATTCAGAACAGAGAACCTACCGACTGTGTTAAGGCATGGCATAATTACAAAGGGAACAACCGATGATATCAGGAATTATCCAGAGAAGGCACACGTCAGGTTTCATAATTTGAGTTTGAGTATGCCTGATATTCTGCAACTTTCCAGTCAGCTTTCGTTAACTTGAAGTTGATACTATTCCACTAATAACAGGACACACCATTCTGATAGAACCAGAACCATGGGATTTCAACAAGGATTATGAGAGCTATAATCGGCAGAACGCATCCCTTAAGACTATATTTTGGGAAATTAAATTCCAGTCTTAAGTTTTTTCTATTCTAAAAGGCCACATTTGATTTCCATATATGCTCAGTATCATCCTTTCATCCTTATTGCTTCCTTTCACACTGGATGCACTCACCATCCGGTCTTTCCTTTGTATATTACAAAAGTCGCATTTGGGCATCATACAGGCTGCAGAAATAACAGGAGAGTGCAATGCAGCAATAGAAACTAAGAAGCTTTGCAAAAAGATAATCAGAAGATAAAATAAATGCAAAGGACTCACTAGGAAATAGTTTGCAAACCTGATATCAGATACCAAAAAATAAGTGTGATATGCAAATGTAAATGAAAAGGGTTTTCCATCAGAATTGGTGTTTCTTATGCGCGATGTCAACATGAGATCCCCTCCAGGTGTTAAGGCAACTCTTAGACGAAATTCATAACTGCAATAAAAGATTTAGACTATTTATTTTTACAAAAATGGATGAGACTTGCAAAATAAATGAATCCAACATAACTAAAAAACAATCAAACAATATTTTATAACTTGAAACAATGTGGAAACCAATAAAAGAAACAAAGCTGACCGAATGAAAAAAGAAACCTGTGAGGCCAAATCTTGAAATCATCATCGGTTGGCTTAAGGATTAGATCAACAAAAGTCTTGATAAGGCTATTTGATGGAAGTTGCGGTGGATTAGTGTCAATACTCCAAAACTTATTCCTGGCAAATCCATGTTGTTCAAGATTTCCATGGCTTGAAAACTGCATTTACAGAGTATCTTTAGGTTGTGGAGATCATTTTTTTGCTGAAGCACATAGCTAGATGGAAAATATTATCATAAGAAAAGTTCTTACTTGTGGGAAACATATAGGGATGCCACCACGTATTGCTTTGGGGGGCTTGAAAATAGCCTGCAACAGACCATAAGAACAAATGCGCATGACTGCAAAGTTTCAAGGAGCTGATGAAGACTAAGCATGCAGACATCAGCTACAAACCATTATCTAATTAGAGACACAACTAAACCTGCTCCATAGTAGGGACAGTATACTGTACCATCTTGAAGAGAGAATGCTACCACAACTCTTACATCGTACAAGTCATCATGTAAACCCACAAGTAAATTCCATTGTAGATTTGCAAAGGATGATGTCACAACTAATTCATAATTTTAAACCTTGCATTTAGTTGAACATCTTTAGCAATCAGTTTGTTCAACATAACAAGCCTTTGGAAGAATGAAAGGCAAGCTGACCAGGCTTACACTAGATGGTACCAATGAAATAAAAATTTCATATATCTAATACCATGATCCACAGCTGTAATTTGAGAAGTGATTAAGGAAGAACGAAAAGACAGGGCAGACCATGCCTTAGAACACTTGAAGCAATACAAATGGAATAAAAGGATTGTTGTATATGTAATGTTAAGCTGCACAATAGTAATTTGAAGAGTACCAATGTAAAAATAAGTGCAAAATGAAGTTTTGGGGTCGAAATTCTCAAGATATCAATTTAAAAAGGGAATGAAGTGCAGAAAAACTTAAAATATGTAATCATTAGAAGGGATGAAAAAGAGCACAGCAGATCAAGGAACTAAAAGAAGGGCTTCCATGCAGCTGGAGGTGTGAAAAACATATATAGCTAGTTAAAGAGAGATCACAAAAAATTGATGCACTTAAAATCTATAAAGATGGGAAACTGGAAAACACTCAACTAACTATATTATTTCATCCAATCAACATCGCAACAGAAAAATTGCGAGTGCTGCCAACTCTGTTCTAAACCTATGAGATAGCACGATAAATGGGTGTGCTGTGGCAATATATACAATGAGGCATAACCGCATAAGCACAAGCAAAAATCAAGATTAGTTACGTCAATTTGAACCAACATCATAACAATACAAGACACCATAATCCTTGATTCAACATAAGATGGTTTCAGTTTAGATGAAGTCTCTCATAAGAAGCAAGATATTCAAGACATCAGAATAAGCAACGTGTCAGCATTGCAGATGAACTAAGGGAGTCAAGCTAGAAGAATTCAATACATAGCATTTCCACTAACTGGTTTTCAAATATCTTAGCATGCCTGCGCTCTAAATGCCAACCAGTACCGGCTAGGTCATCATATATAGAGAATAGATACAAAATGTTCTATCTCAGATACTATTACTGTGTCAATAAAGATTTTGACTACTCATACACTTGACATCTTACAAATAGTAAACACTGAAAAATAGGCTTGATACAAGTACCTTACTGCTGACAAAGAGCAACTCCTCCCCATGTTCATTTTTCCAAGAAGTTACATGACCCCCAAACAAGTAAACCTGCGATGGACAACAGTTTAAACAACATTTATCATAAAGAAATAATTTATGATAGTATTGCAACAAAAAATATCTTATGAAAGTATTGCCCAAATGAACAAAAAGTGACAATAATATGCATGCATGTTCACAAGTAGGAAAAGATCCAGAAGAAGTTCTAGAAGAAGGAGAGGTGGGAGAATGGAAGCCTACGTGGTAAACACAAAAGCCTTAACAGCGACCCATTTAAGTTCCGCAACAGATGTACGAGGAAAATTAACTTGGTTATTGGCTAGATCTATTAATGACCTTGGCTTAAACATTTGCAACAATGATTTAGGTCTATCAAGTTAATGGATCAATTAACTTTTTGGATTAAATTGTAACATACGTATCATAGCAGACCTAATAGTAGGTATCATGAGATATCAAAATACAAAAGTAACATCCATAAATGGGAATAGATGTACGCTATGACATAAAGCCATCAATAAGTTGAATCTCACAGACCACGATAAGACAATTTTAAATTATGTTTGGATTTTGATGGGGAAATCAAGTCTTAAAGTTGGAGACTTATGACACCCCAATTTAGTCTCATGTCAGATATAGAAGGAAAATCAGTTTATAGAACATTACTATTAAGGCCTAAGTATCTTGGGTTAATGGTTCAAGTTCATCAAGTTAATAGATTAATTATCCCTTGCATTAGATCATGTCATCAACACTATCAATAATTCTCAGCAAAATCAACAAATAATATATGACGTGAATAGGTTTGGTAAATGAGACTACCGTAGTAAATGATCACATGATTGTTCCAAAATATTACGTAAATCTTGAAATAGAAACATTGGCTGAGTATGGCCACTTCAACATCATATACAATTTATTACATATTTCACAATTAACTAATATCATAATATTGTGGATCATTTATCCAACAGTGGCACAGCCAAAATGAGTGATAAAGTAAGAGGCCAAGAGCATCAAAGGAAATAACAAGAGAGGGATGGAGAGGGGTGGTTATGTTATATAACCTAGTGAGGATAGCCTAAGGATGAGGATGAACAAAAACAGGGGAATAAAAGAACTGTGAAGCTAAACTCCACAATTGTAGTAATACGTTGGTGTATTTAACTGATTTCAATAAAGGAGGTAACATTTGCAAGAACCGAGATCTTTTTTTAGTTATGCAACTATTGCAAATTTCAAATATACCTACTAATATTAGTATCATAGGGAAGTGTAAGTATTTAATAAGTCACATGTCATTAGAAACAGCAAAGCAAATGAAACAACAAAGTTCAGTCAATTATATAAACTTGCTCAAGGCAACTTAAAGGTTGTTCTAATAACAAAAGCTCGTTTTAACAGCTAGGGAACTATGGGGAATTTGTATAACAGAACATCCTACAGTATGCCAACTTGAATACAATTTGGAACAACAGAATGTTGGAAATACTCCAACCATTCTCAAGCTTAAAAGAGGTTAAAAGATTATATTTTCATCAGGAAAAAACCATCAACCCATAAGAATGAGTCTATGATGAATATTGCAAAACCCATCTATTTATGGACATTTATAATGCCATTCCAGAACATTATCTCACCAGTAGAGCTAACATGATCAATCATATAGCAGTATAAAATATGATGCAAATTAACATTATAACACCAGGGAAATAACAGATCATTCTTTCTAATTAAAAGTGTTATCAGGGATTTTCATTCGATTATAGAACATGGGAAAAATAACATATTATCCCATGAAAACAAAAGCTCCAAGTTCAAAACATTAGGCTAAAAAACTAAATTAGCAGTAAGAGAAAAACAATGATTTTTATGCTGGTAAGTGACCCTGCAAAAAATAACAGAAATAAAGCATCAGGACAAAGAAAAAGTCTAATACCTCAGCTGAAAGAACTTCATTAGATAGAGAAAATTGCTCATGACCACCTAACTAAATTATTTGAAATACTCCAAAGCTTCAGTTAAGAGAGTCACTAAATAGTACAAAAAGTTTTGTACCTATACAACTTCTACATTCCAAATGAAAATAAATGATCCATAAAGATTCCTAAAGAAACATAAACAATACCTGGCAATAGAAGATTTTCACCTTAATTTGTTCCTCAAATAATACATGCAAAGTACAATTCCTCAATCATTTTCCTTAAACATGTTATACTTAATGAATAAGAAAATTTCTTGAACAAAAGTGTCCATTTTGGATTGCCAATAAAGTATTGTAATGTTTGTGTTTGTGCATTCCTGAGTTTACGCTTTGGCAGAGTGATGGCGACGGTTTGCCTATATGTTCTCTCATGACCAACCTGCTTTCCCTCTGTGCACATCCTATCGATCTGCATGGAGGATATTGGGGGGCAAACCATTTGCAAGCAAGTATTGCAAACATTGTCATATGGCTTCCTACACCTACTTGAAAAATCTCCCCATGACCTCCATGCAGTCTTGTAGGACTTGCACCGAAGGAAAATGGGTTAGTGACGAGCAAACATGTAGACAAACTACCATTATCACTGAGCGAACGCATAAACTTGGTCTCACACAACTAAAACATAGTAATAACAATTCATTGGTCAGAATAGTCAGCACAACAAAAAGGGGTAGAGTTGCGTTATTGCTACGGAAGATAACCACACGGGCCCTTTTCATTTCTACATGTTCTTTTGGAAGGTTCGCACCTGATTGTTATCACATGCCTCGTGCTGTTGCTTCACATGGCATTTTAAGCAGCCAGCTAAAGGAACATGCATAGATAAAGACTAGAGAGATCCCATAATTTACCCACTAATTCGTGTGGGGAATGCGAGACCACTCAAATCAGACGATGCAATAACATTAGATCGAGCATAATGAGAACCGATCCAACCAAACCATTAAAGAACGAAAAGCAAATGACCTCAAAACTTTAGATCGCTTAACAAGAATTGAGGAAATCAAGAAAAACACGAGGAAATTGAAAGGGAGATCAGCAGAAGGGGCAAAGAAAGAGCGAAACCTCGGCCGAGCTGCCTCGAGCCTCCCTCAGCACGACCTTTTCGAGGCCATTGATGCCCTTGCAGAGCTCCACGGACGGCTTCTCTCCCGCCATATGTCACAATCCCATAACCAGTAAAACCCTAACCTCACCTATTCGCCCCGTTCTATCTCTATATCTATCCCAGGTTTCGGTCCCTCCCTCTCACTCTCTCACCACCACACTGATGGAAAAGGAAGACGACGGACGGAGAAGGGGAACAGAACGAAACGGACACCCCGTGCAGCATCGGAGTATTTATAAGCGACAGACGGCTGTTACGAGGCGTTCATCTCATGGCCATGGGATCCGAAGTGGACTGCTTTTGCTTTTGTTTTTTTTATTTTTTTTTTCAAGCACAAAATGACCGGACGCGAAATATAAGCAACCCACAAGACAAACCCACCGTTCTATTGGCTTTGCCCTTCTCGATCGAGTCTCTCTAGCGTATAAGTCGGCTTATACATGTATAGATATACACACACGCGTATACACCTCGAAATTATTAGTATGTGTACACGTCAAGTCGAATAATGATTTTTTTAAATAAATTAATAATCATGCGTATTATCAATTAATAATGAATTGCGAAGCTTAGTAATTGACTGTGGATAATAGTATTAATCATTTTCTAATTAACTTGTATTATAATTTTATTATTTTCCCTGCACATATGTGAGTTTGTTTTTTTTGTCTACACATGCATTACCCAAATTAATACACGTTATTTAAGGCTAACTCCCTACTATATTAAATTCCGTGCATATCTGACTCATCCAATTTCATGGAGTAGCCAATAGGATCCTTGGAAAGGAATCGAAAAAGGCAAGGGGAGTTATACTAGTAAGGAGCACGATGAAGTAGTAGCGAAGGGGACAAACGAAGCACGCAGATGAGGCCATCTATTTTCTTCATATTATAATTGTTTTTCTGTCACAGGACAAGCACGTGCGGTGCTCTGACACATGAATTATGCATTGGGACCAACCTAAGCAGCCTTTGGAGCGACTTACACGAGCCACACGCAACTCACACGGTGTACAAACCATACTAACAAAAAGAAAGGTCGTCAGGTAAGTAAACTTATGGGGGAACACGGCCACGGGTCTCCGTCCAAAGTGAACTCGGACCACAACAACAATGTGAGGGGTCCAATTTCTGCAACTTAGATCGAGGTCAATGGCTACAGCCATCCCGTTAATGGCCGGACGATCGCAATAATTCAACCATCCAAAACTGTCCTACTTCTGCTGGTACAATGGAACTGTTGCCACTTTGTTCCTGTTTCTTTTAGTCAACCCCAACAGACACTAATAGAGTCCATAGGATCCAATTACTTTTGGGTTTGGATCCCGATCCCTTCCAACTACTCCCTACTCAATTTTACATAAGGTAATATTTCACATCCATGTTCTACTTTTTCGGCGGCCACTACTCTAAACACAATGTGATGCCGAGTTGTTAGCCAATTCAACTAATTCGAGTATCTATTTTCCTATCAATATTCAATCCAAAACTAAAATAACAGTATCATAATGAAGCTTAACAATATCAAATACACGCAAGTATTAAAAAAGACATATCTAAAAGAGACCAACTAAAAGAATAATCACACATTACTAATAATTAGAAGACTCAGATAGCATGTAATGGATCTGACCCATAACGTAACCTTTTGAGTTGTACAGGTACTCAAACTCATATATGTTTGTTTTAATTAACTCTACTAGGACTTGAAGTTATTAAAAAAAAAAAAACACTAACAAGATAATTAGTAAAGTATGGATTTTATCATATCCACCCTAAATCAGAATAACGATACCTTACTCAAGCTCAAGAAAATCAAATTAACAAATATACCAAAAAACACTTATTCTGTTACCATCCATACTTATCCTTGAAAGATTGAGAAGCCAAGAATGGGATGGATGGAAAACCAAAAAAAAAAAAAGAGGTGGGGGGGTGGGGAAGTGGGTGTCAATCCAATCATTTGTGAGGGCGTGTGGTAGCGTTAGGTGAGAGAAAGGAGTCCCCTGGGGTGAGCCTAGGATGCTTTGGGGCACTATGTCCATGGATGAGGTGGTCGAGTGCCTTGGGTCTACTCTATGATGGGTCTGGACCTATCTAAATGGTGGGCCCACCATCGAAAGGTAAATTCACAGTGGGACATTTAGTGGTACGAGATTGGATGAGGGGATCGTGGTCGGTTGGCACTATCTGGGAGGGAGTCACCAGGGGTATGGGGTTGTCATCTCTTGCCTGTTTAACTTTTCATAGTGTGCATTCCCCACCACTCGAGCTGGTCAAGCGCTAGCTAAAACAACCTCTCCATCGTCATTGTTTAGGGGATGTTCAGTTGCTGTCTGCTACTGCAAATGTCTGTAATTGTTACTTGCAGGAGCAGGAGAACTTATAATACGAGTAGCAATTGCAGATGCAATCAACCAAACAGTCATCGAAACTAAGTAGATTGAATTTGAGCAACTTAGCATTCATGTCATATGGGGTTTTGGTAGCTGACCTGGGTATCCTGAAATCGTGATATTAGCCAGTCAAGATGACTCGAATCCACGTCCTCCGAACAGTCAGATTCCAAATGCTATTCGTGCTAAGAGCAGGAAGTTGTTTGATAGCTATTCTGGCCTGGAAGCATTTGTTTCGGTCAAAGCAATGGTGGGCGGTAGGTCCCCTGTGAAGAAGTGTCAACACCCAATAAAAGGAATGCTGTAATATATTGGTGGATTAGAAGAATTGCATATATAAATCACCCATCAGGTGTAGACTAAAGATTTATGATACGGGAATTTTTTTCTGTGCAGATGGATGTCAGGTTGTCAATCAAGATATAAAATAAACCTGTCAATCTGACACCAAGGGTAATCTTCAGTGATTGATGCAGTCATTTTGAAGAATCCATTTTGGAATGTCATTTATGATAAAAAAAATTGTTTGAAACATAAAATGGCAAAACATATCGATCAAAATAACTTTTTTTCTAGGTTATAAATCTCCACAAGAAACGTTGATACCAGTTACGAAGATGATTGTGTAACCCATCCAAACTTCTTAACTATGACCAAATAATGTTCTCCTTATCTGAAGGCAAAGTAAATTCAAGGTTAGCTCAACAACCAATGAATGACCCCTTTTGACAGTGAAAAAAGTAAACGCCAGATTTCACCTAACCCAAACGCTGTAATCTTCAGTGTTGATACATGATAGGATTGCTCAGGATGTATCACTTTGCATGCATCCACAAACAGGACCAGTTTCGGATGTATCTTCGTTGCTTGTCTGCTTGTACCAACGGCCAGAGTCCTACCAAGTCAATGATTGATTCAAAAAGATTAGCAAAATACCATGAATTATGAAATATAAGTGGTGAGATTTTGCAAGCTCTGATACCTTAGTTAAAGCAAGCCCAGAACCATCTACAGAATCTTGTTGAAGCATCCATGCTAGTTGGCAGTATTCTGCTCCATCTGCAGAATCTAAAAGTGATCCAATTCTTGTCCTTCACTACAATGGCAAAATATATTGCTGCTAATTATGGGGATTAAGCAATGTATTCTAGATAAGTTTGAGCTACACTTCTCTTCATCCTGCATCCAGCTAGATGAAAAATGGAGATACTAAAATTGTTGCCAACATAGCCCTTCGAGGAGAACAAGCAAGCCCTCGGAAACACCAGTTCACTGCCAAAATTTGGTATCAGATGGGCATAAGAATTGCTAACAGAAAAAACAGTTTGCACACGTTTAAGTATTTTGCAAGGATTCATTGTTAACAGAAACAAGCATTGGCTTATATCTTACCACAAATGATCCTCAAACAAGAACCTTAGAGGTGAACAAACAGCAAATACAATTATGCTTCTTATCTGGTGTTGTGGCACAATAGATAACTTACAACTGTAAAAGCAATACTGCATATTCGATCACAAAGCATAAAGCTATTCTCCAGTTGCCAAGATTAAGAAGAGCAATACCATTCCACAAATGGTGGATGAATCTGTTGCTGTGTAAAACATGTTGTTCAATCTATCTTTTGGTGATAAAACAGCTTGGCTCTAAACTAGGGTTATCAAGGGGTGTTCAGGCGCTTGCCTAGGGGCATAGGCGAGGTGAGGCCTGAGTTTGTTTTGACATTTTTATTATTAGAAGACGAACAATGTAATTTGATACTTTATATAATTTCAATTTAATGTGTCATTTTTATTTTTGTTATTATATTTTTTAATTTTAATATTTGAGAGCATCTTGCTTCTCTCAAGCGTACACCTAGGCAAGCGCCTAACGCCACATATATTTTAGGACCTTAGTGCCTAACACTTTTAAAAACTTTGATCAATATACAAGTTCCAAAAGATTAGTACCATTGATACAAAAGTCAAATAGGGTCATAGAGGAATTTTATTGAACCCATGCACAAGTATAGCAAGTCTAAAATGAGGCCTAGTCCACTGTCACAAAAAGGAAACAATGAATTGTAACAAAAGTCAAACTCACTAAAATTTAATGAGAAAAAAAGTCCAAGGGCCTTTAAAGAGCAGTATAGTGCAAAAATTTTCATTTCTTTATTGCACCAACAGCGAAACATGTTGCCTAAACAATATCCTGGCCCATTGAGAACAATATGCGATTGTGATTGGGATCAACTATTATGTTAGTTCAAATGTTATGATGAGAGAACTAAGATGTTCTTTCTCGTAGTCAACTTCAACAGGTTACTTGCTTATAAAAAAATTATGACATAATTGGCAGGTAAACCATGAAAATCTTTTGCAACAAAATAATAAGTACTAACTTTTAGTGTTGCAACCAGTATAAAGATAACTTTGGCTATAAATGCCATCAAATTAAGTGCTAAAACTCCTTAAAAGAATGCTAAAACTCGCCATAGAAACATTGTACAAAACCAGATATGCTGTTGAAAGATATCAAAAGTATATCAGATGATTTCAAACCACTTTAGCAACGGCATTCCTTGTAGAATAGGAGGCTCTTTCTTGCTTACTTCCGTTTCACTTCTAGGCCACTATAACAGTTCATCCATCGTTAACTAGGGTTGCATCTTGCATCAATCCCAAGGTGTTCAATCTCGTTATGAATGTAAATGCCCTAAATCTTAAATAATATTGCTACAAAATCTTCTCATAGAGTTAATTGACGGCGGACGGAAAGATTATGCATCGAGTCATTCACGACTTCTCTGTCTCGGATGCAGAGCTCTACAATCGAGGAAGACAGAACAGGATAAGGAAGAAGTACTCGACGTAGGATCTACCGTTGATGGCAAGGGAGACGGCGCTTATGGTGGCGGGTAGCAGGCGCGCAAGATGATGACGGCGGCGAAGAACGGGAAGAGTTTCCAGCAAGCCGGTTGTCCCATCCAAGTCGCCGCCGCTTGGCCTCCCTTTCCTAACGATCGGAACTCGAACCCCTCCGTCGTCGTCATCCGGTTCTGGGGATCCCAATTCTAAGGTTAGGGTTTCGAGGGTCTGTGGATTCGCTCACTCGATTGGAGAAACCGCAGCGAACACAACTACGGGGAATTTGGCGGGCCGCTTAAAGATTTAAACAATGTTTCACAGAGGCCCTCTACAAATCGATATTATTTTTTATAGATCATCTATATAACGAGTTAGGTCATATAAAGAAAAAAATATCGTGTTAAAATTAAAGATAAATCAATAGGCGAAAACCAATCAACTTTTATAATTTTTTCTTCTTTTATCGGGTTTAGGAGATAACCCTTACACCCTCTTCTCTTAAACTATTCTAACACTTAGAAGAAAGAGAGGAGTTCACATAAGATTGCAACAGCATTTTCTTTTTTTTTCACTCTCAATACTTATGTTTGTTAACCAGGAATGAGAGGGATATTTATAGGCCTCAAGTTGATTCAAACTTGGAGCTTGAAAACATCTCATCCCAGGTCTCCCGGATACGATTATATCATTTGTAATAGTACCAAATTTATAAATAAATATGATACATTACAAGTATAAATCATCTGAGTCTCCAACTCTAAAGTCAAATTAAGATGTTGTAAGTATTTTTTTTTTAATTGGTATAATTTTTTTTTGTTACTTCCATCTCAGTTACTTCCTTTTTTCTATTTGGATATATCTTGAGCTAATAGTACCTTGCTATTACCATTTGAGAAAGAATTGCTCTTTTGTATATGATTCTTTCTTTCTTTCTTTATAAGTTTGCCACTGCTATTGTTTTAGATTAAAAGATTTGCTATTTTGCAGTCTAATACGATTCTTTTAGTACTCACAAGATTTGTCTCCTTAAAAGTCATGCTATCATGGCATCATAAAGATTCGAAGGGATTAAAAACAGGAAAAAATAATAATTTAATATTTTTTTTCTCATTCCTCTTTCTTTGATATTACATAATTTGTCTTGAGTATAGAATTATTGAGACTCCTCGATAATTATTGATTAATTTATAGATTCTTTCAACAAATCATGTCATACCGTATGCTTTATATTCTTTAGGAACTATGATAAAATATATTGTTGGACAGATCTAAAAGTAAAGGAGGCTTGATAGATTTGTGAGGATTTTCATACTTTTCAATCAATGTGGAACTAAATAATCTTATTAGTCGGAAAAGAAAACTCGATCGAATTTTGGATCCATTATAAGTTCGATAAGACTTTCGGTACTTGGACGGGTCGAAGTACTACTGATCCGACCTCGCCCCACGTGATCGTTACCACGATAAGTACACTTCAAAATGATGAGAGCCAAATCCCCACATGGATTCAAGTATCGCACGCGTGGTGTGAGACGACATCTTCCCCGACTTCGATGGCAACTAATGGCGCGGCTTGGAGCTTTTCTCCCATTCTCCACCTCGATGCGCGGTGGTACAACACGGCCAGCATCCAAAGCATCGCAGTCCGATAGACTTATAAAGTTTTCATACTATTCAATCAACGTAGAACTAAATGATTTTATCAGTCGAAAAAGAAAAGTCGATTGAACATTGGATCCATTATAAGTTCGATAAGACTTATCCAACATTCGGTGCTTGGACGGGTCGAAGTACCGCTGATCCGACCTCGCCCCACGCGATCGTTACCACGACAAGTACGCTTCAAAATGATGAGAGCCAAATCCCCGCATGGATTCAAGTATCGCACGCGTGGTGTGAGACGACATCTTCCCCGACTCCGGTGGCAACTGATGGCGCGGCTCGGAGCTTTTCTCCCATTCTCCACCTCGATGCGCGGTGGTACAGCACGGCCAGCATCCAAAGCATCGTAGCCCGAACCGTCCTCTCTCCGTAAAGCCGTCGCCTCCCACACCGCTGTACCGCGCAATCCGGCATCTTGGTTGTCCGCCACCTGTTCGACGAAAGGACCGCGTCTTACCGATCAGCGCATCGCACGTGGTCTCGGAGTTCCGTACGTCGCATTCATTGCTACGGCGTCCGGCGCTCGTAAGGCTCGCGAGGAACCGAAGGGAGAAGATCGATGGTACGGACGATGGGAGGGATCGACTGTTGCGTTCCGGTCGATGGTGACTATTTGTCGATAACGCTCCCTCGGTTGCGGCCTTGCGCTCCTTCATGTGTTGCACAGTCGACATGCAGACGGTACGTACCCCCCCCCCCC